>OV815279.1:24782078-25382078 GCA_929108145.2 Limnephilus rhombicus
GCTAAGAGCCTGCCGTGCGCCCGACTCGATTTTGAATGACCTGTATCGTAACAGCGGAAAATAATAAATCTGGCCGTACACGCCGGATTAATTTTATCTTTTTACCTCAAAACTACCCCTAAAAGTTGGAATTTCGAAAAAAGTTATTTATCTTTTTTACTTGTACTATCGTGTAGAATCACGTCCCGAAGTAAATGCACTTTACCCCCGGACACCCTGTATATTTCTTCTTTTCAAAGATATTGTAAAAACAAATATTTAAAAAAAACAGGATAAAATTATCTTTATTTTTTTTTGTATTTGAAATAGACTTTCATCCACTTAAAATTATATATTTAAAAATTAAAATATTTTTATTTCAAACATGAAAAACATTTGTAGAAAATACGAAATACCTAAAAAAAAACATTTGTTTTATTTAGGGAATCTGCAAGAACACTTCTGCAAAATCTGCAAGTCCCTTCATTTTTTAATGAAGGGACTTGCAGATTTTGCAGAATCATCATATTTATTTATTTTATTTTATTTATTTATTTATTTAAACGCCCATAGGGCTTTTACATAGAATGCAGTACATTTTTTTAATTACAGTGAAAACAATGGGTTTACAAAATACAATACACAATACAAGTAACATAATATTTGTTAAAAACAAAATATAGGTTACATAAAATATAAGGGTTAAAAAAAAAAAAAAATTTAGGTTACATAAAATATAAACGTTAACAAAATACAGGTAACATACAATATAAGAAACAAAATATAGTAGTTGACATAAAGTAGGTAATTTTTAAAATTGTTGTTCTCATTAGTTTACGGGATAGGTAGAAATAAATAGTTGGCACATATGGCGTTTGAAGTTTGCTAAGTTCAAATTATTGTCAAATACATCCAGATTGTTTAAGTATTTGTTACCAAGACTATGCAAACGTTGTATTGGAGAATGTAAATCATAGTTCGAATGAGATGTACGTATATAAAATGTCAATGTTTGTCTAGTTGTTCGTGTAGGTACATGTAGATTTATTAATTGCAGGAGTTCACAACTGTCGAATTTATAGTTTAATAATTTTAATAAAAAAGTTAGGTCGTTTATTTTTCGTCGGTTTTCTAATGTTGGAATATTTAAAGTAATGATTAACGACGGATAATTTATGTGCTCTAAAGGGATGTTAAGTTTAAAATTTACAAAACGTAGATTTTTTTTTTTAATTCTTTCAATAGTATGAATATGAATTTTATAGAAGGGCGACCAGACTATGGAGTTATATTCTATTAGGCTTCTAACAAGGGATGTATACAGTAGTTTAATGATTTGTAACGATTCAAAGTTTTTAATTGTTCTTAACACAAATCCTAAAGTTTTCATACCCTTATTTGCAGTTTGTTGAATGTGAACCGTGAAGTCTAGTTTCTCATCCATTATTATGCCAAGATCCCGCATTTCCGATACTCTTTCTAAATTTATTTTATTTATTGAATAGTCGAAAAACAGTGATGTTTTTTTTCTGGAAAAGGTCAAAGTTTTGCATTTTTCTACATTTAAAATGATAATAGTTCCCAGAGAATATCCAAAAAAAAAATAACATTTTGGATTAATTGTTTGCGCATCATAAATGTTGATTTCTAGGAATTTCGAAAATTCACGCGGTAAGAGACAATTAAAAGATGTGTCCGAAATAACATAATTCTTTCAAGATGGCAATTTTATGAGTCACTCTTTTGAAATGCCAGCTCTTTTGGATATTTTTTATTAGTGCCAAATGGAATTTGAACTTGTACAGTACTTATCCAATTTTTTTTTTACATTAGCTCCACACAGGAGGCACCGAGGAAAACAATTTCCCTAGGGGCCTATGTTATCTTTAAGGATGCTGTGTGGAGGGTTTTTTTAGGGAAAGGAAGGAGAAGAAGATATGGGAAGGAAAAAGGCATGAGGGGTGAGTAGGAATCTGGGGGTCAGTGTGGCCAGGAGTGATGGACATATGAATCTATTCCTCACACTGCGGTGCAAGGTGAAGGGTCGGGAGAATCCGGCTGGAGAGGTCAAAAGGCCTCCCTCAATCAGTCTCCTTCGATCCAGCCCGCCACGCAGTGGTTGGGCAAACGTATCCGCCACCAAGACCTAGACAAACCTCATCTCTTGAACCCGGGCACCCCTGCTAAGTCAACAAACGTAGCGAACCACTCGGGGTGACCTGTGGCAGGGGTGCTGGTTGTCCAATAAATGGTTCCCGGGGCGGCGGAACCCATACCCGCCTCCCAAATGTGTAACTGAAACAATGTTTAACGGTTGGAAAGTATTTTTTATTACAAATATTGATATTATATTATTTAGTTGATTTATAATGAACAAAAATCAATAGGTTTTCTTGAAAATTTCAAACTAATGAAAATTTGGTATCATGAGCGTGATGCACTGAATATACTATTTTTTTATGATGCCTACTTCAATGTTTGTATTGTCAAACTCTTCTTTATGGTTGTGTTTTCGCCAGCGGTAGGTACCTTCTAATTAATTATTTACGAAGGATATTTTCTCAACAATGGGGCATTCTGTGTGACATGTCCTAAAAGGAAATGGAGACATTAAAGAAGTGTAAAAGAATAGACAAAGAGGGAACAGGAGATGCTTCTAGCTGAAAATGTACGGCAGCAGAAATAAGTAGAACACGAAGGAATCGTGAAAAGCACTATATCTGAATGACCAGATTTTTTAGAAAAATGGTGATTGCGAGAGTAATTGACAAAAAAATGCCGACAAAAACTGTTGCGCGAAATTAGAAAATATTTCATGCTTTGATAACGATTAAATTAACATCTTTATATATAACAATCTCGTGTCACGGTGTTTGTGTTTGTACTCCTCCGAAACGGTTTGACCGATTTTTATGAACTTTTTTATGCATATTTAATAGGTTTTAAAGTATATTTCATACCGCTAGATAATTAAGGTGTCCATATCTTTTTTTTATTTGGCATTAAAAAATACCTAAAACCCCAAATTTTAACTCTCCTACCCCCACCCTCCCATTTTTTGATCGCGATTTTAGTATTTTTGTATGAACAAATTTAACCGTCTCTCATATTTGAAACAGAACGAAATTATTTATGTTGTTGAATGACAGATGGCGCTACGTCCGCCTCATCGAACTTTCATCCACACATGCGCAAGACATGCGCAAACCATCGAGCTTATTTGTGTTGGCTAAAGACGGACTTAAAAATATCGGAAATATTAAAAATAGACGGAAAAAATATCGAATACTCAATGGGGTATTTCCACAAACGAGGAATTCTGTTGAAAATGTACGGAATATTTAAAGATTATTTTTCTGATTTTAATAATCCTACTAAAAATGTTTGATTTTTATGTTTTCATTCAATATTATTGATTTCAAAAACGATCTAAAACTGATCAAATCAAAACGGTCCATGGTTGGGAAATGGGTTTGTGACGTCACAAGTGTCGCTAAGCTGAACTAGCATAAATAAATACTGTCAGTGAGCGTCCTCACTCATGACGTCACACGATAGCCACGCCCCAAAATATCGTTTTTGCGGTAATTCGAAAATGGGAAACTTTAACTCGCTGTAGAAAATTTATTCGTCAACATAAAAATAAAATAAAAATGCTGTAATCATCATAATTTTTTGCTTAATTTTTTTAAGCAATAAAAAAAACACTTGGAAATACCCCATTGTTCTTCGAAATTCATATTGATTCTCTATATTTCATTTTCCTACTTTAGTTGGTGTTTTTTGTTTTTATCAGTTGTCATTTTCAACAGCGCTCCATTCGTCTTTCTGACATAGATCCCATCCCCGCAAACTTATATTTTCGTTATTTTTTATTTAGCAACCAAAATATTTACTAGAAATAATTTATATGGCAGAACAACGTTTGTCGGGTCAGCTAGTCATTTTATAACTTTTCGCAGTTGCTGGCGTAGATGCTCTGTTTTAGTTTCGGTTGACGTAGGTTAATGCTGTGATTTTAATTTTTAAAATTAATAAACCCCGTAGCACTCTATAAATCCTTTTGCGCTATATCCTAATATTGTAAAATGTCGCCATCAAGGGTGCTAAAGAATGGTTATAAAAACATGAGTTTAATTAGTTTAAAATCTATCCAGTTTAATTTGTAGAACTAGGTATATATTTTTTCCTTCTTCATATTAAATAATATTATTAAAAATTATTATTATTCGACAAAAAAACGGCTTGTTTAAAAAAAAAAGTTTTGTTGAATAATTAATATTACGCATGTCAGCTGTTTCGCCTTCTGAAGGCTTTTGATAATTCAGTTTTTATATGATAAACTAGCTGACCCGTACACGCGTTGCTGTGGCTAACGAAACACAACGCCGTCTACTGGATGGTTACCCAACCTTTATAACCACCGCTATCTGTTAATTTGCATACAAATCGAGACATTCTCCTTCATATTGTATTTATTATATATTTCAACCAATTTACACAAAACCTTGACAAATTATCTATTGGTACTCTATCTATTGGTGAAAACCGCATGAAAATCCGTTCAGTCGTTTTCGAGTTTATCGCGTACAGACAGACAGACGCGTCGGAGGACTTTAATTTATAATATATAGAGAAGAGATAGAGAAGATGTAAAATAATTACACTACAGAATTTATTTGTAGATACACTGTTTTTATAAATTGAATAATAATATTACTGAATATGTTAAGTGACGTACTTGACTTGTACAAAAATGTCAGGCAGGGGTCGGAAACAATTACACAAAATTACAATTTACAAAATTTCAAAGTTTTTAAAGAGCCATACAATAAAAAATAGGGACGAAGGGGGCATTATAACGTTGTATTTATTATTTGTCAAACCTAAAATCGACTTCAAAAATACATTCAACCAATAAGATGGTATGGATAGGTACCTATCACGCTAATTTACTTACGTTGTCGATTTTTGTCCATCCGCTGGAACATATACGGTACATGGACAATATCCATGGTGCATTAGAATGAATGCTTTTAATATTCGGCGATACATCCTCACTGCACACGCTTTCCGGGACACTTAGTTATGTTTTGTGTAAGTAATATAAGTATGCCGGGAGTTCAACTTTCGGGGGATGAACTATCATGGAATCTAATATTAAACATGGGATGGGGATGGGATGTAAAACAAGTTTAAAGCAAAAAAATCGCCATTGTAGCAGAAGGGAAATTTAGTGAAAATTTAGAGAGGGTTACAAATTCAATCAGGCGTATTAAGTTTTCATTAGATAGGAACATAAATATTTCCGAATATTAGCGATGTTAATTTGTCCTGCCGACCCTGTTAAAATAATTCCTCCTTCAATTATAAGTTCGATGGACCGTGGCGGCAGCATTTAGCGTTTAGCGTTCCCTACAATTTCTCCCAGTCCTGACCGTAAAGTTGGAGTAATTGGGTTAACCAAATTGTAGAGTAGTCCTAGGCATGATATGCGCCGGATGCGGATGGCGAAGGAGTCGGGGGCAACCAGATGCAAGTATGCATGTACTGACAGCTCGTTGGCATTTGGCTTCCAAGTTTAAACTTCGGCCGACCAAATAAGCTGTGCTGGAGAACTTCGTGAATATTCAATAATGAAGATTCAATGCAGTTTTTTATGCTATGTTACTTTTATTGTTTATTTTCCATGTATACTAATAGTTCTGTGAACAGTAGACCTTGCATCGGGAAAAGTCTATTCATAATTTTCGAGCGAAAATTTCGACGAACAAACGGTTGAGTTAAAACAGGACTTCGCTTCGCTCAGTCAATAATGTTAAATTGGCGCCCAGGAGAAATTCAACAACGGAATCCACGCCACTTTTTGGGAGGGATCTAAAAATACTTGAGAAAAAGTTTTTGGGAAGGTTGAAGAAGGTATTTGAGGGTGTTTTTCGTAGGTTGATTTCGTAAAGGCCTGTAAAAAACATTAACACCTGCTTTACACATTGTTTGTTATAATAACAAGGAAATTTAAAATCGATTGCACGGAACCAAGCAACGTGGAGTCTAAAGACGTCCACACACCTCCGCGTCTGGGAGGCTGGGAGGAGACTGAATGCGACTAAGCGCTATAAGCCCTTCTGCTGATAAAATATGGATGAAATTCGCAGTTGGGTATTGCCAATTTTAATCCATTGGAAAAAAATATCGTCTAAATTCATGGTTTCTTTTATTTTGTGACGTTCTGTGAAAAAAACTGAATTTTCCACATTATGCAATAAAACCATATCCGAAAAGGGGTTTATAAGTAGGAGAATTTGCCATTGAAAGATTATTTCAAGAATTTAAAGTCCTTTCACTACACAATATTTATAAAAAAATTACAATTTTACAAATCCACAAAGATTGTTTTAACAATGATAACTCATTATCTATTTCAAACAGCAAAAGACCAAGTATTCTTGGCTCTATAACTATACCGCGTTGTAATACCACTACAGCCCAACATTTTTATAAATAAATTGGAGCCAAGTGGTTTAACCAGTTACCCCTTAACTTAAGATTGGAAATTAATTATAAAAAATTCAAAAGTTCTATAAAAACACTAAATCATTAGCATATTACAATAATTCAATTTAATAATACAATAGAATGTCTCTCGACAATTGATTTTGGAAATCCATTTACTTTTATATTCTTTTCTCTTTTCTCTCTTCCTCTTTCTCTTCTTCTTCTTTTTTATACTGTTTTTCTTTTTTTCTATTCTATTTCATATATCTTGTTTTGAATATGTATATGTATTATATATATGTATATATATATATATAAAAATATATAAAAATATATATTATAATTCTAAAAAAATATGTTAAATAGTTTTTCACTCACGCTGCTCCACCTTTTTTACACGAGCATGCTCTAAAAAAAGGTGAATCACGTTATATAAAAAATGTATCTGATAAATGTAATGTCATTATTGTATGTACAAAAATAAATAAATTAAAAAAAAAATAATAATAATAAAAAGTGTTTTTTCATAAACCTAATACTTTATTTTTTTCTAGCCTTATAGAAAGACTTATCAAAAAAATTATCGATATTTTGAAAGGACAAGATGTGTTCTACTCACAGTAGTATTTAATTCAAGCATCTATAATGCTTCTAAGCGATCAAATTTTCAAAACAAAAACACATGATTTTATATGATTTTGAATTATTTCACATGGCTTCATCTTAAGAAATTATTGCAATTTTTGGTCCAAAACCCTTAATTTATTAAAACGAACGTTAAAATCTTTGTTCATGTCACCGAAACCACTAACGATCCTTTTATATTATGTTCTGTAATGCAGAACGGTCGGTTGCAACGGACCTATGAACGCAATTTTTAACTTCAAATATGTCTTCAGAGAAGTTCATAATTGTTATTATATATTATGTTATTTTACAATATTTGCTATTATACATTATATGTACAAAGAAATGGAAATAAATAAAGTTAAAAAAAAAAGTCATTCAGAGATTTAGTATGAAATGAGACAAGAGAGCACCTTCCTTACAATAAATTAAGATGTAGCAGGAATAAACAATTTTTTTAGCAAAAAAAGTATTTATAATAATGGGCATTATTAATATCAAGCAAATAATATTATTTTACAGTCCCATATGTTCGTATTCACCGCCTGGTTAGGCATTACAATATGTTATTTTGTTTGTTCTAATATTTAAATAAATATATTTATATCACAAGGATGGTAGTTAGGTAGGTACTCTTTGGATTTAACAGAGAAAAAAAATAGAATTCAAACAAAAAATAACTGACATCGTCTGTTTTTATGGAAAATTTTCTTGTCATTGTGAAAAACTTATAAGTTGTGTATTAATTGACAGATCTCATCTCTTGTGCAAGTTTTCAAGTCACAAAAGAATTGCACTGATTGAACTTAACTATTGATTGGATGAAATTACGGAGGCCTCCAAGCTACAAGAACTACAAAACAAGGTTGGTGGATCTGTTATTTTCCCTGGAGTTTTTTTTGTGCCATTCTTTGTGATATATTTGTCCGCGCAAGTAGAGTTTTCATAATCATAATTCTTGGGTATTAAGCCCAGAGGGTCTGGGGTTATTTACACACCTCAGGCTCGCATATTATAATGCACCGCCTATTCTTCATCATCAACTATTCACCAATACTAGTCAGTCCTCCATCCTAATACACACCTAATACATGTTCACTCATAATTTTCTAATATTATTCGAGATAATTTAGTGTATATTTTGCTCTGATGAAAAAACGGTTGTTTTGAAACCAGTTGGCGTTAATAAAAAAAATGTTGTGGTTTTAACAAAGCTACATTTTTTCATTGGAAAAGTATTTGTCACATTTAATCCAAATCTCACAAACTACGAAGTTATATTATTTATTTATTACGACATGAGCGTTTAACCAGCCAGCGGCCGAAAATCCACATTTCGTCGAAAGTTGTTCTTACGAACGTGCAGGGAGGTAACAATGCGAAAGATTAAATATTCTACCTATTATTTTTACATTGAGTTTATGCTTTATTTGTATATTTAATTTTTATTTTTATTTTGTTTATACTGTTGTTATAAATGAATTTGTATTTTATACGTAAAAGCCCAATAGAGCGTCAATAAATAAATAAAAATTATCCGTACCAGCTTTTTAAAATTATAACTCAATATCGATTTTATTTCATTCCAAATTTACTTTTATTTATACCTATGTACATCCAAAAAGCTGAAAGGCGTGATGATAAAACTATTAAAATTTTGTACTTTTATAATTATTTTTTGATTACAAGTATTTATCATTTTTCAATAATGTCTAAGTTAAATAAGAATTTTAAAAACATCTGAAATGTACGTGAAATGTAAGTTAAATAAAATTTTTAAAAACATCTAAATGTACATGTACGTAATATATTTTTTAATGATTTTATTTAAATAAAAATAAAAATTCTGAAACATGCTTTTTTCAGATGATGTACTGATTTATTTTACTGCATGTTTATATGATTTGAAATGGGTGTATAATACAAAATCTTTTTTGAAAATTTTACAAATCTGCCAACGACCTATGGTATAACATTATCATACTAAAAATATTTTTTTTTTATCAAAATATAAAATATGCCTTTCCTAGATAAAAGAACAACCTTTCGAAATCAATTTATAATTTTTTGTGGAAAGGAGTCAATACGTCTAAAATCTGATTTAAAAATGACATATTTCTGATTTTCTCTGGTTATACCCTCTTAAGCCATTTTACGGACAGGAATATTTTTTAATTCAGCAGAATTTGTCACTTGAGCTGCAATACTAACTACTGTATAAACAAATATAAACCATCTTTAGGTTAAAGATGGAGTGGGGATCGCAATCTTCCGCAATGAGGTAGCAACTCAAGATTCTCAAGGAGAAGAGAAAAAGTGGCATTATGAAGAATATTCGCTAGTTTAAAATTAATTACGTTAAAAATGAAATATTTCGTAAATGGAAGCTGTTATATTTAGTAACTACATCTGAGCAGATAAAGCACCAAACTTTTGTGGTTGGTAGAAGTGGAACTGAGATTCCAAAGATTATTCAGGTGTAATAGCACGTACCCGAAGGATTAATTTTTAATCAGCGTTTCCTTATATTTGGAGTACGTGAAGTAGATGGAGTTTTGTTGAAGATTTCAAGTATAATAAGTATGATGGAAAATATTTTATTTTTAATTGAAAAAAATCGAGCAGCTAAATGACATTTACATTTTTTTATTCAAATAAGTATTAGGAATCACTGGTTAAAATCCTTCGGGTACGTGCTGTTACACATTGCATTGATTTAGTACTTGGCGACAAATTTTTGGGTTTTCTAATTCACGTTTTGATCAATATTGATAAAAAAAATCTGTAAAAATGTCCCATAAATACGTATGTAGTAATAAAAATAGTCCAAGTGGTCTTTCAGGATCCAAAAAAACTGTAACAGATTAGTTGACGAAATATAATATGAGTTCGTTAAATCCTAGCAAATTCTGATTACATAAAAAGTGGATATAAAATACATAAATATAAAAATATAATTAACAAAATATAAGGTTAAAGGGCGAACGTTCAAGAGAGTCCGGCTGAAGAGATCTAGGATAGATCTCCCTCAACCAGTCTCTCTTGTCCCGGCCGCCATGCAGTATTCGGGCATTCGCCGCCAAGACCTTGACAAACCTCATCTCATGAACTCGGGCACTAAGTCACCAAACGTGGTGAAGCACATGGGGCGATCCATGGCATGGGTGTTGGTTATCCAATAAATGAATTCCGGGCGGCGCGGCGGTACCCATACCTGCATCCCAAAATGCTTCTAGGTAAAATTATACTCCCTTTTAAAAAATCACACGAATACCAACGAACTGGCTATCCTTAAGTGGGATTTTTGGTTATAATTTTTTTATACGCATATTATTACATCATATTCATACATTCTGTTCGATTATTTTTTTTTAACTTTATTAAGTATATTTTTATTTATTTACAAAACGGCTGATTTTTAAATGTGACTTCCCAAAGTTTGCGCATCTGCATATATGTATATAGTAGTATAATCTGGACACAATCTTACACTTTTAGGTTTCACGGTATAAAAACTTTTTTTTAAAACAAGTTTAATAAAAGTTTTTCCATTGAAGGTTATTTATTACGAGAAGTTTCCGTAATACTGAAAAAAATATTGCAGAAAAAAAATTCTATAACTAAATTATGTTGATAACGAAGTACATTTTTTTTCGAATGATGCATTTTAATGCGCTTTCACTGCATGCCTCCTCATTGCACATGCAAGTGGCTTCTAAAATTCTAGAGCCTTCTTCCGAAGCTTTACAGATTTAATAGCAATACAAAGAAACCTCCAATAAAACAGGGAACATTGCACGAAGCAGTGCTTGAAGTGGGCAGTGGTTACTGTACTGGTTCCTGGAAACTAAAGGAAAATCGCTATGAGATCCATTGCAACATCTCCCTTTTTCCATAATAACCGGTTAGTAACCGAGTGAAGAAATGCACCGGGTTCCCATCCAGGAGTGGCGGGTTAAAGTCCACCAATAATATATAACATCATCAGAGTAAAGTTAGCCTCCCAAAAACTGGGCGTACTGTACAGGGCCCGCAGATACTTTAATAGTACACAACTGCTAACCCTGTACAAATCGCAAGTGCGCCCCACGGTTGAATTTGGCAGCCACCTCTGGTCTGGAGCTCCAAAATACCTGAAAAATACCCTCGACTCTGTGCAGAAACGGGCGGTCCGTTTGATAGATTCTCCCATCTTAACAGACGGATTGCAATCTTTAGAGCACAGGCGTCGGGTGGGAATGCTATCCTTGTTCTACCGGTATTACAATGGAAGATGCTCCGAGGAACTAGCATCATTGATCCCTTCGGCACCGGTGCATAGTCGGGAAACACGCCAAACGCGTGCCCAACATTTGTACACAGTTGACATTTGTCACATGAGAACGGGTCGTTTCTTCGACTCGTTCTTGTGTTCAACAGCTCGGCTGTGGAATGATTTGCCGGCCTCTGTGTTTCCTCCTTCCTACAACATGGGTCTCTTCAAGACCAATGTTCATTCCTTCCTCTCCTCAAAAAGACCCTCCACACAGCATCCCAGATGACATAGGCCCTGAGGGAAATTATTTTCCTCAGGGCCTCCTGTGTGGAGTTAATGTAAAAAAAAAAAAAAAGTCTCTTCATTTGTAACTAGGGAATGCTTAACCAAATAACCAAAAAAATTGAGAAATCACGACGGGATTCTCGGTGGTACACCATTTCCAAATCACCACATTAAGCATGTCACTGTTTTCGTATTTCTAAATGAAAGTTAAAAAAATGGTAATTTTTTAAATTTACTGTCTCTATAATTCACCCTTATTGGTCTAAATCGTTATTGGTTACCTGAGCAGTGTTTTACGCTGGAACTGAGAAATTATTACATTGGATATTGCTCATAATTTATGACCATTAATAAGCCGCCCATTGTCCGCGAGGGCGAGAGCACGTAATTTGTGGCCGGTGTTATCGACCGCAGTTTTCGGAATTGTCGCACTGTGTGAAAAATGAAAGTTACTGCTGGCTACGTGTAAGCTGCTCCAAGGGACTCTACAACGAATGATTGTTACATAGGCGGTATTGCTGTAAAATTACTTGGAGATTTTTTATACTGCCTCAGGGGCCGGAGGGAGAAATATCTCCCAGCCAGTTTGAGGTGTGCTGGTGTATTGCAGTATAGTTTTAGGACATCTCCCTTTTGATAATACGAATGTCTTTTTCATGGAAAACTTCAAACACAGATTATTCCACATACATTTTAATTCCCGAAACAGATTTATATGAAAACTTCAAACTGATTGTCGAGAGACCATGGGATTTCCTAATGGGCTGATGTCTGGGACACAGATATTTATTGTTTTCAATAATTTATTTAATGATGAACAACCCAACTACAAAATACATTCTGACTGGCTACGGTGTGCTGGTTAGCAGACTAGTTTTCTGCCTTCCTAAGTGGCCCCTACCCCAATAAAATATTTTCGTTCATGAATGTTATACCGTAAATAGATCACAGACTAAATGGTTCACATTTTCTATCACTGCTCAGCACTCCTTCAGATTCCACATCAACATACCTGTTTTAGGCTTACTAAACATCTATTCTCAAAGTGGTTTCTGTGTATTTGTGATGTAGGGTTTGTGTTGAGCGCACCCAGTCAGACAGTCTATAAGGGACTGCATCATCAGCACATCTGTCGCCTGATACTCATGTCGTTCACTTAAAATACAAGCATTATGATGAATATATATGTTTTACATCCATTCCCAGCACTGGCCGGATGGGCAAAAAGGTTTTAGGGGACCGAAGAGGGCGGGAGAGGGTAAATAAATTGGCAATCAAGCGCCCTCTGACGCGTTACTCTCCCCGCGTGTTCAGGTAGGAAGTAGGACCAAGGGCGGGGGCGGGAAACGCCGGATATAACGGCGGCGGGACAGCTCGTGTAAGGCGGGACAGTGGTGGTCCAAGTGGAAGACAAAGTCGGGTTATACCGTCGGGATGCCTCGGTGACATGTCGAACAAAGCAATTATTATTGCTCCCCAAATATCGGTCCATAGGTCGAGGGAGGCTTTAATGGAATGCTTTTAAATTCTGAAAGCTTTTTCAAAATGGAAGGAGAAGTAAAATAAAAGGTGTAGTTATGTTCTCCTGGCAAGATGATGTTCATAGTAAGTTTTCATTCGTTTATTCAACATAATTAGTTAGAACATTTCGTTAATAATAATAATATTTCGATGACTTGACTCTCAATGACAATCATCTCAAGAGCGCTGTACAAACTTACTTAGGGCTAAAAATTGCATCCACCGGTTCAACTAATCACCGATACGGAACTATATGTACAATGATTTGACCAATGAACGTAATGCTGCGTAAAAATGTAAGAAAATATACAGGACCATACTTATCTGAGAGGTCACTAGAGATTAACACTGTTATGGTTTATTTAGAGAAATTTAGGTACACTTCGCACGCAGAGGACATAATTGGAAAATATGATATAAAATATATAATATAAACAAAAGCAAAATTTTATGATGTTCGGTACAATAGTACAAGGATTTGATCAGAATATTTATCTTCCTAAATGTGATTCGTTGCTCGGTAAGACAAACAAACAAACAAACGAACTCGTTAACATTACATTGCTCGTAATATGCTCTGAACGGGAGTAAAATACAAAACATTTACAAAATATTATTAATAATAAAAAAGTTATAAAATATATATTTTTTTAAATGACATTTATTGTTAGCCTTGGTTATCGTCTTACAAGATTGGATTATCAAGTTCTTCCCAGCCATACTACTCGTTCTTTTCATGTTCTCCCCGTGTCGTTTCAACTTCACAATAACTTTCCCAATCGCAGGTTCTATTATCTCACTAGCCCTGGGCAGTTAGAGCCCTTCTACGGTGTCATACACTAAAATATTCAAAAATGAACATTTCAGATAACAAACTGAACCTTTTTTTTTACAGTGGATTTCGCACAAGAATCTCAACTGCTCCCGTCTGGAGCCAGTGAGACTATGGCATCCCCAATTGGGGTATGTTGTGAGGCTGAAGGTAGTGGGGAGGGGAAAGAGGTGGGGAAGAGGAAGGTTGGAAAGTACCTGGCTATTCAGATCTGGTCACCAAACACGGCTAAAGCCATTTTCAAGCAACGTTTCAATTCTGAATGGTGGTCTTACACCAGGGCGATACTGATAGTATCTTCCACTCTGCAACATGCCGCAAATATACTATTTATTATTTTAAATGAATTAATTGTGAAATAACACAATTAATCAAATAAAATTAATTTGCTCATGCCGGTTCGAACCCGCGACCTCCGGATTGTGAGTCAAGAGTCTTACCCACTGGACTACGGAGGTCGTACCTGTAGTAAACTCGAAATAACATTACCAAATAGTTATTTATACAACGCACTTTGCATGTCCAACTTGCATATTAGGGGCGCCCCTGGCAGTATCATAACTTGAACATTTAAAGATGAAAATTAGCCTTAACGTGTATTTTTTTCCTATTCGCCGCGCTGCGGGCACTTGTGCCAGGGTGGGTTGGGGTTCGGAGGAAAGCCGGTTAGGGTGGCCGGGTGGCAGGCAAGGAGGGTACCTAACTGGTAGATATATTAAGGGTACCCAAGTCGCACTTGAGAAAGTAACTGCTGCTGAAATTAGATTGTAAGAGATTTCTCAGCTAATTAACATGATTAATAAACAGTCTGATTAACTTTTAAGAACTGGAAGTAGCTTATGGCTTTGGAATATGTTTCTGCAAAAGAAAATCTCGAGTGCCGAAATCCTCAAATCTAAACTTTAAAAAGAACAAGTTACTGAACGTAAAAATAGGTGACATATCAAATGGTTTTAAAAAAAGTTTTTTGCCAAATAAAAACAAAAAATTTGCAAAAAAACACGACAAGTCTTCTATAACTTCTTAACGACTAAACCTAGCCAATATAAAGTTCTTTGCCCGATTTGAAATAGTAATTTAATGGCTTTTAACATAAATAGATATGGAAGAGCTTTCGTATACCAGAAACTTCGTTTATAGGAAATTTGCCGATGGAAATGGTTGATCTTTTTTAGTAATTCGTAGAGTTTCGGCTCTTGGAGTTTATTGATCGGTTATTACCCGACACCAAATTTCACCACAATTTATAAAATTAGTCAATAATGTGAATCTAATCAAAAACATTACGTGGAAAGTTTGCGAACGTTTCTTAATTTTAATCTCAATTTTGGATTTGAGTTAAATATACGAAACCATACTAGAAAATTATTTTTGAGCTACTTTATTTATTTTTGCTCTAAATTAAAAGATATAGGCCATTAAAAATATGGTGTTTCATGATTTTAGAGGCATCTTGGACAATTATTTGTGAGTAAATGAAAAACATAAAAAAAAATATTTTTTACCTTATTTATTTTAAAAATATGATGAAAAATAAAAATAAAACATTGCTAAAAATGCATTTTAGGGTAGTAATTTTAATATATAAACCTTTTTTTCCCTACATAAATAGGTAATTTGTATTTTAAGTTTTTTTTTACATTAGCCTCCATTTTTTTGCATTAACCCCCAAGTTTACACCTATCAAATCGATATATTTTATTGATTTTTATTTTATATTTCATCATATTTTTTAAATAAATATAGTAAAATTATTTTTTTTATATTATTCATTTACTCACAAATAATTGTCCAAGTTTGCTCTAAAATCATGAAACACTAAAATCTTTAATGGCCTATATTTTGTATTTTCAACCAAAAATAAATAAAATAGCTCACATCCGTACTAGATATTTGATATACCTTTTGATTACAACATTAATTTTTCAGTTTGGTGAGGTATTTTGATCTCAAATCCAAAATTAAGATTTGTAAGAAACGGTCCGAAACCGGCCGCGCAAACGTTCCTCTTGAAAATGAATTATATTTAGGCATAATTATACTAAACTTCACACCTTCTTTTCAAATATTAATTTCATCAAATGAAAACTACAAAAAGGTACTCTTGCCGAGAAAGACTAAAATACATTTAATTAAGTGTTACTACCTTGTTTAAAATCACGGGGCAGTTGTTTCACAGTGTGTGACAATTCATCAACTTTAAAAGATAATTTTCAAGTTCTTTTATTATATATTAGCTGACCCGGCCACGCGTTGCTGTGGCTAATAAAACACAACGTCATCTACTGGATGGTTATCCAACCTTTATAACCACCGCCGTCTTTGAGTTTATCGCAAAGAGACAGACAGATGCCGCGGAGGACTTTAATTTATAATACGTAGAGATAGTGTGAAAGATTATAATAATGTGCTTGAAATGCTTGGGGTAACTAACGTATTTAAGTTAATAAGGATTAATACTGTACCCATCTAAATAACTTTCAATTACCGAAATGCACGTGACCATTTTTTTAGAAGATAAAATTGGTATAGTAAGCTATCCGTAAAAGATAGATATATGCCATCGCGGACTTTTTTGTAGATCACCATGCATTTTTTGTTATATCCCAAAAGGATTAGGCAGCGTTTTCGATGAAAGCTACCAGGCGGCTTGACTTTTTACAACACTTCTAACAATTATCGTTATGTTTTAACCAATTTACACAAATCCTTGACAAATTACATACATAAACCTTCCCCACGAAACACTCTGTCTATTGGTGAAAACCGCACGAAAATCCGTTCAGTAGTTTTCGAGTTTATCGCGAACAGACAGACAGACAGACGACGCGGGGGACTTTAATTTATTTTTATTTTTATTTTAACTTTATGAGTAAAACCTCAAATTGTAATATTTAATTAAATGAAGACAATATAAGCGAAACTCAATCGAAAATCTGAAAACAGAAAAATCAGAAAAAGATATTGACACATCTGGGTAAGCGAGAGGTCCTGGGTTCGTGTCCCAGATGTGTCAATATCTTTTTCTGATTTTTCTGTTTTCAGATTTTCGATTGAGTTTCGCTTATATTGTCTTCATTTAATTAGACTTTAATTTATAATATGTGGAGAAGAGAAGATGTAGAGATATGTTTGGGTCAGTTGTTTCGAAGTAAAAATAGAACTTGAATGGAACTTTCATAGAACTTAAAAATTAATTTGTAATTTGATGAATTGTTCAATTCTGTAAACCAACTGGTCCTTAAAAATGTTTTCCATTTAGGTTCTTACATTTATTAATATTGTTGTAATCACTTTATTTCCTACGTGGAAAACCATATCATCGTAAAAAAGCTTTGACAAACCAACACTTGTTGTACAGTAATAAAATGTAGTTTTTATACTTCTGTTGTAGCGTGTTTTGACGGTGCTAACTGACGCAGAGTAATAATTGGCTCTTCAATACCTTTCCATTAGCCTCCTCATGTTTCGTATACACCCGTTCAAGGCATATTAAAAATTCCAGTCAAAAATTAACCACTCATCAAAAAAACAAAACAAAATGCTAATTAATTTTTTTTGTTTAAAATAGCCATATGCTTAAAAATGAACTTGCAATGTGTAGGATAAATCTCAAAGACATTAGGTTCGGAGCTTTACTAAACAATGCTGTCATTTATGTTAATTACTTGCTACATGATCAAGCAGTTCTCTCTCAGTCAATAATGAAGAGTTATTATGAGCTCTATTTTGTAAAAATGCTTTTTGTTGTGGTGTTCAATTTTTAAATCCATTGTTTATACATCCAATCGAATTCCTTTAATCCTTCGTCTTTCTAATTCGCAAGCAAAACAAGCGGTGCCGGATTTAAAAAGTGCAAGTCATCATGAGTTAAGGTTTTATCTTAAAATATAAAAATGAATGTTTCTTTGTTTCTTATGCGGCACCTAAACCATTCATCCGATTGCGATGAAACTTTGGTAAGTTATTATGAGCACACTCGCGAATGTTTCTATTTACAAAAGTGAGCTCTGGCGTTATGAAATTTGTATAAAAATATTGCAATAGGTTTGAAATATGGGTGTATTTCATATAGTTAAGCAAGGAGGGAGGAGAGGGGAAGGGGAGGCGGAAAGGGAACGGGGTCAAATGGGAAAGGTCATGCAAGGAGAAACCATTTCTTTATTTAAGTGGCATTGCATTTAAGAGAGTTTAACCAGCCAGCGGCCGAAAATCCACATTTCGTCGAAAGTTGTTCTTACGATCGTGCAGGGCGGTTCCAATGAGAAAGATTAATTATTCTCCGTACCAGCTTTTTAAAATTATAACTCAATATCGATTTTATTTCATTCCAAATTTGCTTTAATTTATACCTACATTCAAAAATGCTGAAAGGCGTTGTAGGGGCGTGTAAATAGCCCCTGACACGAGGGCTGACTACCCTATGTAAAATTAACGAAAATTGAATTCTTCCCTATGTGACACAAAAAAACAGTCGACCCAGCAACTCCAAAAACCAAAGTGAAAAACAAACAAACACTCACTCAGAGAATGCAGCTCAGCCACGATGTCCACACGAAAAGACACTTCTTTTCAATAAAAATGTCAAGGCGATATCGCATAATCTTGACCGATGTTTTGCACAGCAAGGAAGTTTCAACCATACACAATTAGTTAGTTTTCACAATGAAAAAATAAACAGCAAAAATGTTCCAAAACAACAGATGACAGTTAGTTTCACTTGTTGATGTACTATTTTTAAAATCAATCCATTTAGGTGTCTACTGGATGAATTATTCTTATGACTGACCAGGAGAGACATCTCTTGGCCTTTTACTGACACTCCCGTCAGAAGTAATTGCTTGATTCACAAAGGTAAGGAAACGCATGAATACACTGCATCTCAAGTCACATAGGTTAAATTCAATACAATACAAAACCCAGAGATGGCGCCCTTATGGTCTTATAGCATAAATTATTCATTTAAAGAAATTAATGCCCAAATATATTTATGGCGCGTATCCAGGCGTGATGATAAAACTATTATGTACTTTTTGTAATTATTTCTTGATTATAAGTATTTATCATTTTTCAATAATGTCTAAGTTCTAAGTTAAACAAGAATGTAAAAACAATCTGAAATATATTAGTTTGTAAGTGCGGAAATAAATACACAAACGGGCTAATTTTCGTCAAGAAACACATGTACGTATATATCTTTTAATGATTTTATTTAAACTAAAATAAAAATTCTGAGACATGCGTTTCCCATAATGATGTGAAATGGGTGTCGTATACAAAATCTTTTTTTAAATTTAACAAATCGACCTACGGTGTAACCTTATTATACTAAAAATAAACATTTTTTCTCAAAATTTAAAACATGCGTTTACTAGATCAAATAACAATCTTTTGAATTCAATTTATAATTTTTTGTGGAAAAGAATCAATACGTCTAAAATCTGATTTATAAATGACATATTTCTGGTTTTCTGGTTACACCCTCTTATGCTCATGCGGGAGGGAAATCGCTAGTTGTAAATAAATGTAAAAATTACTTATTACATACACGGAGTGTGTTTTTTCTACTGAAATGACCTGAAACTTAATGTTGTTAATTTTATTGCTTTTTCTCTTTTTACGATTGACCTTTCGTTCTCATGTCTACGCGGTGGAGGCTTTCGCGGGGAAGCTTCGCGGACAGCTTTCCGCTTTGATGTGGGCATAATAAGATTCTTTGCTTTATGCCACGTGAGTGGTTGATGAAAAGAAGGTTCACTCGTAAAGCTGTAGCCCGCTCTGTACTAGCACGGGAGCGGAGCGGAGGGCCCACTCGAAGTGCGAGTGTCACATGTCAAAATTGTATAGAAATTTGTGCGAGAAAGATTACCTTGACTACATTACGTACCATACGTACATTACGAAAGTTCATATCTGCATTAAAAGAAGAAAGAAATAAATAAATAAACTGTTTTATACGAGTATGTAGGTACCTAATTCCTTGTTATAAGATAAAACCTCAGGCAAATTTGTTCGCTTTTTGGAACAATTTATTAAAAGTTAACCACAAAAGATGTAAAATGTGCACCTTTTTTTAAAGCAAAGTATCAGGTGGCAATTTGAAAAAAAAAATATAATTATTTATTAATTATTACATGAATAGTAAATTTGTCTAATAAAATATACATGTGCCTTTTTTTTCATTATCAGTAGTTTTAGTTGAAAAAACAGAAGGTGAGCCATTTTTAAAACTCTTTTAACTCAAAATTTTTAATCTTCAAAAATTATGTCTATTTCGATTTATAAAATTTTCAAAAACAGTTTTTAGTTTTAGGATATGTTAAGAAATATTCCATTTATTTGGATTTTATCGCAAAGTGGAAATTTATGACAAAGTATGGTTGAGGTTTGAGGGATTAAAAATGATTTATTTATTTATGGTATTTGGTGTTTTTTTTTACATTAGCTCCAAACAGGAGGTCATGTGGAAAATAATTCCCCTCGGGGCCTATGTCGTGTTTGGGAATGCAGTGAGGAGGAAAGGAAGGAAGTGAAGATCTGGAAAGGAAAAAGGTACGAGACGTGGGTATCAATTTGGGGGTCAGCGTCAGGAGTGACGGACGTTTGACGAGTACCGCTGGAGAGGTAAAATGGTCCCCTTCAACCAGACAAACTAATCCACCGCCAAGACCTAGGCAATCCTCACCTCCATGAACGCGGGTAATCCTGCTAAGTCACTAATAGTAGCAGTAAAACTTACTTAAATAAAACAAGCAGTTAAATTACATTCCAACTATCTCCTAAGTATGTTTTTAATGCTATTTTTTATGAAAATATGTCTTTCTGATAAAAAATCTGTAGATAATTTCACTTATAAATTTTGGTAAAATGATACAATTGCTCCAGCAAAATTTTTATTAGATGACGAAAATTGTGCGTTGAGGAAATTGCACAAAATTGTATACATTTCATGTTTGTAAGGTGGCTTTGTCTAATTTTATCCAAGCAAACATTTCAAAATTGGATTTTATTTTGTCCTATTACAATATTTATCTGAGCATGTAGCATATTTATTTTTACACCACTAATTGTTTTTTTGTTCTGAAATAGAAATATTGAAAATAGAAATTGATTCAGTTGTAACTATTATTTCTTTCCTCTTAAGTTTGTTTAGTAACCAGAACTATACAGGGTGTTAAGGGACGTACTTGACTTACTTTAACCAGTGATTCCTGACATTATTTGGAGTAAAAAATGTAAATGAAATTTTATAAACAAAAAAAAAAGGTAGTTGTTGAACAGTTGAAGGTGGGGTAAGGGGTTCGTCGGACACCCGGCTGAGTGACCAGTGACGACATGGGGAAGAATTTTTTTTTGTTTGATTTTGAAGAAAAAATTTTTGAAAAAAAAAAGTCGTCAAAAAAGTCACCGGAGGCCAAAATTTCATTTCCATTTTTTACTCCAAATATTGTTAGGAATCACTGGTTAAAGTAAGTCAAGTACGTCCCTTAACAGCCTGTATAGCAAAACATCTCCCCGTTGGTTAGGGATGCCATAGATAAAAAACATAAAGATACTGTTGACAGACACGATATTATTAGAATAATCAGTCAAATAGCTTTAAATGACTAATTATTCTAAATAAATTTTGCTAAAATCTGAGCCTGAAAAATGTTAGAGGTAAAACGAAGGGTGTTAATCTGTGGTGTCTGGTATCTAGAGGGTGTAAATTCTGAAGAAGTAGAGGTAGTTCACTGAAGACATAAATCTATAGAAGTTTGTTGTGTGTGAATCTGTGTTCCCAAACTAATGCTAACTTTCCCTTACTTAGGCTGAAATTGTTCAAATTTTTTCAAACATCGAAATTCTTTCTTGAACAGATGCTCGTAAATTGTATTTCTGGTACTTAAGGGTTGAAAGGTATTGTATAAATTGGCGACATCAATTTGGCACAGGTCACACTTCTAGGAATTTGCCGTTCAGTGGGGTAGTTAGTCCTGATATAGCTGCAAGTTATGTGTTTGTATGCGTGGTGTGACCATGCGATATCCTCGGAAGAGGAAATTGTTTTCGGGCTGCTGCTTTTGTGAGCTGGCAACAGATGTCTCTGACTGCCGACGGAGAAGAGGTAGGGGATGGTGGGCCTTACAAGTTTAATTAATGGTGTCTGTTTTAATTGAAACAAGGCACTTCACATGTCAACATCTAAGGACATGTATAATTTGTATAATCTAGTGACGACATAATCGGGAACGATTCTTAACACGTTGTGGATGTAAGAAATAATTTTATTTTTGATAATTTTCCAAAGCTTTATGTACTATTGAGTGAGATTTAAAAAAAAGTATTGAAAATTTAATCAAATGTATTGCACGACTTTGCTACTCGAGTGAGAATGTATGGGCGAAGTGGAAAATATTGTTTTAATGCATTTAGCACAATGAAAGATTTCAACTAAAATGTGTTCCAATAATATTAATTTGTTAGAATTTATATTTATTGCACAAGTCACAGTAATAATAGTTGCTAAATAATGCCACAGAGTGGAGAAGATCACAAATAGATGTGATGTGGGCGTTTTTCGTGATCGAAAAATCTGACCGTTATTTGCTTAAATTTCGAATGAATAACTTTGTTTCAAAATCTTTATGAAATTTTCAACATGATCAAATGGGATGGCGATATACATATCAGGCTAGTTTAAATTAGCTTGCTAATTCGGCTAGAACCAAAAATTGGCTACATGGTTTCCATTCATATAATTTCAAAATTGCGGTGCGTAGTCGGGATACACGTGCACCTAACATATGCAAAGTTGACATTTATTTTTAATTTCATTTCTACGACTCGTGCGACAGCTCAGCTTTGGAACGATTTGCCGGCCTCCGTGTTTACTCTGTTATAACATGGAACTCTTCAATACTCCTGCATTTTTTCTCTCTTCTGAAATACGCTCTTCACCACATCCCCAAAGATGACACAGTAAATGTAAAAAAATAAACTACTCACATTTCTATCAAGTGTTAAGTGTTCTTTATTCTATGCTAAATTTTCATACTGAGGTTTCAAGTTGCATATCACGAAATTCACGAACAAATTTATAATAACAATACTTCTATAAATTAAACAAGTTTTGAAGGGACGTACCTGACTTGCTTTAACCAGTGATTCCCGTCAAGTTAATAATGTAAATTGGTCTCTGGTGACATTTTGATATCTTTTTTATTTTTTTTTTCTTCAAAATTAAACAAAAAAATTCTTCCACATGTGACTGGTCACTCAGCCGAGTAACCTCTCAACCCCTCTCCCCACCCCTAACTGTCAAATACCTAGTGTATTTTATGTTTGAAAAAAAGTTGGAAAAAATATCACCAGGCACCAAAATTTCATAATTACATTTTTAACTCCAAATAATGTCAGAATCAGTTTAAAAAAAGTCAAGTACACCCCTTTACACCCTGATTAGAGCCGTTTAGTGAAATGTTACCTCAAATATATGAGTTTTAATAAGTGTCGAAATTAAAACTGATATACTTCCAGGTATTTATCTATAAATTAAATCTCTTTGAAGAAATGTTCAAACATTCCAATGCGGATATATTTTAATTAAAAATAATTTTATTGTGAAATCTTATTTAAAATAAAGAAATATTCTCTTAAAGAACCTATAGGCGGTCTTCAAAAACCAGTGAAATCCAGTTATAGATTCAGGTATGTGTGTACAACTATAAATATTATTATTTTTAACCATTGAAGCAAATCGCCTTGGTATTTACATGTGCGAGCAAAACATAATGGCGAAGTGAGAAAAGCCAAGTCGAGAATGTTTCCAAGTGACGAAAGAAATATTCCTCTGGAGTCGTGAGATAAATCTTGAAGCACGTCCCGCGTTTTTGTCACTTCCCTTATTGTAAAGCGAAAAAAATTGTTTCCGAAGCCACTTTGTAAAAAATGCCTCACGAAAAATCTGTTCTTCGGAAAAGGTCTTTCGAACGCGCTATTTTCTGTACTTATATTTTGTTCGAAACTAACGTTTCCACAAATCAATGTTTACAACTAATAAAATATAAAACGTGCAGGTTTTTGTGTCAGTTTTATTTTCAATTATGTTTGCAATACACATTAAATTATTATTTTATTCCATTATTGACCACTGCATGAAGTTCATTACTAAATAATTATTTTAAAGTTCTTTACTGTAAAGCTCACTTGAAGGGAAAGGATAAAAAAACTGAGCTTTATATTTTTTCATTTAAGAGTAATTGATCCTGGACATACCGACAACCAGATTCCTACCCAACCCTCGTAACTTTTCCCTCCCAGAACGTACTCTCCTTTATTTCCTAATAAAACCATACACACAGCATCCCCAAATATGACATAGGCCACGAGGGGAATTAAGTTTTACTCGAGACCTCCTTAAGGGAGTTAATATTAAAAAAAAAAATGTGTTATGTTCGTCCTAAATAAAGCGTGTTGTATTCTAAAGCTTGTACCAAATAATACAAAAAATTCAGTTCAAAAACAATTTTATGAAATATGGAAGAATCTACTTTAAAATTAATTAAATCTAATTTTATCGAAAAAAAAAATTATAAAAGGAATATCAGTCGGTTAAGTTCCTAAATTGTGATAAATTAAATGAACATTGATGATGGAATGGGAAAATGATAGAATACCTTATTTTCGACGATACATGTTTTATTCGCCATTTTGTGCAATACCATCCAAATAAAAGTTCAATAATAATTTAACAATATTAAATCATAACTAGCTACTCACACGAATCAAATAAAGTACACGAAAACAGGTAAATAATAATAATTGTATAATTTATCCAGCGTCGTTTTTTGTCAAAAATCACCTAAGGGGCGCTGATGTCGCCGATGATAATAAACAAATTGTCAAGAATAAGACAAGGCAAACACCTCAAACAATCATGAAACCAGAGCCAAACAAACAGACATACTAAATACACCCATGAATAAAGAATTTCTGAATTTTTAGCAGTAAAGTTATGTAAAAAACTCCCACAAAGTATCAAACAAATTAAAAGAAAAATAGCTATAGGATGTGGCTCAAGGAACTATTGGAAAAATAATTTACTAGTACATTAAAAACATCGTTGTAGAAGTTTCTAAAAAAAACCTTACTGTATTACCAGCTATAACATAACATAGAAGTCGCTGAAAACTTATACAAAACATAGTCCCCCTCAGCACAGAATCTTCCACTGAAGAGGACTATGAAAATCTACATCTATTTTATATTTGCATTTAACAAATGTCTTCTAAATGTAAAAATTAAAATATAGAATTTCGATTTAAAAAAATTTAGACAATACAGACAATATCATATTACCAAATTGGATAGCTAGGTTTGTGGAGTAAAACCAAATTTTTATTGAAATAAATATAAATATAACTACATGCTTACTAGCATAATTTTATTATAAAATATTATACGTAAGAAAATATCCATCGGCTAGATTTACGAGTATTATAATATGAATACAACAGACTGTTAAAAAGTGTAATGAATTATCTGAAAGTAGAAAAAAAAGAGAAGCGTAATGTTTTTCGTAATGATTTCAATAAAGATGAAATTATGTGTGTTGCTCGCTTTTACTTAAACAGAAATGATTAATTTGAAATTTTGAAAAATTAATAATATTTTTTTTACTCGGTGCAAGTCGACTGTAAGTATTCGAATCCATTGGGACAGGGTTTAATGTTGGCGTCATACAAATCGGTATTAATATTCCCAGAATTGTCCGTAAGTAATATGGTGATTAATTTTTCGACAAGGCAGTTAGTGAGGCGTGGGGACGCACGTGTGGACCGTGGACCCTGGATGCTGTACCAACTGTACGGTCGTAGGGCGTGTGGGAATAATTATCGCCATTCGTAAGATATTCTGATATGCTCGTAAATCATGTTGCTCATTGCAGAATACGGTTATAAAAATCAACTTTATATTGTTGATACAAAAATATCTTGAAATATAATATTCTGAAGCTTCAGGTGGATTTATTTGAAAAGTGAAGAAGTTAAGTGCTTAAAATCAACATCAACAAGTGTGGAGTGTGAAAAAAGTAATGAATATCAAGTACTCACAAATATAGTTGTTAAAGAGCTAGGAAAGCGAAATGAACGAGATTCAAGGGACGAATAAATTTAGTGACCTTTGAGATGTGGCCATACAGAGCTGCTGGACAAGGGAAGGGAGTGTCGGGAGAACGTGAACGGTGCAAGTGGATGAAAGCAGAAGTCGAAGACGTCCAGGAAGACATGGCACGATTAAGGGGAAACCCGGATGCCGAAAAATTTGAACAGTAGGTATTTTACCAAACTGTTGCTGTCACTGGTGCTCTTACATCTCCGAATACTGAGCGAAAGAGACAACTGCACTGCAGGCAGATAATACCTAAGTAAAATCATCCAAATCGAAGTGTTGTATTCACCTTTTGTCGCCTCCAAAACTGGACCGATTTTAAGATTTTTTTACTAAGTTTATTAGAAGAAAATACTTTATATCTGTACGTTTTTTTTTATACATTGTCTAGTTTGTATTCTGAACGTCTGCTAATGGCGTTCAAACCAGGCATTTTTAACGATTCTTGGAGGGTCCTAACTCCTATAAGAAGTAACGTACTCGTATCAAAAAAAGAATCTGGTTGATATCTATATTAGATTAAAAAATAATTTGCAATAGTGTTAAAATCCAGAGACGAAATCGGGGAATACGTTTGTATTATCGAAATAACAGAATTAAAACTAGTATGCCGAGATAGAAGTGGTTGGTCGTGGAATCGAAATACTTTGACGACATAACTAGGATTTTTTTTTTTTTTACATGAGCTCCACACAGGAGGCCCTGAGGAAAATAATTTCTCTCAGGGCCTATGTCATCTTTGAGGATGCTGTGTGGAGGGTTTTTTTAAGGAAAGGAAGGAGAGGAGAGTTCTGGGAAGGAAAAGGGTTTAAGGGGTGGGTAGGAATCTGGGGTTCAGTGTGTCCTGGTCATCCGCCTCCAAGATCTGGACAAACCTCACCCCATGAACCCGGGCACCCCTGCTAAATCACCAAACGTAGCGAACCACTTGGGGTGACCTATGGCAGAGGTGTTGGTTATCCAATAAAGGTTCCCGGGGCGGCGGTACCCATTTCCGCCTCCCAAATTGTAAATGAAATTGTAAAGGAATGATAAATTCGTAACCTAACTATTTTTATCATAAAAAAAAACGTAAATCAAAATACAGGCATATGAAACGCGTCCTGGTTGAAAAACCTCCAAGAAATTTCTAAATTTGAAGATACGACTTTTTGTGATTTTTACTCGATTTCTTTCAAATCCTGTTTTTGTTGTAGGAATCTGAAACTCGATATTTACGTATTATTCTGAAACGTTAGCTTTTAAAAACGTTGTTGGGTTTGCGCATAAAATACCAACCTTTTTTTATTTTGAGACTGACTCGTAAATTATGAAGTCAGCGACATAAGATAAATCAAATAGTTATATGCAAATATCCTGCAACAAGTAACAAAAAATGCAAAGACGGACGCAGCGTTGGTTGCTAGTTACTAGGCAAATAATGCCTGCCACCGAATGATGGATGATTTGCATCGATTTCGTATTTTTAAAATCTGCTTGCTTAATCTCGATTTAAATATTATAATATCTCATAATGTCACAACTGAATCCTATCTTCAATCATGAAATAATTATTACTCTTAACATATGAAATTGTAAGTCCGTTCATAAAGAATATTATATTAAAAGAGAAAACAAACAATAAAGACAAACAAATAACAAATTAAATGAAAGCTTAAAAAAAACAGATAAAATCAAATAACATTAACAATTATCGTTTATTATATGTATAGTAACAATTACCATCAACACTTATTATATCTGGGGATACTGCTAGAAGTACCAATGTGAGTTTTGATAGTTTGATTTAGTTACCAGAAAGTATTCCAGAACCTCTCTTATTTGATTGCTATAATTATATTATCTATGTCAGACGTTTTACATTGATGAAATTGTGGCCTATCTAATGTAGTCAAAATAAATGAATAAACAATATTTAACCCCTGATTCAAATATTTGATATAGGCACTCCTAGCATTAAATTATTTTCCTTGGCACTATATATTTGATAGGCACTCCTAGCAAAAAAATATTTTCATTTTATTAAAAACTAGTTTCAATTTGCAGCTTAACTCTGTTGTGGGTTAGCATCATATTTATTTAATAATAGCTGAAGTCCCGGCGATGCCCGGGCTTTACAGAGCGTTTTTGAAATCAAATATAGACAGTGACCTTTCTCTTCTTTTGAAGACATGTGCAAAATTTCATCTACTTTGGCATAAAATTGTAGATTTGCATACAAATCAAATCCACACCGCCCGCTTGCCAGCCCGCTCGTCCACCACATACAGACATTCTCCATTATATTTCAACCAATTTACACAAAACCTTGACAAATTATATACCGAAACCTTCCTCATGAATCACTCTATATATTGGTGAAAACCACATAAAAATGCATTCAGTAGTTTTTGGGTTAATCGCGCCAGTCGCGGCGGAGGACATTAATTTATAACATGTAGAGGCCATATAAACAAAGGCTTGTTTATTTGTTGTTAAACAAAGGCTTGTTTATTTGTTGTTAAACAAAGGCTTGTTTATTACCATTTTCTTTGTTTTATTTAAAAATGTTAAAGATATCAAGTTATATCAGAAAAACAGAAATAATTGCTTGAGGTCACTTTATACGAAAATCAAATGAACAAGCCTTTGTTTATTGGGAGGCGTGAGGTGTATTAATTTATTTAACAAAAAATGATAACCAGTTTCGATTAATTATTCCGATTCTTTACAATCTTGTTTATAATGGATCCTGTCTTCTCTTTTATAAAGAAAAACGAGGGAAGATAAATCACCCGCTTTGTGTGAAGCATATTAAGATCAGGTTCTTTATGAAAAAGCTCATTTTTTACCCAAAAATATTATGAGATATAATATACAAAATTTATGTTAATTTTAGCGGTTGGTTGGAGTTTAGAATATTACATCAATTTTGACACCAATGATACATAATATTGTAGAGGTACATTTTAGTACCTAATAGATTGATAAAATATATTATATTAAAAAATGGCAGTTTCAGAATTAGCACTGTAGTATTTGTTGAGACGGGTTTTAAAAACAAATGTTATAAAAACTATTACCGTGAACACGAAAGTAAAAAAAAGGTGTTTTTAACGACTACTCGCGATTGAACTATGCATATATACTTGAATTTCTCCCAAAAAATGACACATGGGTACGGACCTATGTTAGACCAGATATTTTATTATGTTTAAAAAATAAATGTTATATTATATTATATTATCTCCACAAAGAAGGCTTCTAGAAAAAATTCCCTCAGGGCCTGTGTCATATTTGGGGATGCTGCGTGAAAGGTCCTTTTAGGGAAGGGAAGGAGAGGAAGTTCTGGAAAGGACAAAAGGTATGAGAGGTAGTTAGGAATCTGGTGGACAACACGTTGTCCCCCACATTCCTACCGACCCCACAGGTGACGGATGTGTGAATCTATGGGTCGAGAGAGTCCCGCTGGAGAGATCAAAAATTCTTCCTCAGCTAGTCTCACTAGTTCTGCAAACGCATCCGCCGCCAAGACCTAGATCAATCACACCCCATGAACCCGGGCACCCCTGCTAAGTCACCAAGCGTAGCGAACCACTTGGGGCGACCTACGGCTGGGGTGTTTTCCAATAAATGGTTCCCGGGGCGACAGTATCCATACCCTCCTCCCAAATTGGAAATTTCATTCAAACTTCATGCTCATTTATTCCAATACTCTTTTGATTCCCCTTTCAAAATAAAAAAGCAGTTGAAAAAATTATTGAATTCAAGATTAGAAGTATAAAAAAAAGGCAAATCCTCTTTTGGTCGGCTTTACCGGTGTTTTAGGCATATTTCATGACCTCCGTAATCGAGGGATTTGAAGACTATGAATCCGGAGGTCACGGGTTAAAATTTCGGCGAGCATGAGTAAATTTTATTCAATTAATTTGTGTCGCTTCACATTAACTCAATAAAAATAATATAATAAAATATAAAAAATAATATTTAAAAATATAGTATATTATACAAGCGGCAGGTTCCAGAGCCGAAAATACTGTCAATGTCGTTCTGGGGGAAAGACCACCTTCAAAATTGAAATGCTGCTTCATATTGTTTTATTAATTGAATAGATCTAAATTGTCCTAAAATGAATTCCGACCATCTTCCTCTCCACCATTATTCCCTCTTCTTCACCTCCAAACTTCCTTCAGCCACACAGTATAACCAAATTGAAGAATGCCATAATGTCACTGATTCCAACGGTTGAGAGTAGTTGGGACGCCCAACGTTATTCGCATTTAAAAAGTATGGTAGTTCGGTTTTATTCGAATTATTTAAATGCAATGAAAAACGGAATTCGATATTGAAATAAAATGAGTGCTAGGGGTTTCGACATGACACTTTGTAAAATACCAAGACAAAATAATACTGAGGTATGTGAAGGTAAGAAGTCATGTACTTTATGTAAATAGAACCTTTACAGTGTGAAGATTCCCGTAGCAAATAAGCTTGCCGACACCTGATATAATCTCTGGGTACACATTATTTAGCGCTTGAGAGAGCCACTTGGTTTCTAACCTTTAGAATAATGTTTTTCACAGCTGACTTTGATGTTCATTGATTCGTTCACTTGCAAACAAATGTATACATGAGACTGGTCAGTGGTTGAGTGGGCATAGCGCTTGGGTCCCACCCGAGCGTCGCGTGTTCGATTCCTCAGCTGGCTAAATCCTCCATCACAACACAAGCAACATTTTCGGCTTTCTGTGGTGGTAGTAGGAGATTTTCAAATATTGTTTTTCAAACATTCATTGGTTTTCAAACATTGTTGGCACATCTACCGGATCTGCCCTGATGATGGACACTGCAACGATGTCCGAAACGTTGGCTAAAGAAGGAGGTAGCGCAACACGGCATAACACCCCAAAAACAAATAACGAAAATTGTTGCGTTATTCGTAACCCGGGAATGTTTGTCTTTCTTTTAAAAAAAAATAAAAATTTACCGATCGATTTTGAAAAGCCCGGTGAAAGAAGAAATGGGCAATACATTGCCGTTGAGGAATTGCCGTAAAAAGTTCTCTGATTACCAGAGCACAACTGCCACCGAACTAAACATAATATTACATTATTGCGGTAGTCGAAAACGACGAAAATTGATAACTGTGGTTTCCGGTGCGATATTCGCTCGTATTTTTATACTTTTCGATTGCCCATGTCACTATAATTTTCCCACGTCTTCATTTTGGTGCAAGTACAAATAGCTAGCAGATTTACAAAAATAATGAGAAGCGATGCACTAAAGACGATCTGTACTAGTATTGAAGATGAACTGAATAGTTTTGGCTTTTTTGAAACAGCTTTAAAATGAAACGCAGGCGCACAAGCATTTTACCAAATTAAGTAGCTTAAATGTATTTATTTACATTAATAGACTTGCAGATATAGACATAGGTACACGCTGACATATTCACTGCTAGATACTATCGTTATAGACCTTCATTATTTCACGTTCTTGTTGCGAATAACTTAAATTCATGATGATCAAATTAATTATACCTATTATTTTCATTTTCTTCTCCTCCCCTTAAACATCCCAACCCCGATACCTCTTTCCCAGCCTACCTAGGTGTTTTATTAAAACAGAAATAACTTTGTTTACATCACTTTATTCAATAAATTATGTATCTATATTTTTATTACGTTCGTCGCACTTCCACTTTTATTATTATTTTTTGTTTACTACTTATTGTCCATGTTCCTTAAATAATAAAAAAATAGTTAAAAACATCTTATCACCTTTTCAAATTGAAATATACTTTTCTCTTATAACATTTACCTTCTGTGTACCTAATCATCATCTAAAGTTCGTTTACGTATTTTTTATATATTTAGTTTATATATTTATTTGGAATTCCAATATTGTATTGGAATTATATTCCAATATTATCTTGCTTTGTTATTTCCACAGGTTCTTTACTCCTATTTTCTATCCTTTGCTGTGTTACACGCTCATGAGTTCTTCATTACTTACACAATTCTAATTTCTCACGTTATGTCGTTTACGTCTTATACAGTTATCTTTAAGATAAATAATGTAAAAAGGAAGGCGTTAATGTTAAAAATAAATTTATTTATTTATTGTTGTTGTACGCCCGTAGGGGCTTTTACATAGATTATAAAATAATATAATAATAATTAGTTATCGAGGATAACACATACATAGAATTTACACTAAAAGTTATAAAAGTGAATTTTTTTTTTTTTAGAATATACAAGTAGTTTTTGAAGAAAAAAACACTTGTATATTCTTGCGTAAAACCGTGAAATATTTTAAACAATGTAATATTTGACAATAACATAGTACAAAATATAATATTAAACATTACAATAACACATCAAATCGTTAAATATATTATACCCACGTTACAATAATTTGTAAGATTTGTAGGAATTTTGTAGGATTTGTAGGATTGTAGGAATTTTTAGGAAATAAATAAAAATATTATAAAAATATGTTATACTGTTATCCAAATTAACTTTACCTTTGGGACAAGTTACTGAGTGTTATGTTTTAACAAAAACAAATGTAAGTTTTCAGGTACATAATAATATAATGTGTATGATTTATTGATAAAATTAAAGTGTGCGGTAGAACATTTCCATGAAAATATCTTATTTCTCTTTACTAGATGTCACATTTATTCTCACCTCGGAATAAGCCATGCTGCGTGTAGTCATTTGTAGCCAGTCAGAATTTGAGGACAACGCGTTGTTTCAACATATTATTATTGTGGGAGATGTTTTGATTGAAGATTAAAATATTTTCGTTCGTTAATACTCGTATGTTGCCATTGTAGCTATTAATCATTTTGTCAAAAACGTTAACAGCGAGAAGTTGGCAGAATTATTTCTTGGATGTAGGAGAATATGGTAGAAAAAAAGGTAATTCATAGTAATAAAGCACATTATTTGAGGGGATGGATTGCGAAAAAGAGAGATACAGATTACACAAATATTAAATTAAAACTAATATTTAATTGCAGATGTATTAGGATATTGGACGCTCGTGTTTTTCATCATACAAATAAATGTACCTACATAACTAACTAACTAACCATTACGCGCGCCGTTTCTCCGCAGGGGTAGGCAGAGAGGACAGACCGCCAAACATCCCGGTCTTGGCACACATTCCTTGCCTCATGTACTTACAGTACGAAATGTAAACTAAGTAACTAACTAGCCATCACGCCGTTTCCCCGCAGGGGTAGGCAGAGAGGACATACCGCCAAACAACTCTGTCTTGGTACACACTCCTTGCCTCGTTCACATTTATACATGCTCTTCTATTATTCTGACTCTTGACATGGCCCGACTCAAGTTTCTGATTCACTTGGTCGTGCCATGTCTTTATACATTTTCCTTTCACTCCTTTCCTCGTTCATTCGCTCTACATGCCCAAACCATCGGAGCGCTCCTTACTTGACTCATTACGCTTACGTAAATTAAACTTTTATTTCCAAGCAAAAGTTATTTGCATAAATTGATAATCACTAATCACTTTTGGAAGTAGGTACTTGGTAGTTAGTTGATAATATAAAAAAAAATTGCTGTATAACTCTGTTAGCAAATAGTTCTAAAAAAGGTACACACTCGCAGTCTGTTAATTTACAATAAATTGTTTTTTTTGATGACCTGGTAATTTGATTGTTTTTATGGTTACCGATAAATTTGACCTGATTTTAATAAAATTTGAACATAAATATAAATATAAAAACATGTATACGTCTGCAAAAAAACTGTACCTACTGTTGATCACATTTCAAATACCAATTTATATTCCCTCGTCCTCTTTCATCAGATTTATCTGAACCCTGGGAAAAATGACAATATTTTAGAAATTCGGTGGTTGTGTGACAACTTAATGAATTACCTGTGAAATTGGATACCAAAGTCACGTTTATAAATTGGTCGGAACGTGTAACGCATTTGTTATCTGTGCCAAGATCCGATCTGGGATTTGTTTTAAAATTAACCAGTGGATGCTGTGGGTAAATAAAAAATGATGTTTACACGCAACGCTATCAAGATGGATGAATGGACGCAACTGTCCTACACGCGAACAGAGATTCAAAAACTGTATTTATTAAATGATTTTACACATAACACTTTGTGTGAGAGTTATGTGTAAAATCATAAAATCATAAAATCAGTATTTTCATTTAATATCGTATCCAAAACTGAGGAAATTCAAATGCAACATCGTCATCAATTCAGCGCCATTTAGTTTATTGACATTTGAAAGGTCCCCGTTCTAGGTACGTTTTAGCTTTCTATAATACAAGCTTAACAATATGAAAATCGTCCTCTTCTAGTGATCACAATTTGTTCAAAAGCTGAAACAGACTTACAATCGGCATTTAAAGGGGAGTGTGTAACTGTAAAAAACAAAATGGCGCAGAATGGCGCAGTGTCACTGCGATTGATTGAATTTCAAACAACCAATTTCACAAACCACTATCGGCTTTTTAAAGGATTCTTTTTTTCTACTGAACAATTTTAAAATACACAATATAGCGTTTTGACTTTTTTTGAGAGTTTAATAATTATTTAAAACGTTAATAATTCGTTATCGAAATAACATTACTGAAAATGGTGGAGTTTGTCTATAAATCTGTGCAATACACATGTGTGTAAACTTCATGAATAGAAGTTATAACTACATTTAAAAAAAAAATAGCGGAGATCGTTGATAATGTTTTCGAAAGGAAAATCATTTTTTTAAACAGTTTAATAAATTTAAATGTCTTAAGGTATGACCGAACATTGTTAAATGTGGAAATAATATTCGAATGGTTTTCGGGATACATAGAATTAGAAGGTAGACAGGACAGCGGTTTTGACAACAGCATCAAGGATAAAACTAATTGTCTATATACTTCATATACCAGCAAGTACAAAATATACGATACTAAATTAATTTGATATCCATACCGACTTTTGTCTTTAAGTAAGTATTTTTGAAGTCGATATTATGTGTGAAATTGGTAAATAAATAATAAGTAACTGTAATTTTATAATAATTATAATTTCGAAGGGCAAATGTCGGGGGATCAACAATCGGGCACCATGATTCTTATTTCATAGTTAAAATATTACGAAGAGACGTAATATGATATTTTTCTTCTAATCGCGTTGTCCAAAAGACTGGTCAGTCATTTGGTTGCAGGTAAAGTTTTGAAACTCTTTAGGTGACGCGGTACCTGCGCTGGGACAACCAACCTTCGACATTTAACGACGTTCATAATTTAAACTTTATTTTTGTCTTAAAAATATGTAGTCCCTAACTCCATAAAGCGATATGGAAAGTGTGGTGGGTCGAGTTTCAATTCCCGAGATTCACAGTTATCGTAAAGTTTATTTATGGACGTAATATTATGATAGTTTGATTTGTACACGGTTTTTCAATGTGTTTTTTCTGATTGCCAGGAGGTTGGACTGAAATATACGTGAAACGTTTTTTTTACACGCTTTTAAGACACGTTTTTTTTACTCATTTTTTTATTATTATCGACATATCTACACAGTGGGTCCCGAGGATAAAATCCCTCAGGGCCTAAGTCATCTTTAGGATGCTGAGTGGACGGTATTTTTAGGGAAACGAAGGAGAGGAACTTCTGAGAAGGTATGAGGTGTTGGTAGGAATCTAGGAGTTAACGTGTCCAGGAGTGACGAAAGTATGAATCCACCCCTCCCACTGCGGTGCAATTCGATGGGTCGGATGGTCTCCCCCAACCAGTCTCCTCCGATCCGACCCGCCACGCAGTAGGTGGACAAAAGCATCGGCTGCTAAGACCTGGACAAACCTCAACACATGAACTCAGGCCCCATTGCTAAGTCACCAAGCGTAGCAAACCATTTGGAGTGACCTTTTATTGGAAAATCAACACCTCTACCATAGGTCACCCCAAGTGGTTCGCTACGTTTGGTGACTTTGCCAGTTTAGTTTGGTGATGTTTGGTGTCCGGGTTCATGAGGTGAGGTATGTCCAGGTCTTGATGGCCGATACGTCTGCTCACGTGCTGCGTGGTGGGCAGGATCGAGAGAGACTGGTTGAGGAAGATCTTTTATCCTCCAGCCAGTATCTCTCGACCCATTGCCTTGCACTGCAGTTGGAGGGATGGATTCCTATGTCCATCACTCCTGAACACAATAAGCCGCAGATTCCAACCCACCCCTTATACTCATTTCCTTCACAAAACTTCATCTCCTCCCTTTCCTTAAAAAACCCTCTACACAGCATCCCCTAAGATGACATAGACCCTGAGGGAAATTATTTTCCTCAGGGCCTCCTGTGTGGAGCTAATGTAAAAAAATAAACAAAAACCCCTTTTTTAATTGAGGGACTGCTTGAAAATCTGTACCCAATAACCATAAAACAGTCCTATGATTGATATTCCACGCCTCCAGCAGATAGTAGACACCAGATACTGCAACGAGCTGCCTTTCGTGGTCATTCGTGAGCCTGATTGATTAATCAATACCTCATGTTAACTTATAATTAATTGAAAATATTTATTCAAATAGTCGTTAGCTTTTTTACACTTGTTTGAAGAAGAGCATGGTGATTTTTCAGCTACTGATTTATCGTTATAATATAAAACCGATAAAACCCGTGACTAAATTTTTAAATAATTATACCTATGCGAAAGATAAACGGAATGATGTAATCACGCAATCAATTTATCCGGCAAATTTGATTTGGAATGTTAATAAAAAAATTATTATTTTATTACGACAAACCTTTGAAAAAATACTCACTTACCTGTTTAAATCGTTAATGTTTTTAGCGTGAACTACGTGATTATTTTCATAACAGGAAATATTCAAGTTTTTCTTAATGTTAGTTTTCACGAAATATTGGATAAATAAATATTGGATTCTTTGAAACGTTTCGTTCCAATATCGACCTTTAAAAATGTTGAAATTGCTTTCATGTTTTTAATTTTTAATTAATTTATCCCTAGCTAGCACCATAACATAGCTTCCTACTTTATTGCTTTTAAATTGTTTTTATATTATTTTTCTAATGTCTTCTACTGAATCATTATCAACCAAAATAAAAAAAAAATAATTAATCTTGCAGTCTGCCACTACACAGAATCAAATTACTGAATTGTCCTTGAAAAGTGTCCTCCAAAACAGGTGTGAATTTCTATGGAGCGTGGAGGACAAAACGCACCATACATATTCTCTGTAAATAAACAATATGTTTAGATAAAGAGAGAAATAAAAAATTAAAAATTAAAAATTCTTCCCCGACATCTTCGTCGGCCGAAAATCCACATTTCGTCGAAAGATGTTCTTACGATCGAACAGGGCGGTTCCAATGAGCCGTACCAGTTTTTGAAAATTATAACTCAATATCGATTTTATTTCATTCCAAATTTGCTTTAATTTATACCAACTTTCAAAAATGCCGAAAGGCGTAATGATGAAACTATTAAAATTATGAACTTTTTGTTATTATTTTTGATCATAAGTATTTATTATTTTTCAATAATGTCTAAGCAAAATAAGAATGTAAAAAATCTTAAATATTTTACTTTGTAAGACCCTAAAAAGATAGACAAAATGGAGAAATTTTCGTCATAAATAAGTGTTCGGATATTTTTTTTATGATTTCGTTTGAACTTAAGTTAAAATTTTGAAACATGCGTTTACTAGATAACTTATTGATTTACAATAATGTATGATTTACATGGTATGAAATATTTCTTGTAAAATAAGATTTTTCGTTTGGAAATTTAACAAATCTGCCAACGACCTATGGTATAACCTTATTATACTAAAAATAAACTTTTTTTCTCAAAATTTAAAACATGCGTTTACTAGATAAAAGAACAATCTTTCGAAATCAATTTATAATTTTTTGTGGAAAAGAGTCAATACGTCTAAAATTTGATTTAAAAATGACATATTTCCGGTTTTCACTGGTTATACCATTTTAACTTTTGAATTACAAAAATAATTTAACTTTTAGTCCAATTCTAGATATGTATATTTGCAGTAAACCGCTCTGTTGTTGCCGGAAATCCCGTAATTTTCCCTGCCCTTTGCTCACCTCCCATTTAAACACCTAATTTTTTTTACATATTATTCTCTCAGTGTTTTGTATCGTAGGTTAGTTTTAATATTCTCCTGATGAAGGAGGGTTCTTACGACACCGGTAGAGTTTGAATAAAATGAAAGTGGTCAGTAACAAATGTATGTAATTTTTGTTGTAAATTATGGCGAGCCACAAAGATAATGGTTTTTACAAATACGTTATTATTAAGTAGCGGGTATTATTTAACCCATTACCTCCATGACGATGTCTATAGGCATCAAAAAAAATTATGAAAAGTATGATCTTTTTCACTGTGAATAAAGCTAAATCCCACCAAGTTGTTATGCAACATTTACAGATTTTTTATGTTAGCTTTCAATAATTAACATAATTTAATAAGTTTTATTAATTATCCTATTTCTAATTATTTTTTTACTAAAGCCCTGATAATAGACCCATTTTGAAAAAAAAATCGGTAAAAAATTAAACGTGTGTGAATCAGATATTGTTATCAAAAGATTAAATGGTCGGCCACACTGTTTCAACATAGTATTATATGCGTAAGATGACCGCTGGATGTCACTGAAATCAGGTGATGCCGGCGCGCAACCTTTGGAGGTTAGCTGTGACAGTTTTTACATATGTTTTTGGTTAGCTTGCCTTCAAATAATACGGTTTAGAAGTGTTTTTATGATGATTTTTATTGAAATTATATTTAAATAAATGAAGACAATATCAGCGAAACTCAATCTGGAAACAGAAAAATCAGAAAAACATATTGAGGTGTCCCAGAGGTGTCAATATGTTTTTCTGATTTTTCTGTTTCCAGATTTTCGATTGAGTTTCGCTTATATTGTCTTCATTTATTTAAAAATTACAATTTGAGGTTTTACTCATAAAGTTAAAATAAAAAATAAAATAAAAAAAAATAAATTATACTTTTAAGTATATTTTTTTTATCAAATATGTCGAAAATACCTATTTCTCCAACTGTAATTTGTCATTATAATACAAAACCGTTGAATCACAATGAAATGATGGCAGAATTAGAGCGCTCTTTTAGCGTAAGTGAAAGTTATGACAATAATGTTGTTAATAACGCGCTATTGTTGTGATTTCTCCAGAAAACGTTGATGAACAGATGGACGAAGAGCATATTGATGATGATTTGATGACATATAACGAAGATGCGGAGGTAGATAACTTTCGAGATATTGCCGGCACATTAGTCATGCCTCGAAGAGGATGAACCAGATGAATTCGCTAATGACCTTGACTGGAATCAGCCTTCGACATCGTCCGGTGCGAGTCGTAATACCTTGCGAATATCTATTTCAAGTGCACCACCAGCCAAAAAAATCAAAACTACAGTACAAAAAGAAGTCTTACTATAAACAAAAGTGGTCTAAGGCTACCTGTTCCAAGCAATGCCGAATTCCGCAGCATCTGAAACATATGACCCCGAATTTGGTCAGGGATTATCCGTCCTACTTCTATGATGGAATATATAGAGTTCCCCGCACGCCATGGACAATTTATTCACATCTCACCATTTGATGTGTTTCTTGAAGGATAAGAGAATGCGCGCTACTGGCACATGTAAGCCATTTCGCTTCCCTAACCTTGAAGCTTCAGACAAGTTGAAGACAGGAAAGCAATTGCCTAAAGGTAACATTTTCTTTTATATTTCATTCATTCATTTACCTAACCAAAGAGTAACTCAAACCGCTCTTATAATTATAGGTAAATTTGATGCGGTGGTAGACGTAGAAAACCAAATCCTCGTATGACGTTGGTAGGACAGCCGTGTAGTAACAGTGGCCACGAACTATGATCGAATGGAGCCAGTAAGTCAAGTGCAGCGTTGGCAGATATCGAAGAAAGACAAAAAAGGCAAAATTTTGGAGGAAGCATGCAAAAAAATCGATAGCCCGGCGCCAATACAAAATTATAATTTGGGAATGGGTGGAGTAGACCTTCATGATATTGGAATACAAAATTATCTGGTCTACGTTCGGTCAAAGAAGTGGTACTGGCCTTTATTTGTATCTTGCCTCAGCAGCGCTCTTGTAAATGGATGGAAGTTGCAATGCTTCTTGAGGAAGTACGAGCATGATATGGGAAACCAGATGACTGGGCAACAGAGAAAACCTTCCCAGAAGGCATTCCATGTGAAGGTTACCGGTGCTCTTTTATTGTATTTTCCAAATCAGGTCAATGCCGAATTCGGAGAACCTCGTGTGAAGGAAGGCCATGTCGCAGAAGATGGGAATCGTGTGCCTCGAATGCAAGAATTTCATTTACAATATCGTGGCAAATCTCGCATTCGTTATGTGTGTAAAAAAATCCAACAGGCTATCGGTGCCGGGCCTGCAACCGAGCCCTTCATTTTAACTGCTCCGAACGGTATCACTTAGAAAATAATTTGCTTTGATTTGGTTAATTTTCCTCATTCTAGAATGTTTTTTTTTTTGTTGATATTTTGCGTATTTTTCATTAATATATTTTTTTTCATTGAATTATAAACAAAGGCACTTATTTAATTTATATTATCAATATAAATCATACAGTAGACTGCATTTTACCCATAGTTGACATAAATTTTGCTTAGGGAGGTTACCTCCAAGGGTTGCGTTTAGGCATCAATTTTCTAGACTAAAAAATAAAGTTGGTTGTTTTCAAGTAGAAAAAATATAATAAGCAGTAATTGTTGAATGAAACACTAGTATATATTGAATTATTTGGCGGGTACTTGATAAGCCCCCATAGCTCAGTGGTCAAGAGCAGCTGACCGGCAATCAGAAGGACACGGGTTCAAGTCCCGTTGGCGGCAAGTATCTTTTCTCGGAAGATTTTTCAATGTTGATGAGTGTTTCAGGCTGATAATTATTGCTTATAATAATTGTTACCCTTTGTGCTATGCATAAAAGTCTTGTCTAAATGTTAGTTTATAAATTAAAAATAATAATTAATATTTGACAAGTTTAAGTATTTCCCCAATAAATTTAGTCATAATTTGTCTCGACGCCACCTAGCGAGGGATTTAACACTTACAATGTCTCTCTCGCAAAAATAAAGTTGGTTGTTTTCAGGTGGAAAAAATATAATAAGCAGTAATTGTTGAATGAAACACTAGTATATATTGTATTGGGTATTGGGTTAAGTAACTACTTCAAAGCTTATGATTTCAGGGGAAATTTTAGTTATGATTATCCACTATCCACTATTTATCCACTGGAGCGACAGCGCAATTTAAAACTTTTTTCTCCGATTGCGCGAGATTTTTTGGTTGAATATTTTCCGCCCATATTAAAAAAAAAAAATACCTCCGAATTTTATTATGGAGTCATACAAATTTATTATAGTTCTATATAGCCAATGAATTCATTTATCTTTTGTCGATTATTACATATTTGTAGGATTTATAAAAAAAATATTATAAAATCGTAAACTTCTACGTAATTACTTACCAATAACGGAAAATTTGCCAGAATTGGCAGCAAAATTTCAATTTGGGAGGCGGGAATGGGTACCGCCACCCCGGGAACCTTTATTGGATAACCAACACCTCCGTCATAGGTCACCCAAAGTGGTTCGCTACGTTTGGGGATTTAGCAGGGGTGCCCGGGTTCATGGGGTGAGGTTTGTCTAGGTCTTGGAGGCGGATGACCAGGACATACTGAACCCCAGATTCCTACCCACCCCTTAAACCCTTTTCCTTCCCAGAACTCTCCTCTCCTTCCTTTCCTTAAAAAAACCCTCCACACAGCATTCTCAAAGATGACATAGGCCCTGAGGGAAATTATTTTCCTCAGGGCCTCCTGTGTGGAGCTCATGTAAAAAAAAAAAAAGCAATCCGAGGTATTTTAAATAGTGCCATATTGTGGCAAAAAGCGCTACAGTGTAGACAAAATAAGAAACATTCATTTTGAACGCGGGGTCTTCTCGGAACTTCGAGTGTATGTTTTTATTCAGAAATTTGAATAGAAACTGATCCATTACTTGAAGTGAATCATCAATATTAATCACCAATAGAAATTATTTTGACTAAAATACGTAAAACTTGATGCATTAAAATTTGAATTCTGACTAATTCATTAATTAGTAATTAATAAAACGATTTAATCAGTAAGATTACGGGTCCCTGTTAATTCAACACTTCTGTATAATAGACGCTGGCTATTAAGGACGGGACGTGCGTCAATATTCAGTAAATAACGCAATTTCAGGTGTATTCTTACACTTAACATTAGTGACACAGTGTCATACGCTTAAGACAGGGTCTCTATTCCCGAGCAAACGATCAAACGTTACTCGTTATGCGCCTCGCAGCGACCAAAAATTACTCGTCGTCGCGACCAACTTTGTCGAATCCTTCAATTTTACGTATTCTTGAACGTCGAACGATCGAAGAGGTGATTATATTGGCAGCCCTGTGAATATTGTCTATGTTCTTGATGTTTTTGAGATTTCTATGGTGTGAATGTCAAACGTCAAACAGTTGATATTAGTCGGGTTTAGCATATTTATGAATTAATATGCTGATAATATTTGAAATGGCTGCAGGATACAAATGATTGGTTTATTTATGCATTACAAACAGTCAAAAGCAATTTCTAATAATCGAATTAGTAAGTTCGGAACGTTTTTGTCGTCACTCACCTTCGGCGAATCTCGACGGAATTCAAACACTGGAGAAAGGTTAGTATTTATTCATGTCCATTAATTTGTGTGTAAAGTACATTTAAAATGTCTACTTGTTATCCTAAAGCTTCGTTCGGATGAAGCTCCGCCTTTGACGAATTTCTATTCAACAAAACGAACAAGATGCTCACTCAGAATGAAGTCAACTACATCTCTTTGAAGTCATTAAAAGCTATGAAACGAATCATTTTGAAATAGCCCTTAACCTATATTTTTGTATCATCACTTATGACTTCATTGCTCACATGGTGTTCATTCTAAGTCTTAATTTGTATGTTACAGGTTTGCAGGATACAAATGATTGGTTTATTTATGAATTACAAACTGTCAAAAGCAACTGCTAATAATCTAATTGGTAAATATCGGTTCGGACTGGCCACGCTTATTACGAATAATTTTTAGAAAAAAACTTTAGATTCGCCTTAATTACTATAAAAGGAAACTTTTTGGCTTTGGGGCGGCGGAAAATAATGCATTTTAATTTTAAATTGCATAAAACCAAAATTCACTTCGCGAACCGACCCAGCGAAATTCCGCGGCCGTAAATGTTACTGTTATGTTGGTATCCTTGATAAATTAGCAAGAGCTCATACGACCCTAGCCGACTTCATGGGATAAGGCGCGTAATTATGAAATTTGTCTAGCGGGCTTGTTTGTGTAACATAGTTTGTGATACAAAAGAATGTGCCCCTTTATAACGCCTACTCGCGTCAAGGCAAGAAAAACATCCCAGTTTTCAATTAGTTCAGCGGCTACGCTAGGTTTGTGTAACATGGTTTGTGATTCGCGGTATTTCATGTAGGTATCCCATGAAGTCGGCTACAGTCCATAACAGTGACAGCTACGGCCGCGGATTTTCGCTGCGTCGGTTCGCGAAGTGAATTTTGGTTTTATGCAATTGAAAATTAAAATGCATTATTTTCCGCCGCCTCAAAGCCAAAAAGTTTCCTTTTATAGTAATTAAGGCGAATCTAAAGTTTTTTTCTAAAAATTATTCGTAATAAGCGTGGCCAGTCCGAACCGATAATTACCATCTAATTAGTAAGTTCGGATATGGATTTAATGAGAGGAAAGTTTTTGTATTCACTCACCTTCGGCGAATCTCGACGGAATTCAAACACTGGAGAAAGGTCAGTATTTATTCATGTCCATTAATTTGTGTAAAGTACATTTAAAATGTCTACTTGTTATCCTAACGCTTCGTTCAGATGAAGCTCCGCCTATGACGAATTTCTATTCAACAAAACGAACAAGATGCTCACTCAGAATGAAGTCAACTACATCTCTTTAAGAAGTCATTAAAAGCTATGAAACAAATTATTTTGAAATAGCCCTTAACCTATTTTTTATATTTTTGTATCATCACTTATGACTTCATCGCTCACATGATGTTCGTTTTAAGTCTTAATTTGTATGTTAAATATCACAATATTGAAAAGAATTATAATGGGGCTACGTTACTTCAAAGCCAATTGTTTCAAAATTCAACTAAAATTGTGTGATCTTGACGTTGTCCTTCTTTTTAAATACTCTACGATATAAGAAAGTCTCTTTTCACTAATATTTAGTGTAAATAATGAATATGATTCAAAAATATTTTCAGGCACGGCAAGATTTACGCTCAAAGGCCGAAATAAATAATGCCTCCTTGAGGTGGCTTGCGGCCGAGATTAGAGGCGGACCACCGCCACCGGCACGCGGTGCCAGCAGCAGATGTGATGGGCTGATACTACAAGCAGTCAACCCAGTGTGATTACAGTGTGAGCTGTACGGAGATCAACTTGGACTTTTCCTTTCTCGGAAGACCCCAGCCTGTTGCTGGCTGCAGCAGCTGACAGTCTGCCGAGGTGCCCTGGAGGTGCTCTTGAAGGCCACACCTCCCCTTGTGGAACCCCCTACCATTGAGCCTCCACCTGTACAGACTCTGAGGTGTACTGAATCTCTTCAATACCCTCATTTTAAATTTAATTAAAACTAAAATCATACTTTATTGTCAATACATGTATTCTTCTTCAGCTTATAATACAAAATATGTTGAAATAATTTCAATTGTAATTACAGTTGTTAGTTTTAGTTTTATCGTGGATAAACATAATATTTTTCTTTAAATTTAACATTGAAGATAATATTTAATAGGCAATATCAGACTTGTTTCTTATTCTTTAGCTTATAATACAAAATATGTTGAAATAATTACAATTGTAATTAAACAACTGAAACTGTAATGTTTTCTGTGTTATATGATAAAAATTGGGATACTATCTAGAAGCAGATACGTTTTTAAATTTTCACGGCCAAAAGTATTTTCGTTATTAGTTTTTGGGGTGTTATGCTTTGCGCTACCTCCTTTTGCCAACGTTTCGGGCAGCGTTGCAGTGTCCATCATCAGGGCAGAGCCGGCAGATTAGACATATCTGCCCTGATAATGCAACGCTGTCCGAAACGTTGGCTAAAGAAGGAGGTAGCGCAACACGGCATAACACCCCAAAACTAATAACTAAAATATTTAGAAGATTTTTAGTTTTATCGTGGATAAATATAATGTTTTAACTTAAATTTAACAACGAAGATATTTAATAGACAATATCAGACTTGTTTATCATTCTTTAGCTTATAACACAAAATATGTTGAAATAATAATTGTAATTGAACAACTGAAACTGTAATGTTTTCTGCGCCATGTGATAAAAATTGTGATGCTATTTATTAGTAGCATTTTAATTTTATCGTGGATAAATATAATGTTTTCATTATCATCGTATCAGCGTAATGAATGAGAGTATTTTATTTCTATCATGGATAAATGTAATGTTTTACTCTTAACACCAGAGTTGTTTTTTAATTTACCAGAAAATATCATACTTGATTATTTCATCAGTGTACTAATTCTTTATTTTTAGCTTGTATTACAAAATATATTGACATTGTACATTAAAAACTGTCTTGTTTCTATATTACTTGATAATAATTATAATATACTTAATATTAAATACATTTTTTATGATCACACCATTGTTTTTTTACATTTTACATCACTATATTATCACAAAATATATAAAACCTTGTTGAAATTCACTTTTCAAATTACACAAATATACTGCACATGGGGCGAGACCCACTCACAAGAGTCTGGCGTCTACCGTTGGTGATGGGGCTTATTATTTTGTACAGCAACAACTTAGATGATATTTTGTTGGCCTTAAATAAATCAGTTGGCTTGCAACCAAAATAAGGTGTTGCTTTCAAAATTACTTATTATAATAAAAAACTTTGTGTACTGTACAGAGTTCGCAGATAGCTCCAAAATACCCTCGACTCTGTGCAAAAACAGGGGGTCCGCTTAATAGGTTCTCCCATCTTAACTGACGGATTGCAACCTTTAGAGTACAGGCGTCGGGTGGGAATGCTATCCTTGTTCTACCGGTATTACAATGGAAGATGTTCCGAGGATGATGATCCCTTCGGCACCGGTGCATAGTCGGGAAACATGCCAAACGCGTGCCCAACATAATGTACACGGTTGACACTTGTCACATGAGAACGGGTCGCTTCTTCGACTCGTTCTTGTGTTTAACAGCTCGGCTGTGGAACGATTTGCCCGCCTCTGTGTTTCCTCCTTCCTACAACATGGGTCTCTTCAAGACCAATGTTCATTCCTTCCTCTCCTCAAAAAACCCTCCACACAGCATCCCAGATGAGATAGGCCCTGAGGGAAATTATTTTCCTCAGGGCCTCCTGTGTGGAGTTAATGTAAAAAAAATCATGGGTATTGAAGTATTTGTTGTAACGATTTGTATTTGAAGTGTTTGTTATAAGTTATAACGCAGCTTCATGTAGCCTCAACCCGCACCTCATCACTCATTGTTTGTGTGTGGCTAATATCATTTAATAATATGATCTAGACACTTGACAAATGATGTACAGTGAACAGAACAACAAAAGGATAAAAAGACTAGGTACTTAGTATAAACACAGAAATAATTTTGAACTATCCTATTTCGAACAGCTCTACCAGCCACTAAATCTTCTACCAGCCACTAAATCTGGGTTTCTAAACAGCCTCGGGCTCAAGTGGAGCCATTCCTCCAGCAATCAGCCCTAAATCTAGATTATGATCGGTCAGGTATTCTGGAAGATCAAATTTATCTTTTACACACATTTTGTGAAGCACCAAACATGCATTGATAAATAATCGAATTGATCTGACGAAACATTCTTGTCAGTCTCGAAACAGTTGTTTCTTGACAGTCGACATGGTTAATCACAGCCAACATTGCCGGTAAATCAGCCATTCTAAAATTGCAAAATGACTTTACAAAAATAGACGATGTCTCTGCGGGTGCGAAAGTTCGCGCGGGAAAACAATAATGCCAGATTTTGACAGCTAATTGCGTAGATACGCTAACAACCTACCACTCGCTGCTCGTTTCGACTGGTATACCCCACTCGTTGTTGTGTGGAATGACTTTTGACGTTTGGCGTCTAAGAATGTTCCTTCGACCAAGCTCAAGAATAACCAAGTCGACCAACGGACGTACTTTCGACGGCGATTACGAGCGACGACGCTTGGAGAATAGAGACCCTGGACATTGACTGCCAGGGCTGTCCATTTGCGTGAAATCTGCATTTATCTGCACGATAAACTTGTTTATTCGCGTATAAATTGCCGAACGGAAACGAAAATATTATATGAACATGATTGCTATAAAGCAGAAAATCAATTTTTAAATAATAATATTATTAATTTTAATGGGCACTAAAATCATTAAGTTTATGGTCAAGTAATAAATGATTCGCAGAAAAGATTATAATGTTTGATATCATTTTTATGTTTTTGGTCAATCATCATAAACCAGCTGTAAAAAACCCGCTCCTGCGGGCGGCGCGCGGGCGGCGGGCGGCGGGCGGCAGGACAGTAGCTTTGAAACTTACAGTAGCTAAACTTCACGAACGAAAATTGTTTTGCATAAGGTGCGACGTCAGAGATGTACTCAGAGTCGGGTTCTTAAGATGAAGCTATACGTAAAATTCTATTTAGATACTAATTAGATTAACCGTTACTACGAATCGGTGTATATTATGAATATCATAAAATATGCTACGGATATATTGAAGCTTTTACTACCTTTCGTATGAATTGGAATTACAATAAAATATAAGCGTAATGGCTAGACTACTTTATGGCTAAGACTGCTTTTGACGTTTTGTATTATCTATTCGTATAAAATTATGCACAAAATAAATAAAAACCACTTTGGCGCTTACTTGAATCGTGCAAATAAGACGCTAGATTTTAAAGTTTTAAGGCGTGAGAATTGAAATATTTCTAGCTTTTATATTCCTCTTAAATTTCAAGCGTACAGACGCTAGCGTATTAATACTATCAGATATGATGAAATACGAGTTTTTTTTAATATTAATTCCACGCATGAGAATAATAATTTCCCCCAGGACCTTCCTCCTTCTCTTTAGGGATGGTGTGTGGAGGGTATTTTTAAGGAAAGGAGGGAGCGAACCTCGATCATGAAGAGATCAATGTTGTAGGAGGGAGGAAACACAGAGGCCGAAAAATCGTTTCACAGCTGAGCTGTTTAACTCAAGAACGAGTTGTAGAAACGACCCATTCTTATGTGAAAAAATGTCAATTGTGCTCTAAATCACATTCACACAAAAAAAAGTTTTATTAATCAACTTAACGAACTTTTTGATTAACTTTAAAATTAGGTTTTAAAGTGGAGTTACGGTGACTGACAGTTAAAGTAACGTAACTTCAACTTTGGTAAAAAATGAGCTACCTACTGAAATGTACTAAAGATTACACATATTTTTGGGTTCAAATATTGCTTTCCTAAACCTCGCGAAGAAAGCATATTACAGTATACATATCGTAAATTCTCCTGGCAATGTTTTTATGAGCACAGATATCCTAAACAATATAATTGATTTTTATGCTAAACAAAAGGCCATTCCGAAATACAGTATTTACATAAAACTTATTTTTATGTTACCAAATCTAATTTTGGAAGATTTGCAAACTTTCAATTACAGTTTTCTCAAAATATCTAATGATTTATGGAGATACAATATTTTTTACTCTCAGCCACCGATAAATTATAATTGTCAAACTTTACTACCTAGCTTCAACCGATCTTTCGTAAAAAAAACTTTTTTCAACTAATAAAAAGTAAATCAATCAACAGAGAGCTGAAAACAGTTGAGTTGATATTCCAGACAGAAATTTCGAGAAGCCAAAGCTCGTTCGCGACGTTATCCGTTTGCTTAAATACTATATAAATTACGTTCAAATTAACCCCTTATGACTCGGGCCTATTTTGTGGCAAGGTCAAAATATTTCCGCTTTGCAATAAAATCCGAATAAATGAAATATTTCTGAACGCTTCCGAAAAATATATATTTTTTTTAAAGGTGGTGATATACGCTTTCAAATTTTTTAATTCGAAATAAACATTTTTTTTTAAATATAAACATTTTGAATGCAAACATAAAAAAGTTTTAAAAATGGCCCACCTAACAATTTTTCTTAACATATTCCCCTATCTGATATTTTTTCCATCATTAAAAATAGATCCCGCAATGTTTGGACAGAGTATTGGAACATTGCTAGTCAATCCAAGGGTGCCCGCTACGCCTCAATACAAAGGACTATCCCATCGTGGTTTCAAAAATTCCCCCATTTTTCCAACTTTTTTTTTTTTCAACTTTCCTTACTTATTCTCCCTAGATTGAACGTTTTGTGGTCTAGATGTGGGAACTTTAGATCACATATTTTTAGGTTGTCCCTCTCTACTATCAAGCGTTATCTAGTTATCTAAAATTGCCTCCCCCCATTCAACATCTCATCTCTTCTAAGTCTGAACTCTACTCCAATATTCCTTATAATTCTGAAATTCGCACATTTAAATAAAATTAATACATACATTCACCTTTCCTTTCTCTGTAATTTTAAATGATGGCCTTCACCCTTCAAGGGTGAAAGCCAGAAATAATTGAAAAAAAAAAAAACAATTTTTCTTTTTGATTACAATTTTTTTTTTTTAATTACCGATAATCACCGATAACGAAAAAAATACATACAGCTTTAATTAGGCAAATGTATTATAAACGTTATCGTCAACTCACTTTTTGTCGTTTCTGGAAAAAAATATAAAAATTTCATTTTTTTTTTAATTGCGGTCGGAAACTTTAGATTCATAAAGGTGTACATTTTAATTATTTTGCGGTTAACTTTTAGATTTCAATATAAAGCATGGAGTTTTTTCTTTTTAACACCGTTTAGACTATATTTCTAATCATATTAGTAAGGAATACTTAACGATTTCTACGAGACCGACTTGAGTTGTTCCGAAAACCGAACAAAAAAGAGGTTAAGAAGATTATTTATTTTAACGAAACTTACTTTAACGACTTATACTTTGATTAAAATTTTAATTTGATTGTAATTAGATACTCTGTTATATTATATTATCGAACTCATTTGTCCTCTCCGTGATAGTTTACTGAAGTATCTGACATTATTTGTTTAAACCTGAAATGTTCCATGGTATCAGTATAAAGGGGATTGGTATATTTATGGTATAAAGTATTTCGTCTTCGGAAATTGAATTCTGACGATAAAGTCAGAAATGAGAGGTCAAAATGGAATTGTTTTGTATATTAATTTTAGTGCGGTGCAAGTCGGTAGTATGTATTTTTGTTTAAAATCAACTTCGCTATGTATTCAACACATAAATTGCACATATATTAAAAACTCACCATTATTATTATTTGTTATATACGTATATACATATAAAACTGATTTTTTTCTATTTATTGTATAATGCTATACATTTTACTTACCAGCTTTATTTATATGTACCATGTGTAAAAACTATTCATGTTTTCTTTGTATTCTAAACACACCTGTATGCACTAAAACATAAAAATGTAAATGTGTGTAAAAGCCCATAAGGGCGTTAATAATTAATAAATAAATAAATAAATTTTATTAGACAGGTGCCTTTTATTTAAAAAATATTTTTTTAACAAAAAAGAATTTTATTTTAGATGATTTAAGAACTAGTGATAGTTGGAAGAAGTTGAGGACAAATCGTATTTCACCAAAGCAGAAATAAAGGCTCAGAAGTTTACAGAGAATGTTTTATATCAATTTTAGATTTAGGTTTCAAATATCACACAATTGTTAAATGGTTGATTGTTTTAATTCAAAACCCCGTTCAATTAATTATTTCCCTGTAAATATAATTAATGTCGAGAATTCGACTTCTTTCATCGCTAAAGCGTTTAGGAAGTTCGCAGCGCGCTTACAATCAAAAAGCAATTAAGAGAATTCTTTATGAATAAATTCAGAGAGATGAGAGAAGAATCAACAGTTCCGTGAAGCTGCGATTTCGTTCCTTCACCCTTTGCAATCCAACGGGGGTGATTTTGTCAGGGGATCGAAAGTTGTATGAGCTCTTCAACAATGAGGATTAATAATTATTAGAACGAAGTTAGAAACCGGAGATGTGCCGTAGAGCATGTATGACAAAATTACAGACGAAGAGATCAGAATATAACACTGGATGTGAGGGTGTTGAAGATAAAGAAGAGAGAGAGCTAAAAAGATGACATGATTAAAATCTCTATCAGAACGATTAATAAAGGTGTTTGGGGGAAGTCAATTATGAACAGGTTCGTGGAAGGAATAGTCGCAGAACTCCGAGAAAGATGTGATACGATCAAGTGAATAAAATGTTATGTTCTGAATTAATGTATGAACGCAGGTGACATTAGAAGCAAAGGAGTGTTACATCCTTTCCTATTCCTTCTAAGAAACTGAAAGATAAAATTTTGACCCTTCAAAAACCCTAGTAATGGAAAATTGTAAGATATGATTTGAGGCTGGTCTCCGCGGTCGAGGAACAAGGCTTTCGACTAGCGATCCGGAGGCGGATTTTTTTATGTGAATACCTCACAAGAGTCCCATCTGCTCCCGTCTGGAGGAAGTGACCATATGGCATCCCCAATTGGGGTAAGTTGTGAGGGTGAAGGTAAGTAAGGTGGGGAAGGAGATGGGGAAGAGGACGGTGGAGAAGAGGACGGTGGGGAAGTACCTGGCTATTCAGATCTAGTCACGAAAAACGGCTAAAGCCATTTCAAGCGACGTTTCAATTCCGAATGGTGGTCTTACACCAGGACGATACTGAGAGTATCTTCCACTCTGGAACGTGCCGCAAATGTACTATTTATTATTTTTAATTAAATAATTGTGAAATAACACATATTAATCAAAAAAATATTTGCCCATGCCGGGATTTGATCCCACGACCTTCGGATTACGAGTCGAGAACCTTACCCCTCGACCACGGAGGCCGTCAAAACGTTTTGTTTTCACAATTAAATTTTTAAAATTATGTAAGATATAGATACTCGTATGAAGAGTCCACGGAAAGAATGATCAAAGTCACCCCAAAGAGGTTTCGAGTTAATACCGCCATCTAGTTCATTAAACGCTAAACTTACCTGGCCTGAATCAGAAAAAGGCTACTAACGTTCATAGTTCCGAAAAATGATCTATTAATTTTCGGCGTAAAAGTTAATAATGATTAAAGTCTGCACTGAAAAAGTTAAAAACGATCAAAGTCGATGACTTTGAACTTTCTTTATAGTTTTTGAACGAGTATCCAAATGTTAAGTTGATAAGTCAGTTTGAGGTTATTTGTTTGTTAAATGAAAACTGCCGAACTCCAACGCCCGACAGACATTTAATGGACCATAGGAAATTTATGTGATTCATAATCAACATACAAGCAGAAGAATTCTTACAGCGAGCTTATTCCAGTGAAAATGCCTGTGTATACAGATTTACAACACTAGAAACAAATTTGTATAAGAAATGCCAAAGTTAAAGTTGATGACTTTGACCATTTTTTGTGTTTTACCCACTACCTTCGGCCTTACAGCATACCCACTGGCATAGTCTCTTTGGCTCCAGATGGGATCGTTGGGATTCTAGTGAAGTATTCAAATATATATATATTTTTTTTAATTTTTCAGGTCATTTGCCTAAAACTGAATACTTCTAGCCTTACCATTATATTAAGATTAACCACATTGTATTACTTCTTCAAAATTAGCAAATTAACTTGCTGTCGTCATTTTTAATTAAATTAAAACAAATTACTTTGTATAACACCACTATCATGTTTCAAAAACAAAGCCATGGTTTTAAAAAATAGCCATCTCTTCAATGTATTTTCATATTAATTCTTACATTTGTAATAATTTATTTTGTTATTTAGACTTCCTGTTTTTATTGTTTGTTTTATTTATGTAAACGCAATTCTTACACATTCTAAAATAATTTTTAAATTTAATTTTAAATAATTGTTTTTTATGATATTTTGAGGTAATTAATCACCTCACCCGTTAATATTTTGTGGATTTTCTTATTTGTCTATACTTGTTGGTCTTTTGTTATTTTTACATTAATCTCTTATCCTGATGAAGAAAACTTTGTATTTGAAACGTGTCGACAATATATTATATAGTGGTGTTATACAAAGTAATTCGTTTTCTTTTAACATTGTATTAGTTTAACATTCACAAACACGGAAATTGATTTGTATTAATTTCTTCCGAGGTTTAAATGAAATGAAATAAATATCTGGGCAGAGTGAAAAATATGTTATACGACTTACAAAATCTTAATGTTACAATAATTATTTAAAACGGAGGACGAATTGCCTGAAGGAACCAATAAAATCTACCATAACTTTCTCTCGAAACCACAAGTGCTATTAAATATTGAATATCTGTTACAATTTTTCCATCCATTAGGCACCCCCCAAACGCCACCAAGACAACGGCGGATGGAGCAGGAAGAAGTTACCCCACAGGAAGTGCGAAAGTAAATAGAGCGGGAAGTTAATTGGTTCGGGACAACCCAATATATCTCTCCTACTTCCGTCTAGATCCGGCCTGTTTGCGCAGGATCCTTTCGCTGGGTAAATAGAAGATAAACAAATCAAATCAGGAACAAAGAACGAAATTGTTCAATTTGGTGAGTCGAAGAGCTTCCAATTTAAATATTGCCTGCCGAAGGAGCACCTACTTATTGTATTTAGCAAGTCGAAGTTGTTACTATGGAAGAACGCAGGTACGTTACGATGGCGTTGACCTGTTTCATAATTTATTATTGCTATTGAAGCAATATTTTTTTATCACAATGAACAACTATATCGACTATATAACGACTAACTACATAATGGTAGGTATTTTTTTATGTATGTAGTTAGAATGTAGTCTCCTTCCCATTTAACCTTCCTTGGTTCCTCAAATACTATATACACTTAAGGCGTTCGCGTCATGTTGATCCGATTTCTAAAATATGAAGTACTTAATGGTTTTAAATTAAAAACAAAATCTAATTATTGTAGTACATATTTATTAAATCTATTATATGTACATAATTAATTAATAAATTATAAAAATTATAATTATGTTATCTTCTGTATGCAGTCTGTATTAGTGTCACAGTACGTAAGCATTGAAACATGAAATATCAATCATATTATGAAATATGGCTACAGGCCACCTTCTTAACATTCGTTTGCAACTGCAGGCCGAAACCATTTTGTCTAGAAAATCAACAGCACCCTTTATTGCATTATAGTCCATAATAATTTTAGGTTTCTTCTGCTCTGAATCGTGTATTTCGATTTTGTTGTGGTTTGTGCTCCACAAAGTGATGTTTTTGTTTTGTTTTTTTGTTCTTTTTTTGTATGTTTTCTTGACTCCGTTAGTGCCTTGAAATTCTGGTGGAACGGAAATGCGTCATAACTCAGTTCTACACAAGTACTCGGTTCTAATATAATGCTGTAAATTTGAACCTCGGCGCGTGCCTTCCATAGCGTAGTTGGCAAGGTGCCGGACAAGTCTCAGCGGCCAGAGAGACAGACATTAAGCGAACGGAGTTCGAATCCTACGAAATCAAATTTAATCTTTATTTAATCAATATTTAATCTTCAAACCACTTTAAAAAAACAAGCAAAAGAAAAGAAAGCGACATCTAGCGACTTTCTAGTTTCACTTCTACCGCGTGTGAATTACACACTCTGATTTTTTTCACACTCGGGCATTATTGACCCGAGGAACCTAAAAGAGAAAAAACTTATTTTCTTAACATAAGAGAATTAATTATCCATAATTTTACAATACTTAAAATAAGTGAACGACTAATTTTAAATAATTGTCAAGTCGTTATAAATTATTTTACTAATTACGATTTTATGATCGGTTAAATTTCAGTTTTGGGTCATAATGACCAGAAGAACCGAGGAAGGCCATTTAAAAGCAAAAAAGCTATTGTCTTCCTATTATACTTAGGGGATATTTCACCATCCTCTCGATAATATATCGATAGGATGACGTATTTTTATTATTTTTTTTTACAGTGAATACCGCACAAGAACCTCAACTGCTCCCGTCTGGAGCCAGTGAGACTATGGCATCCCCAATTGGAGTATGTTGTGAGGCTGAAGCAAAGATATTCAAATACAGAAGAGATATAATATGGTGTCCGCGCAACTGTCGCCGGACTACGCGCTAATTAGCGTAGTTTTCATACAAAAAGAATTTGTTCATTTCGTTGATTTTTTTGAAAATGTGCATTAATATTGGTTCACAATATATTTTGAATAAGGAAAGAAATCGTTCATTTAGTTTAACGTTCGTTTGGTTTATTCGTTAATTATTTGTTCTTTTAGTTTATTTGTTAATTGGTAAACAATATCGGCGACACCCGGAAGCGCAGACCCACATAGTAAAAACAGCAGATAGCACATCTACTTATATTTCAATATCTTTGGGCTGAAGGTAGTGGGGAGAGGAAGGAGGTGGGGAAGAGGAAGGTTGGGAAGTACCTGGCTATTCAGATCTGGTCCCCAAACACGGCTAAAGCCATTTTCAAGCAACGTTTCAACTCTGAATGGTGGTCTTACACCAGGGCGATACTAATAGTATCTTCCACTCTGGAAGATGCCGCAAATATACTATATATTATTTTAAAATGAATTAATTGTGAAATAACACAAATTAATCAAATAAAATTTATTTGCGCATGCCGGGTTCGAACCCGCGACCTCCGGATTGTGAGTCAAGAGTCTTACCCACTGGACTACGGAGGTCGTATATTTTCAATTTACGATTATTTTTTTTATAAAGTCCGAGTTTACTATTCTGTACTAGAACCCATGATCAGTGGCAATGTATAAGATAAGTCGATAAGTTAGCCGAGTTGTCTGCCTACTACGTCTTTATTTGTTTATTTATTAATATACGTCATCCTAAGATAAACTATCAAGAGGACGGTGATACACCTCCTTAGTATTAGCAATGGAAAGTTGAAGGATGCAATAATTGTCATAGTTAAAGAAATCACCCAGAAATGAGCCGGAATGGAGGCCACAACCACTCTCATTTGCATAGTAATCATTTCCGTAATAATTTCAATAGATGACATCTTCTGAAACACTACGCTTAGGAATTTGAATTAATTTCGTATTTCACGAAATATATTTTCGATTAATTTACTTGTAAATCTACAAATACGAAAACTTGATGTGTTAAAAGTGTATTTAAACTTTCATTACGAATGATGGGATTAGGAATTGTTTTCATGGTGGAGACATGTAAGTAATTTGCAAATGGTGTATTTTATTGTATTTGACATGTTATTATAAACAAACAGAAACTGTAACAATCTCATTCGTTAAAACAAAATTATTTAGACTTGGGTAGATTTTAAGCGAATCGTTGTTGTAATTTTTGACACCTAATTAAGTTTGGAGAATGCTAAATTTTGTTTTACTTTTATTATGTTGAGACTTTATAAGCCTTTGCTCTCCACGTCTTTTATATTTTGAGATAAATACTTTAATTCAAAGATTTTGATTACAAATCTATCTACGAATTTTATTTTAATCCATTTTAATTAAAGTTTCAAAATTAAATAATTTGAAATTGAGCGAATACTATGTCAAGTATAAACTTATCATTAACGAAAGTCTATAGAAGTATTTCTTATTTCCAATAATCACCAACGATTTCGGACTGAGGGATCGAGAGAGATGATGCCAAGAGATAAAATGCATTTGTGTTTTTATTATTACGAAGGGCAGTGTAGGTGATTTTTTAACACTATTTCTCCGTTATGCCATACTGTTCCTCTTTGTTGGGACGTCCGGAGCCTGTGAGAATATGGCATCTTAATCAAATTCATCAGCAATCAGTGTAGTGGGACACGAAAGGACATGGGAAAGAGCACGGTTGGGAAATAAATGTATCTTGGACAGCGTTAAGATTTGTTGGGTCCTTCTTCAAATAATAAACACTACACGAGATTGAACTATAGACTTTTTTCACAATTTTATTGAAAAATGATAAATACTTATAATCAAAAAATTATAACAAAAAGTACATTATTTTAATAGTTTTATCATCACGCCTTTTAGCATTTTTGGATGTAGGTTTAAATTAAAGCAAATTTGGAATGAAATAAAATCGATTTTGAGTTATAATTTTAAAAAGCTGGTACGGAGAATAATTAATCTTTCTCATTGTAGCCGCTCTGCAAGATCGTAAGAACAACGATTTAAAAATTTTAAAAAAATTTCTAGGTAGATTACAGTTAGTAATAAGTAATTAAGTAACCGGAATTGAAAAATATTGCAATTTCTTGGTTATTTTGTTATCTTTAAAAACACGAAATGTTATTTCTCAAGGAACGCCATGTTGTTAACGCGACGGCAAACGTCTAGCGTGATTTTTCGTGTTTATGAAACCGAACAAAATAATGGTTAATACGCATTATTTATCATTTCCGAAGATTGCAATTCGTACTTAATATTATTGTTTAACTGACAGAAAGTGATTTTTTCTTTTAAAAGTGAGTATTTCATCGTTGTAATTAACATGGCGGTCCTTGAAAAATGACATTTAGCGTTTTCAAATTAAAAAAAAAACATTAAAACGCAATGTTTTTCAATTCCGGTTACTGAATTACTTATTACTAACCATTATCGACCAAGTAAAATTTAAAAAAAAAAATTAAAAGGAAAATATTTACCAATTACAAACCGGTTCCATATTCAATAGATTGAAAGGCGAGTAAGCCTTGTTTGTTATTTTATTTTTTTTACAGAAAATAGAAAGAATCTACCGGAACCGGCTCTTTCATAACAATCAACGCACAAATACTAAGTATTTTACACCAAGCGACATCTATGTGTGTATGTACATACATAGATACTTTGAGGCTTCACTGAGTGGTTGGCTAAGGGACACGGAAGCTAAGTGTAGTTTATGATCAGACCGAAAGCCATTCACATTTTTTGTTGGTACTTGCCAATTGATTTGAGATTTATTGTATTACTTATGTTCTCTATTTTATGCAGGTGCTTGCGGGTTTTTACAGATGCAATGCCGCCTCATGGAGCCTCATGAATGAGTTTTTCTTTTGCCCTGTTTAATTTATTTTTGTCTTACTAACTTATTTTTTGCATTTTGTTTTTCCTGTTAAACACTTGCATACTGCTTACTAACAACGTATGCATGGACACTGGGGGTCTAGATTCGTTCAAAATAAATAAATGTAGCTTCGTTTAACAAAAAAAATTAGAATCTTGCGAGAGCCTTGAAGGAGTAACCATCAGTTACTTATACCAAGGCGGGTAAGAGGTGGATTACCTCCACTGTACATACTGTTACGTTACGAAGTGACAATGTTAGCCCACTGTTCCCCCATTTTACGCGAGAATAGCTCGTAGTAACTAAATCCCCCGCAGCGCGCGGGCCAGCGCGCGAGCCGCCACTCCTCCGCTTGCCTCAGGCGCAACAACAGTGTCCCGAATAATTGCGCTAAGGCGCTCTCGAGAACCTAAACTCGTGATGTATTTATAATGTGAATTGTGCACGAGAAGGCTCCCGCCCACCAGTAGCCTGTCTGCTGACTACCGCATTTCCTGCTGCTGTGAGTAAAATGTACCCTAGCCCTCTTTTGTGTGCCATGTCCCGCTCTTAAATTCACTAACGCGTGTGGAGAGATTGAGAGAACAGTTCCCCGTTATGTTAGAATTCTAGTGCTAGCAAATGCCCATGTGAAGTGTGCCGATGCTGGCAATTGTAAAACCCTGTCTCCTTCTAAATGAATAAACCCTTTACGTGCAATACTGTGTTCTGATTGAGGAAGGAGACCCCGGAGATTGTGAGGAAAGGAGGAGGAGGTATTCACAAGCGAACCACAAGCACTCGCCCTGGTTTTGAGAGAACCTTGCTTGCGCCGGCTTTCCTGAGCTAGTTTTGTTGGCCTATTAATTGCATGTCCTTTCCAGGTTGGGTTTAGCAAATGGCCGTAGTAAGCGGCAATGCTAACAATACATAGAAATGTATGCTATTTTTCGACATTTTTTTCCAAGCCACTCCTATGTGTTGGTTCCCAATTGTCTATGATTATTGACTATACCTTGTTCCAAACACGAAGTCCTTTTTGACAGATTAATACGCCAATAGAATGTTACTGAGACGCATACAAACTTTGTATGCATCTCAGTTTCCATATAAGTTAGAAGACAGCTTTTTAGTTTTTGATATTTTTGTAATTATTACGTAATAAAAATGAATAGTGATAAAAATACGTTCATTTCTATTGAGATTTTTGTACATTAAAAAAAGCAAATTGCGTACAAAAATTATTATTGATAATATTGAGCTGAATACACTTTTATTTAAAAAACGCAAAATCTCTTGAAAAATTGACCGATATATCGATATTTTTTCCTCGATATATAGACGTCGATATTGATATTTTAATAAATATCGATACATCGATATTTTTTTTCACTTTCGACAACCCTACTCTTAGCGAAGGCTTGGACCATTTGAAGGATATAGGGCAGTAATTATTAATTATCCAATAATAATTTATGAATAAATACAGAAAGAACAAATCGACGTATAAAAAGTAAATAATTTATTCAAATCAATAATCGAATATCTTGAAAGATGTTGACGGATATTGGGTTAGCTATAGCTACTAATTTCATTGTCTCGTAAGGATGGTCGAGTAAAAGGTAAACCCAATAATTGAAGAAACGCTTGGGAAGGCGGACAAGAAAATGTAATTTCCCCGATTTCGTGAAACAAACTTCGTCAAACGACTTTCCGTGTATATTTGTCATCTCCTCTCTGAGTTTATTGGAGAGAATCAAGAAAGTAATAACTCGATCCTGAATTGAAATACTTCATAAACATTTTTATTAAAAAGTAACGGATTTTATTAAAAAATATTGGCGAATATTTAGATGAATATTATATTATGATCTGTTTTTTATTGAAAATATGGCTCGTTTTTTAATTTAGAAAATAAATATGGTTGACTCAAATTAATTCCGGAATATCGACATTAACTCTTTTAAGAGTAGAAAAATTTAAACTTTTATTTTCCTCTGCTTATGAAGAAATTAATTTTGAAACGATAGAAAGGAACAAATATTATTGAATTAGAATTTATTTGCGGATTTATAAAGTAATTAGTTATTAAAAATGAATTGTTAACATGTAAATAAGAAATAAATGTGAAAAATCCAGCGTAACTAAACAACGTAAGTAACTAAATAATAACAATAATATTAAAAATAATTTGGTACGTAATAACGAGATTTATTTTTGGGTATTAATGACGTGAGCGTTGTAGTGTAAAGTAGGGAATGCAATCTCGACTCGAGATCACAAATTCGAGATCTCGCGAGATTAGAAATTACAATCTCGCGAGATTTCTGAATTTTCCGGATCTCGTTAATTAAAAGACAATATTATTTGAAAGAAAACAAAAACCTTTATTCTTTAATAGTAGTTACTAAATAATTAACAGGTTTTTTTTTTAAATTAAAATTATCAAAAGAAAAAATATAGCTTAAGGAGATTAGAAAGTAACTACGGGTGAATTTCAAAGTAACTTATTAAAAAAACAAAGCGTATTAAGGGTGCTAAATAAATTATCGACAGCACCCGGCTCAGTAGTACTTGATGTTCTTCCAACTCCCCCATTCAATGATTTTGTGTCAATTTTTTAGATTGATATCATATGGACGTGCAAACCTTTTGTAGACCCGGATGTGGTTTTGAGAACAGCTTTACATAACTTGCATTGAGCACTCAAATTATTAACCGCTTTCTTGAAGTATCTCCATACCGGTAAACGACTGCTAAACTCAACATACACGTGATCTGGATTATTTTTTGACATTTTAAGGTATTGACAACGTAAGAATCCAAAAATTATGTTTATTTAACTCACATAAACAATAAAAAATGCATAATTTAAGAAAAAGTAATGACCATAACTGCACAACTAAAACAAACAAATGGCTGCCTGCATGCACGCAGGTATCTCTTTCTCACTCACTCGACGCAGTTTTGTATTATCTGTCCCGATCGTCATCCATCGCTAATATTCGTAAATAGCCAGGATAGTTTTCTTTCTTCGATCGACACTCCCGCCCGACCGTCAGTCAGTCAGCGCACCACTCGCGCCCCGAGTGGACGTGTGTAGCGTCGCTGACCACTGCCGCCCAATCCCGTCAATCTCGAACGGGATCTCGTCATATTATGCTTCAGGATTGATCCCGAAAAATGTCACGAGATCCCACGAGATAGGGATTGCATTCCCTAGTGTAAAGCTATCCGGAACGTTGGCTAAATAAGGAGGTAGCGCAACACGGTATAATAACCCAAAAATCTAAAATCATGTCTTGGTAATTAATGTTAAAATTAATTAAAATTGCTATAAATAGAATTATAAAATCTAACTATGTGCGCTGGAAAGTCAAACAAGAAAAAAAATAGTTGAAATTTATAATGAATTAAATTATACGTTACAAAATCTTGGTCAAAAAAAAATTTTTATAAACAATTTTTCCCATCAAATAAAGTTGAATAAAAATTGCACTATTATGAATGCAGAATTGATAGCAATCAAAGAAGCGGTGGAATATGCAATTAAAAATAAGTGGAAACAAATTGTAATATTAAGTGATTCTAAAAGTGCACTTCAACATATTAAAAGTATTTCGAAAGGAGTTCCCTGTAGGAAAATAGCCTACAATATTGTTGAACAAATAAGGTGGCTGCAGCAGAAAGATGTGTCCATATGTTTACAATGGATTCCATCTCATGTAGGAATACATGGGAATGAAGAGGCGGATTTGTTGACAAACGAAGCATGTGTGAATGGAATCATCTACGACTGGACGCCAGACGCTGAAGATTACTGCCAAAAAATAAATTCCATATGTAATAATATGTGGAATAATCATTTTGAAACGTTGTTTACCAATAAGGGAATATGGTACAGAAAGCCCCAAAACGAACCGTTTAAAAGACCATGGTTCACTGAGGTTAATCTGAAAAGATCGGAAATGAAAATCATTTTTAGATTAAGATCCGGACATGCACTAATGGGAAGAATATTGAGTTTGATAGGCCTCTCTGATTCTCCAGTGTGCTCGATGTATGAACAAATTGAAGATGTTGAGCACACATTATCGAAGTGCATTAAATATGAACGACAGAGAGTGACAATACTAATGACCTCGAACTCATCGGAAGTTCAGAATTTAATAGCCTCAACCGAGTTAATATGAATAATAATGAAATTTATTTGATCATGTAAACTGGAAAATATTTGAAAGTGAATTTTTATACAAAATTAATATAAAAGGACTAAGTACCTTTTAAAGATCATTAGAGATTATAATGATAGTATTATAATTTAAAAACAGATGAGGCAAAAATGACAACATTGTGTGAGTCAGAAGCCTCGATAATAAAAAAATCTTGGTTAATATGTTCAACAAATTTATTGATTGATGAAAGTCATTAAATTTCATAAATGAATATGTAATTGAATTCATAAAAAAAACACATATTTATTTGAAATATACACAGCGTTTGAACTGGAGGTAGTCGCGATAGGTTAGTTATTGATAGTAACGCAAATAATTCAATATTTACTGAACACGACATGTTTGCCCAAGAAAATAACCTTTTCTTCTTACCTACGAGGAAAGTTATTATGTTGTTCAGACTAAGTTTATTGGCCATGAACTAGCTCGTCGTGAGTTAGCAATCATTCGCCGTGAGTTTGATAACTCTGAAATGTAAATCCTTATACCACACCGATATTTTCGTTCCGCGTCAGTCCATTCGAGTAAATTCGCATTTCTTGCATCGGCGATTCACTTACGCGAGCCGTCTGCAGTCTGCAAGTGTTCAGGCGTGCTTTAGTGCCTTCGATTCGTTTCTAAATTGTGTTTATCCAAGTTCATAAAGAAAAGCACATTAAAAAGTACTTTATGATTCCAATTCGTTTGCCAGTGCCACTGGTGATGGCAGTAAACTCGGCTAAATCTGTTTGCTAAAGCTGCAGACTGGAGACTTGAGCCTGGAGCACTCAGGGGCGTTTACCTCACACTCAAATATTTATAAATAAACCATAATTTCGTATTTTTGACCATAGAGACATATAAAAGAGAGGAGTCAGCCAGTCCCTATGAAACTATAATTAAATATCCACACGATGAAATAGCTAAGACAGCTTTCCGAGAAAATATACAAAAAAAATTAAAAGTAAACATTTAAAAGTAAATATTTACAAGTTTTTTTGGTAAATAATAAATTATTAACAAGAACACAAATAATACTACAAATATATTGAACATGGAAATAATTTTGTAGATGTAGTAACGACTTTAAATCGAAGAGAAAATCCAAAAACTCTTACATCTGCCAAAAGCTGCAACTACAATGGACCCACGGTAAAAATCCGTCAAACGTTTTGCAGGGCGATGGCAGATTATCGAATTTGTCGGATTTACTGCCTAAGACCATCTATAGTCCGGAATTTTTTGAGTAAGAGTACCCTGTAATCCGACAAATTACAAATCAAAGAATCTATTTGAACTACGAATTATACTTCGTAATTATGTATATACAATGAATGTGGAATTTATTAAATTAAACATCACAATAGAGAGCTAATATTTTATTACAAAAATAACATCATCAGTGCTATATAACTTACAAAAAATAATAACTAAAATTATTTACTTCAGGAAATAATTATGTTCAAACAAATGTACATAAGTACCTACTTACTAAAAATATAAGTGTTTCACAGGATACTACGAATAATCAGGTGTCGGATTACAGGGGGCGCCGGATTAGACAGGGTCCGCTGTATAATAAGACACTAAAAGAAAACACACAGTCTATTTATCAAAATTACGTAATCCGAAAAACAACAAATAATAACCGTGTTCCATTTTGTTCGCGAGAGAAAGGTGTGTGGTGGGGAGAGGGGACTGGATACTGACAGAATATGCTGAAATTAGCGGAACTTTGCCGAACATCATAATGACATATGTTTTTTCTCCAATGTCAAGTAAAAAAAAAATATTCTCACAATTAGAAGTAAATAATTTTAAAGACAAAACGCACACCTTTCGTTGGCCAAAAACTTTGTTAATTGTTTGGCCCGACCGAGCTCTGGTGCCAAATGGCACTCATTGAAAGGGATCGCTTTGAGGACCTAGTACATCTAATTGAACAGAACTATGATTTTAACTGACTCAAATAAGATTTTGGATTTTAATACAGTGGCGGAAAACACCAAACACCCTAGAAGTTTTCAAAGGAAGCGAGGTTATCAGTTCGCAGTGGAGCTGATATTAACTTAGGAATAAGATTTTGACTTTTAATGCAGTAGTCGCAAACGCTTAAGAAGTTGTCAAAGGACAGTCTACGAGTAGAAACGGAGATGCTTGCAACCGTGATATTATGTATGGCAGTGAAGCATATAATTGAGTGAGGACGAAAGGAGTCTGAAAGCAGAAGAATTGAGATCCTGTAAGTGCTCCTTTGTCGCTACTCTTTTTGAAGTGAATAAGGTTTAGAAAGCTAAGTCCTAGGGTTCCATCCTTCCCCTAAAACCCTATGGATTTGCAATTGAAAGACCATGAAACTTGCAATTAAAAGAACAAGACGGACGGCGTGGTCAAGGAGTAAGGCTCTTGACTCGCAACGAAGGTCGCGGGATCGAATCCCGGCGTGGGCAAATAAATTTTATTTGATTAATTTGTGTTATTTCTCAATTAACTAATTTATTTTCTTTATTTTTTTTATTTTATTCATTCATTTAATTTTGTACAATTAATTCATGACAGATGGTTTTTAAACAGATAAAGAAATAATAAAAAACAAAATTAGATATAAAATGCACACAAGTCATAAAAATACAAAGATATAGCAATTTGATAGGTTAACAAAAATAGAGATATATTTAGGAAGAGTTTTGGAATACATTTTTTACAAAATCCATAAAATTCGCGAGGTTTGTGTTAAATATGTCAACATCACCTAAGTACTGATTTCCCATAGTGTGAAATCGTTGTATCGGAGAGTGAGCAATTTATTTAAAATAATAAATAGTATATTTTCGGCACGTTCCAGAGCGAAAGATACTCTCAGTATCGCCCTAGTGTAAGACCACACAATCAGAATTGAAATGTTGCTTGAAATGTCTGTAGCCGTGTTTGGTGACTAGATATGAATAGCTGGGTCGTTCCCACCTTCCTCCTCTCCATTTCCTTCGCCTCCCCACAACCTTCAGCCTCACAACATACCCCAATTGGGGATGCCATAGTCTCACTGACTCCAGACGAGAGCAGCTGTGAGGAATTCATATAAAAAAAAAGAAAATGAAAACAAATTTAGACGAATGTGTGCAATGGCATTTACTTCATCGTTTGGTTTAAAAAATATGACGTTTGAATTCAAACTGTTTAAATCGTGGTTGAGAGCTATTTTCAGTAAATTTGGCTGCACTGTAAATGTACATTCGCTCAACGCCTCTGTATGCAACTAGACTCACGCTCACTTCACATCAAAAGTTAATCTTTCATACATTTTGTCGGCTCATTCATGGCTTGTTTACTTTATAGAGCTTTAAATTCAGTTTATTGAAAATGCTTTAGTGTTCGATGCGACTAAATGCAAAACAAATCATACTGCGCGAATAAATTTGTTCACTGGAAAATCAATCTGTGAAAAACATTTGCCTTTTTGGTTTATATTATTTTAATTGAACCAAACAACGTTGCTGTTTGAATGAAAATCCATTTTGTTGTAATTTTTATATGTATGTTTTTTAATAATTTTTTATTTATTTTAATCTCCGGTTTTGCTACTGTAACGTCGCCGAAATACATTTTTTAACCATGGATAAATATAGAATATCTAATATGTCTTTTTTATATAAAGATAAATTAATGTGACTCACAAAGACGTTAATTGTATTTGGATATCATAGATTAAAACTCAATAAAACTCTATAATTTTCAGTGAAAAGTAAAATCTATTAGAAATTTAGATCGATATGGACTTTTTTATTTCACATAATATTGTGTATTTAAAAACACGCACTTTTTTCTTTTTGGGAAAGGAAGGAGAGGAAGCTCTGGGAAGGAAAAAGGTGTGTGGAATGGGTAGGAATCTGGGGATCAGTGTGTCCAGTAGCGACGGATGAACCTATCCCTCCCAATGCAGCGCAAGGCGATGTTCCAGCAGTCCTGCTGGAGAAGTCAAAAGGTCTCCCTTCACCAGTCTCTACCGATCCAGCCTGCCACGCATTTGGTGGACAGACACATTCGCCACCAAAATCAGAACGGACCTCAACCTATTATACAAGAATTATACTTTTTTTCATGTTACACACAGCGTATTATAAAGAAAAATAATAATTGCTTTTCCTCACCGTAAGGAGACAGGTCTCTTATTTTTGGTGGGGGAAGCACATAATAAGGAAGCACATAATAAGGGCGAACAATCTAGGTTAATACTGATTTTAAAAAAAAAAAAAAAAAATATATATATATAGATATATTTATTTACACACACTTTATAAATATAAGACAAAAAGTCCCGATAAACTACTTTTTCGCAGTTTGTCTAACGGGTTCTTTACTTTAAACATCTTATTATAGTGAGTTAATAGTTACTTTTTTACAAATATATAAAATAAAAATTTAAAATTTTACAGAAATATAGAGAAAAGAAAAATTATTAAAATATAAATAACAATCTTAACCCGTCTGCTTGTTTAGGAATAAATACATCCCAAAACACGTAATTGCGTTATACTTTCATAAGACCAAACACGTCCCGAGCCATCTTACATTTTAAAAGCTGTGTATCTCTCTTCCTCTCTTGCAAACATATGTATTTTTCTTTTAACCAGAAAGAGAACGATATAATGCTTCTTATTGTCTTTGAAATACGAAAGCTATCTTTCATAGATATTTTACAATCTCGATACAAAGTGACAGTTTCAGAATTTACGCGCGAAACCGATGCTTCCGGATTGTGAGGTGCGTATAAATTGAACCAAGCAGACGGGTTAAAGTTTTTAGAATAAAATGTCATTGTAAGCTAATACAAATTAATTCTTTCAGTAAGCCAAGTCTTCAGTAAATCCATCAAATGTTTGTTTTGGGCACAGTTTTTAATTTCAGCAGGTAACATATTTAAACAACTGGGAATCATGTAATTTAACGCTCTTTGTACAATTAGTCCTTCATTAAAGTTAAAACGAGTTTTATGGTTGTGTTCCAGCCTGTTTATATATAAAAGGTTATTTATGTGCTGTGATATAATTTTGTACCACAAAATTGCACTCACTGAAGGAATTTTGAGACTCTGATAAAAGTATGGAATATTATGCCTTTCTTTGTATAAATTTTATTCAGCTAATAACTTAACCAATGAATTTTGCACTGATGGAACATGGTCTATTTGTTTTACAGGAAAATCCCCAAGCTGTTATTTCATACCTTATAACAGATTATATATATATATAATCTGTTATATTAACGAAATTATACCAGTAAATAGTGCAGGAAACTACTGTTTAAAACACTTGCACAAAAATAAATACAAAGTAAAAATATTAGGTATTGAATTTAAACCACACAATATGAAGGTAGAAAATATAAAAAATCCGAAATAGTTTTTTTTTTCATTCAGCCGACACAATACTGCCAATGTGTTAGTCAATTTTAAGAGCTTTATCAAAATATTCCCCTATTCCCCTATTTGATGAAAAAAAACTTCAATATGGTATGCTTATACACTTATGTATAATAAAATTTATGTACTAAATATATCAACAACATCGGAGTATTTGTTTCCAAGCTGTTGAATCCGTCGCATAAGAGTGTAATATTGGCTTGTTGACTTAGAATTGCTACAATAATATGGTAGGTACTGTCTTGTGACTGACCTGCCTGGAGTATGAAAAGAGATTTCATATAATAAATCAGGGGTATCAAACATTGAATTATTGATTTTATACAAACAGGTTAAATCGGAAATGATTCTACGATCAGATAATTTTATTAAATTTAATGAACAAAGTACGTTATCGTAATTTAGGCATTCACTAGGAATGCCCATTTTAAAATTCACATAGGGTAAAGGGGGGCAAAGTGGAAGGGGCGGGCAAAGTTGAAAGTTCACATAAAACAAAAAATAGCGACTTCCCCCCCCCGTTGCGCTTACTTACCGCAAGTCGCATGTCGCCCTTGTGCCCCTGATGAAATTTAGCACGGCTGCGGCGACCCAGCGCGGTGCACGTGTATGTTGAGTGATTTGTGCAGATTCCTTACGAAAACATTCAAACTTCAACGGTTGATTTTTCATTGAAAGGTGAGGATTTAGTTATATGCTATTTATTATTGCATTGCATATAAGTATTGTCCAACGTTATTTTAATACGTCTGTGATATTTTGATAGGATTTTTCGATATATATATATATTTTTTTTTTGTTCCTTTCACACCGGGCAAAGTGGAAAGTTGTATGTGAGGGCAAACTGGAAACCTTTCCACTTTGCCCGCGCTCGTGAGATGTCCAGTTTTACTCTAACAACAAAAATCAATTGGAAGAAAAAGTAGCCAAAAAGATGAAAATTATCAAGGAAAAAGAGCAGAAAGTAAAAAATACGAAAGAAAATAAAAATTGAGAAAATGGAACAGAAAAAGAAAATTTAAAAAAAAAACAAAAAATTTGCAAGAAAGATGAGATACCATTTTATCGAAGAGAAACAAAGTTAAAGAGAAAATTAATTTTCAACCTCAGCCTGGCAAATCAAAACAACAACATTTTACACTTTGCATGTTTTGCAAATAAATTTACATGAACAATGGATTCAATGTAATGTCTGTCAAGAATGGGCACATGAACTGTGTGTCGATATTGGAATGATGGAAAATTTACCTGCTTTAATTGCCAATCCCATTAGAGGAATCATGCTATCGTATTCTGTATTTTATTGTTCTATATTATATGTTTCCACTTTACCCTTTCCACGTTTCCACTTTGCCCGCATAGCAGGGCAAAAGTTAAGTTTTCAAAACTGGGTCACCATTACCAAAACTGTTCCCTTTTAGTATTATTTTTTTTCAATTAGCAAAAATATGTAAGTTTCTTGTTTTAATAAACTTTTAAAAACTAAAAAAAAATTACATTTTCTTAATTAATCTGTACACTGAAGTTAAGTTTTCCACTTTGCCCCCCCTTCCCTTATCTTGAAAATTTATTTTGGATTCTTTCAATCGTATGTGAATGAACATTGATGATTATAAAAGAATAAATGATTTTCCAATAATCTTAAATATGTTTTATTGAAAAGCTCGCCGTATAAGATTTGGTGGGGTGACGGTTAACTTCGTGAAACATAGAAGGTTTTGAAAACAATTTCTTGGGATTATCAGAAATACCCAATGAATAAGCCTTATTATCGAAGTTCCAAGAGACCAAAACATCCAACTAATCTAAGCTTCGGACTTTCCGCACAATTGAAATAATTTGGTTTCAAAACTTTGTTTTCTCATAATTCCAGTTCCTACAAGCAGGCAACTAGTAAAAAGACAGAACCTCTAAGGCTAAATGATTTTCGAGACCAGAGATCGAAAATAACTCTTTTCGGAAATGCCAGGAAAGTTTGTAGGATTAAGCCCCGCGAAGAAAAACGTGTAGTTTTTTAATATCTCATTTTCCTCCCGTTTCCATAATTTGTTCCTCGCCGCAGTTAGTTTGAGTTAATTGGAAATGTTCGGTTGCTTTTCTTTCTCGCTTTTTTCTATCGCGTTTTACTGCACTTCTGGAATCAGTTTTTTCATACGGGATCTGATTTTTATTCCGATGTCAGAAATTCATCGAACATTTTCTTTTCGTTCTCATCTTTTAATACAATCGTACTTATTGGTTTTCTGGTAGGATTAAAAACGAAAATCATATAAGTTTCAGTTACTTCAATAGATGTTTGCGAACACCAAAAAAGTAATCATCGAATACAATATTAATCGCTCTCGAATGAAAAATATGAAATGGAAAAGAAAGAAAAAGATTCGGTCGCATCTGGAAATTGAACCCAGGACCTCTGCCTTGCCAGGCATTATTTTGACCACTGAACTAATTCGACCATGTCAACTTCCGTCATTTTTAAACGACTTCAAAAGGGAGGAGGTTCTCAATTCGACTGTATTTTTTTAATTTTTTTTTTTATGTTTGTTACCTCAGAACTTTTGACTGGGTGAACCGATATTGATGATTCTATTTTTATTTGAAAGCTGGTGCTTTCTGTGTAGTCCCATTTTAATTTGGTCCAGTTCCGACATTGGCATCCATGAGAAAACCATGTAAGTCTTAAATTTGTATTAAGTATGTGCGCGACAAATGGACGAATAACTCAATATCACGCCAACTGATTTCGATGATTCTTTTTTATTGGAAAGGATGTACTTCAAAGGTAATTTGATGAGAGTTTGGTTAGGTTCTGATTATCGAATCCATGACAAATTAACGAAACTCGGCCGAATCTCTTAATTTGACCCTAACGTCGTTATGGTTATGTCTATCTTATATGAGCAGCACGTTTAGTAGGTTTACCCATATTCAGACAAATTAGTTAGTGTACTTCAGATTCACTAAAAATCAAAAAATAAACAAAAATTTTAACAAAAAAAAAACGACTTCAAAAATGCACTAAAAAGTAAAAAAATAATTTCGTATTCTTCTATAACTTCATAATCAACTTACTTTTTCTAATCATCAATATGTAGGTACGATTGTTATTTTTGGAGCCGGTGTCAGCAAAGGTACCCCGCCCGGCGGGTTCACTTGACACCTCCCCGCGCCGCCGCGACCCCGCTCTCGCCTCTCGCCCCGTCAAGTCGCTTGTGCGACACAAGCACATCTCACCTATAACTATGTATGTAGTTACAAACCTACCTTGACTGACACCGACTCCAAAAGTAACAATCGTACCTACATATTGATGAGTAGAAAAAGTAAGTTGATTATGAAGTTGTAGAAGAATAGGAAATTATTTTTTTACTTTTTAGTGCATTTTTGAAGTCGTTTTTTTGTTTTGTTAATTTTTTTTAGCTATCAAGCTGCCTGTTTTTTTTGTTCCACATTTTTCGTTTGAGAGGGATTAATATTGTATTCAATCATTATTATTCAATAATATAATAAATCAATTGAAGGTTTTACTCAATAAGTTACCTACTATAAAAATACCTAAGAAAAAAATAATTTCTAAATAGTTTTTGAACGTTATCAAATGGGTAATGTTTAATGTCACCTCGTGACCAAAATATTGAACTTTTCTTCTTTGATATCAACAAAAAGTAACCCAAATTTATCGTCCAATCCATGAACATCTCGTGTTGTAAGGGAAAACTTATGGAGATTTTAATAAATGTCTTCCTTAGTTTTGATGTGTAGATACGTATTGGCACCCAATTTATTATGCCTTGAAAATTTTGTTTTTCTTTTTGTGTAATCATAACGAATCGTTAAATGCTTGTTAAAGAACATATATTTAAAATAAATAAGTTAATATATTAATAACACTAGTTAAGGTTTATATAATGCAGCAATATAGGGTTAACTCGTCTCAAGGCGTTGTCGGGACTAAAAGTCTCCGTATTACATTTTTTAAGGTTGTCACTTCCCTCTAAATTTATCAACTATCGATTATGTTGTGGGTATTAACATTAAAAAATATTGTATTTATAAGAACTTCACCCCACACATTTGTTAATAAACATTTTTTTTAAATTAGCTCCACACAGGAGCCCCTAAGGAAATCAATTTCCCTCGGGGCCTATGTCATATTTAGGGACGCTGTGTGGAGGATCTTTTGGGGGAAAGAAAGGAGAGGAAGTTATGAGAAAAAGGCATGAGGGGTGGGTAGGAATCTGGGGGTCAATGTATCTCACCTCATGAACCCGAATACCCCTTCTATGTCACCAAATGTAGCGAACCACTTGGGGTGACCTATAGTGGGGGTGTTGGTTATCCAATAAATGGTTCCCTGAGCAGCGTTAGGCACTCATACCCACCTCTCAAATTGATATACCTCACTACGTAAATTATTGCGCTACAAATGTCACCGATGTCATCACACTTTTTTTTTACAGCCCTTTGCTCATAGAGAAACTGGTATCTCAAATGCGACACGTGGAGTGGACTGTATCAATATATTTAAAAAAATGTTATGCTTGTGAATACGTTGACACAACTATGGGGAATGGTAAACAGATGAATGGAGAAGGAAACTGACTTACCTCTCATGGTTGATGTTCTGCTCAATATTATGGGTCTGAGGGAGCACTAAATCACTCACTGCACAAGCTTCCATAAACTGGTCGATGTTATATAAAACTGAGAGAATAATGTTGTTCGTTGCACAGTTTCTTTTAACAGACTGCCGGACATATTGATTTTATTGTTGTATGGTAGGTAATATTGTCAGTAGGGACAGGTAATTGTGGTAAAAAAAAGGATGGGTAGAAAAATGGAACAAGGTATATAGATAGGTATACATAGTTGCGTCAACAGAAACCGAATCCAAATTAAAACTGGTTGGCAACTCAAATCATGGCGCAATTCAACGTTACGATTTCAGTCATTATCAGGTTATCCAACAAAAATACAATTTATTAATAATTTATCAATTATCAACCTTAATACACGATAAAAATATAATAATACTAATAATTTATCTCGTTTAATAATAATTTATCAACCTCCAGAACAAAATCGATATTTTCCTTCTCTGAAATATTGCAATTTACTCGAAAACTTGACAGGTCGTGAGGAGCAACCACAGCAACATATCTGTATGTAGGTGCACTAGATGCAAATGTTCTGAGCTTGAAAGAAAGGATTTCAATACAATCGAAAGTAGGCCAAGCTGTAACTAATAACAAAATGCATGTATCAAGTAGGTTTCATTTTCGCAAAAAACCGGATGGCCCATATTTTATGTACGTATAATTTATATATCTGTTGATAATATACAAGAACAGAGTTTTTTCTTTGTACCCCCGTGAGAAATCATCTGATCCATTTGTAAGAAGAACGAGAATCACTGAAAATATTTTTCTTAAAGATTACCTCGGAACGTTCGGGTGTTTTATGTTTAGTAATAATAATAATCATTTTATTCCAGGATGTGGGGAGGATAGTTCAATCCCACAAGTCCCATATAGTTACATATATTGGTAGTAGGTACAATAAAATGTAAATCCAATAAATATTAATAAAAACAAGTAAAACAAATAAACAATATTCAATTATATAGGCTGAGGTTTGGAGTAAGCTCGGGCCCAGCGCTCACTCGAGAGTGGCGCTTGGTGCTTGAAGTGTGCGCATCTAGGAAAATAAAATATTGTTTTATGGAATGTAGCTTTTTTAATAAAATGTTTGATGATTAAAAGGTTTTATGAAAGTACTAGCTGGGTCACCCGGCTTCGCTCGGGACAACATTCGAGAGTGTTCCACAATGATGTTGCCGATTCCCTATTCTCAAACATTTCACGACATACTCCGCCACCCCTTCCAGAACTTTCTAGAGCTATATGGAACCTTCTAAAACTTTCCGGAAGACTGTTCTAGAAATTTCAAGTGGGCGAAACTTCCAGCCCTTATACCTTCAATAGCACGCCCTTTAGGTAAAAACTGGAACCGCCATCCTGGAGGGGGGAAAGAGATCTACCACACCATATAACTCTCTTGACCATACCGGGACTCGTTTCTGAGTTATGATTATGTTTTAAATACTTACGAGTGTATAAAAAAATAAATTGACTCCGCCTCCGGAAAGTAACCTATGGCATTTCCCCTACAAGTCCCAGAGGGAAGGTGTTAGGGAAAAAAGTAAACCGTATGGTATACTACGTTGCGGCCAGAAAAGAAAAAAGTTGTGGCTGGTCTAGATGAACAGTACCTATACATTGCTGAAAATGTACAGTGTGAAACGAGGCATCGAATATTTATGCGCAAGTGCTGTCCTTCTGAAAAATGTTTTATTTTATTTTTGGGATCTAAAAAACAGAGTGACTTCCAGAAGATTATCAAGAATTGAAAGGCTTTGTGTTTAAATTATAAGCTAACTTTACAAATTAAAATAATGCTTTCAAATGGGAAAACTTTTATAAATGCTACACTTTATTTTGAAGGCTTGCAGTACATTTGTGGTCGAAGTATTGTAATAATAATAATTGTCTCCAAATTGTTTCAAAGAAGAAAAACTTTTTTAACTTTTCCAAGAAACGACAAGTAGCTTTAACTTGAAATAAAAAGCCTCACTTCGTCATATTTAACATTTTCTGCAAAGAAATCTCGAAGGCATTTAAAAATGAAAATTGATAGGTACAATATGTTTGATTGTGTTGCTTGCTTTTACAACTGCTCCCGTCTGGAGCCAGTGAGACTATGGCATCCCCAATTGGGGTATGTTGTGAGGCTTAAGGTAGTGGGGAGGGGAAGGAGGTGGGGAAGAGGAAGGTTGGGAAGTACCTGGCTATTCAGATCTGGTCACTAAACACGGCTAAAGCCATTTTCAAGCAACGTTTCAATTCTGAATGGTGGTCCTACACCAGGGCGATACTGATAGTATCTTCCACTCTGGAACATGCCGCAAATATACTATATGTATATTATTTTAAATGAATTAATTGTGAAATAACACAAATTAATCAAATAAAATTTATTTGCGCATGCCGGGTTCGAACCCGCGACCTCCGGATTGTGAGTCAAGAATCTTACCCACTGGACTACGGAATTAATTGGTACTGGACTAATTGAATTCCATTATTTTATGTAATTATGGAAAAACTGCATTTTTTAATCATTCTAACACTAGCTGACCCGGCCACGCGTAGCTGTAGCTGTAGCTAATGAAAGACAACGTTACCATTGCCCAACTATTTAACTCACACCGCCATCTGTTAATTTGCATACAAATCAAATCCGCACCGCCCGCTTGCCAGCGAGCTGGTATACCAAATACAGACATTCTTCTTTATTTATATATTTGAACCAATTTACAAAAAGCCTTGATAAATTATATACCTAAACCTTCCTCATGAATCACTCTATCTATTGGTGAAAACCGCATGAAAATCGGTTCAGTAGTTTTTAAGTTTATCGCGAACAGACAGACAGACGCGACGGAGGACTTTAATTTATAATATGTAGAGATAATATTATAACGGTCGAGATATTCACAAATAACTACGAAGACGAATGATAAGTTTTATAAGTTTTAAGATTTTCACGGCCAAAAGCATTTTCGTTATTTGTTTTTGGGGTGTTATGCCGTGTTGCGCTACCTCCTTCTAAGGAGGTAGCGCAACACGGCATAACACCCCAAAAACAAATAACGAAAACGAAGACGAATGTTCAAATTTTTACTTCGTCGATTATTGCATGTTGATTACGCTAATACACAGTGGTTAAAACAAAGCGTTTTATCGTTATCTATAATATAAAAATGAATCGCTAAATTTGTTGGTAAGCGCAAATCTCGAGAGCGGCTGAACCGATTTCGCTAATTCTTTTTTTAGAATATTCCTTGAAGTTCGAGGATGGTTCTTACGGAGAGAAAAATTAAGAAAATTGCGCAGAAAATTAGATAATAACAGAAAACATCGCACGTTTGACAGTTCGCGTGTTAGAGAATGACATTTTGCAAAACAATGAATGATTGTGCAATCATGATTCTATTTTTGAAAAGTTGAAAAATTTATTTAAAGTAGGTACTCCCCTAATATTTTGAATCGAATCAAGAATTTTAGATATTTTAAATAGGATATTTTAATTAGGTACCAAATTTAATATACATGAAAAATGGAAATTTGAATAAAAATTGTAAAAGGTGGCACGCGGGCTGTTTAAGAACTAAATGTACTGGGGTTGAATATATGGAACGCGGGAGGAGGGTTGGCGGGACGAGGGAGCGGTAAAGGGAAGAGGGAAGGCGGGGAAGGTGGAAGGGGAACGCGGGAAGGGGGACCTGGGAGGGGGAGGGGAACTCGGGAGGGGGGTTTGCGGGACGGTGAGGGGGGGGGAGTAGAGTAGGGAGAGGGAAGGTGGAGGTGACGGAGTGGGAACGCGAGAGGGGAAGAGGACGCAGGAGAAGGAGGGGAGGCGGAAGGGGAACGGGACGATGGGAAAGGACACTCAGGGAGAAACAATTTCTTTATTAAGTGGCATAGCGACGCATGCCGGGACCAGCTAGTTTAGAATAAAACAATCGTTTTCATCGTCGTCTACGAAGTGTTCGTGGTTAAACGATGTTTTTACGTACATATTTTCGAAGGTTGATTAATTTCGAAATCCTTAGTAATATCTATCGAAGTGACATTATTTACTGGAGAAACATTCTGCACCACATAATAAAATTTAATCAAATTCTTTATTCGAGAATTTCGCCGATGAATATTTGAAATTTGAAACGCGTAATGGCGTGCACCGAGCCGCGCACATTCCAAAGGACACGCATCACTTAACAATTTAAATATTTATTCTCAACAAACTGAACGGCCTGATTTTAATCACGATCAAATATGCCAGTCGGAATGGGATTCGCAGCGGGAGCGGGACGGAAACGCGCGAAAATAACGCGAGTGAAAGGGAAGTGAGACGGAAAATTCACGAATCCTTAGGCGCGAAATCAGCCGACGAGAAAAATCAACCGGTAGTAATTATGATTTTTCCAGCGGGTACGTCCGGACTGCCTACAAGGAATAAACAAGTGCCTGATTAGATTTACCTGAAGGCGCGGGCACACAGTTGTGCTTTAGGTGGCTGTCCGTCAATTGATTATGTGTTCAATTAAAATATATCTCCGAAAGACGTGCTGACGTTGATTGTAACCTAAGTGTTGTATTATGAGTAAATATGAATGGGAAAAATTGGAAAACCAATGAAAGAATTGTACGAACGAAATAACGTTTGGAATCGAATACTTAATTAAATAACGTAGATTTTAAGCACTGTGTGTTTGTGTACTTGACTTAATTTTATGGAAACGTGTGAACCGGTTTTGGCAGCTTGAAATTCCTTTAATTGAAACTTCTTTAGCTCCGTTAGTGTGATTTGAAATTCGGATAAAACGCAAATGACGCACTGCGGCACCTGCGAAGCATCAAACTGCGCTCAAGGCTCCCATTGGTTGAGATATAAAACGGAAACGACAATAGATCTGCGGTCATTGGCCGCTTTGTTTTTTATGGGTCGTCGGAATGCAATGCGTTATTTCGCGCCTCGCCGAGCGCGCCCCATAGCGTAGCGGTATGGTACGTGGCAAATCTCTGCGGCCAGAGAAATGCAGAGGACGGAGGTTCGAATCCTACGAAATCCAAAAAAAATAAACATTTTTATTTTTGAAAATCAATTACCCAATCTTCAAACCACTTTAAAATAAACAGGCAAAAGAAAGCGACATTCTAGTTTCACTTCTACCGCGTGTGAATTACACACTCTATTTTTTTTTGTACCGACGCCGACGGCACAACTATGAAACCGTTTACTATGTTGTTAAAAAAAAGATGTTCTGAAAGCTACAGTTTTCATAAAATGTCGCGTATTTCAGCAAAAAAAAAATAATTAAAAATTGATAATAAAATTCTAAACGAACGTGATCTTGACTTAAGTTTTTTCTTTATTGTTTGTGGTAAAATTCAATAACATAATAACAAAAAAAAAAAAAAATTGCAATACATTTAATGCTCAATTAAACAAAGTGAATCTCTTTTTTGTTATTTGATTTTGGGGTGTTATGCCGTGTTCCGCTACCTCCTTCTTTAGCCAACGTTTCGGACATCGTTGTAGTGTCCATCATCAGGGCAGATCCGGCAGATCCAGTAGATGTGATAATAGATCGGATCTGCCGGATGATGGACACTGCAACGATGTCCGAAACGTCGACTAAAGAAGGAGGTAGCGCAACACGGCATAACACCCCAAAAACAACTATCGAAAATGCTTTTGGCCGTGAAAATCTTAAAACGTAACCAAAGTGAATCTCATTCCTTTCGAAATATTGTATGCAAGTACGGTCTGAATGTTTTTGACAGGATGATTTTTTAAAAATAAATTTGACGTACAACACGATTTTCCTTCATATTTTTAATAAAACTCATAATAAAAACATGTCACGTCTGGTGAAAAAATAATTCTGTAAAATAAATCCAGAAACCAGCATCCCTTTTGTTATTTTCAAAATCATAGCGTCGGGCTTGTTCGACTTTCACATTTATAAAAGATACATTTGAAAACGGAGGATTTTTTATGAATAAATTATGGTAATGAAGACCGCAGAGTCTTAAGGCAAAGTGCGGCACGGATAGAGGAGACTTAAAACGGAAACTCACCCCTTGCTCAAAGCCTCCCCGAGGAAAACTACCCCTTTAGAAGCCTTTCCCAGCCCCAGCCCTCACCCGCTACCCCTTGCTGCACCCAACCAACCACCGCCGATAATTACTGATGAAGAAATTCAGCGCAGTAACCCAGGTTATGGTGATTGAGTATTACTTTAAAATTCCCACGGTACTCAAGACCCTCAGACGAAGGACACGATTAAATAAATTTGAATATCGTTATGAAATTATATTTTTAAGACTTCGTACACGAAGTAAGCGATAATAATTTTGTTTACCCTTTTTATTGCCTTTTTGAAGGACTTTTTCTCAGCGTTTTTGTTTACGTGCGAAAATGTTTATACGGGAAAATTATAAAATTTAATAGTAAAGGGCTTTGAAAATGTATATTAATCCTTATTGGATATTGTTAAATACTTGTAGAGTGTTATGAAGTTTTTAAGTTTAAAAGTATTTAAGTTATGAAAAAAAAATGTATCTAAAGACACGACGGAAGAAAAGTATTAATAATTTTCAAAAAACCGTGGTTTAGTGAATGAATGACGTATTATATTATTTTTTATTATATTTAGTTATAGAACAGTTATTTACAGATAATTGACGACCTCCGTAGTCCAGTGGGCAAGACTCTTGACTCAAAATCCGGAGGTCGCGGGTTCGAACCCGGCATGCGCAAATAAATTTTATTTGATTAATTTGTGTTATTTCACAATTAATTCATTTAAAATAATATATAGTATATTTGCGGCATGTTCCAGAGTGGAAGATACTATCAGTATCGCCCTGGTGTTAAGATCACCATTCAGAATTGAAACGTTGCTTGAAAATGGCTTTAGCCGTGTTTGGTGACCAGATCTGAATAGCCAGGTACTTCCCAACCTTCCTCTTCCCCACCTCCTTCCCCTCCCCACTACCTTCAGCCTCACAACATACCCCGATTAGGGATGCCATAGTCTCACTGGATCCAGACGGGAGCAGTTGAGATTCTTGTGCGGTATTCACTGTAAAAAAAAAAAATTACATTGTATAATAAATATATGTTTTTTTTTTTACATGAGCTCCACACAGGAGGCCCTGAGGAAAATAATTTCCCTCAGGGCCTATGTCATCTTTGGGGATACTGTGTGGAGGGTTTTTAAGGAAAGGAAGGAGAGGAGAGTTCTGAGAAGGAAAAGGGTTTAAGGGGTGGGTAGGAATCTGGGGTTCAGTATGTCCTGGTCATCCGCCTTCAAGACCTTGACAAACCTCACTCCATGAACCTGGGCACCCCTGCTAAATCACCAAACGTATACCAATAAGTTTCATTAATTAACTAGATATGTAAACAATGTCAAATATAAGGAACTATCCTTTATGTGATCGCTTTGACAAACCATTCCTTCGATATATGTAGTTCGCGCAAAAAAATATTATTTTTTAAAATGTACCTATTAAAGATTTAATATTTCAATTTTTGTTACTGACAATTCGTGGTGGAATTCAATTATAATAATATACAAGTAAAGCTTATTTTCACTTAATTTATTTTTGACCGGCATCAGCCAGTTAAAGCCATCTTCTGACTGGTAAAAATATTTCTTAATCTACAGTTTATACACGTAACAGTTTTTCCACATTTGTTGCTTGTTGACGATTGGATTATGTCTACTGCTAATAGCCAAATAACCAAAAATCCAATCGTCAAAGACGACATGGCAACAAATATGGAAAAAATATATAAATCGAATAAATAAATTGAATTGCAGACTACCCCCCTCCCTCTCCCCTATATGTTATGTATATAGAATATAGTAATAAACTAAAGTATAGTATAATATATAATATTATAAATAAATGAAACAATTTAACTTTGTTTGAACCACTTATATATTTGAGTAAAGCCGACCGGTTTCGGAACGACCGTTCCTTCTTCAGGGCAAGCGTATACTGATTTGACAGTTATTGAATATGGATAAGTGGTTCAAACAAAGTTAAATTGTTTCATTTATCTATAATGGATAACCACGAAGTTATAGCTACATTCAAAAGTATATATATAATATTACTTATTTTTTTAAAATTGATAAACTAATGTTTAAGACATGATTTTTATGCATAGAGCAAAGGGTAACAATTATATTATAAGTAATGATTATTAGCCTGAAACAATCATCTACATTGAAAAAATTTCCCGAGAAAAGATCCACGCCGCCGACGGGACTTAAACCCGCGTCTTTCTGATTTGACCGGAAATCAGGCGGCATGTATCTTTTCTCGGGAGAATTTTTCAATGCTCGTAGATGAGTGTTTCAGGCTAATAATTATTACTTATAATAATTATAATATTACTCGAATAATAATAACATTACTAATAACATTAATAATTATAATATTAATTATAATATTATTTGAGGGATTAGTAGGATTTATAGGTTCAATTAGGAATTCCACAGAGCCGAACCCTCTGATATGAAAATATCTGGAGTCGGTGAATTATTTTCCCATCTGGTCTGTGGTAGGTTGACATGTTGTTCTTGTATTGTTTTGTAATTATAATACATATAGTGCAATTGCATAACGTGGATTGACCAGATGATCATTTGGGAAGTGTGTGAAAGGGTTTAGTTTTTCCTGTGGGGAAAATTAAACCTGGACATTTAAATCTGGTGCGTTAAAAATAACATTAATAATAATAATAACAATATTAATAATAATAACATATATAATATTACTCGAATAATAACTATTTATTAGTATTTTTAGATTAATAATTATTTGTACCAGTTTGAAGATAGCTTTAACAGGTTGAAAGCGGTTACGGACAAATATAAATTAAGTGGAAATAAGTTTTATATATATTTTATTATATTAATAAGGATTTGTTTTGGTTTCTGATATAGTTCAAATGCAACAAGAACTACTCAAAGTAATTTGATTGCGAATGCAGCTCCAATAAATGAATATTTTCGCATTACAATATTAATCAACTAAGAGTTGGGATATTTCTGAGTTCTTTGTGTTACAAATACCAGACTGGAATTCTTATGAATTCTATTCGCGCTCACATTTAAGTACGACTGTGAGAGCGAATAGAAACTGAAGAACAAGAAAAAGAAGTTTGTACGGTTTACAGCTTAATCAGTTTGTGGTTGTTGTATGAAATTAATTTGTACTTTACAATGTGTGAGTTGAAGTTGATTTGTAATTATTATTCTGCCAGGAAATCGTTTAAACGCTGTTGAAGAAATTCGGTTCGGTAGAACAATTACTTCTCTATTAAGAAGAAGCAATTTGGTTTTTCGAGCAATAAACAAGTAAGCGCCAAGAAAATATTTTATTAAATATTATTGAAAAATAAATTAATGGGAAAATACATATTTACTTACGCCATAATGTTCTTGCTCTAGAACTCAATTCAAGTGATGTGTTAATGACGCAATAAATTAAAGTAACGAGGCGCCCGTCCTCAAATTCACTAATTCACATCTCTTCGTCGACAAATCCAATAAGAGGCACGGAACAGAGATGTCGTTAGGTTATGACATCTCTGAATAGGAGTAATGATTGGTAATGACAAGTCACATCTTCACACCTTCACGCTGAGGTGTTGAAGCGGCCAAATTGAGGCACCAGCTAAATTATCTACTAGTACTAGGGAATGTGGTGCTGTAATATAAACATAATAATAATATGACAGACATATTGGCGCTTTATTTGAACATCATTTATGAAAGCACTTATTTGCATTAATTTGTGCACCAACAATATTTTTGATTATATTTATAAATAGCAATAATTATGGCCTAATTTTATTACCGCAAAAATCTCTTATAATGAGGGTTAATGTAATTAAAAACTAGATCTTCATGGGGTGAGGTTTGTCTAGGTCTTGGAGGCGGATGACCAGGACACACTAAACCCCAGATTCCTACTCACCCCTTAAACCCTTTTCCTTCCCAGAACTCTCCTCTCCGTCCTTTCCTTAAAAAAACCCTCCACACAGCATCCCCAAATGTGACATATTCCCTGGGGAAAATTATTTTCCTCAGGGTCTCCTGTGCGGAGCTCATGTAAAAAAAAATAAAGACCTTTGATTATAATATTGAAAATCCAAAATTATATAATATACACGGTGTAACAGGACGTACCTACCCGAGGGATTTTAACCAGCGATTCCTGAGCATATTTGTAGTATAATATGAACATGTCATTTTGCTGTCCGATGACATTTTTTTTCTAAGTATTAAAACACAAAAAAAAAAGTTTCAATCACATATCGCTACTGTTCTCATCGTTATGGAATATATCCTGTCGCGATGAGTTTGAGTGATAGGCGCGCTGTTTCGTGTATTAACATGCTGTTAGAACGAGTCCTCTAGGACATAAACGCGCCACTCTCCTAACTAGTCAGTTGCGACATGTGATGGAAAAATATTTTTAATTGAAAAAAAAGGTCATTGGACAGTAAAATAACATGTACATTTTATACTCCAAATATGTCCAACAATCGCTGGTTAAAATCCCTCGGGTACGTCCTGTCACACCCTGTATACAACGTACGAAAAGATAAGTGTTGTTTAGATCATCAAAAAACTTAAAACCATGAAATTCAATTAAAATTATTAACCTACAATAAGGACATATAGTATTCTATGCAGATGAATAAAATCTTATCGACGCGACGGGACGGTCCCAAACAACAACTTCGGATGTGCGATTATGTAGTTCTACAGTAGTGTCGTTTACGTATTTTTATTGTTTTTTAGATCAAGAAATATAGTGTTGTAAATAAATTAAACTTCCGAAAATACAGACTTTTAAATCAACAAAATAAGCCAAATAATAAGCCATCAAAACAATATTTAATTTTTAGCAGATCCGACATCCGACATTGGTCTTCGAGACCCTCGTTATATAAAAATAATATTTTTTTACCAATTCCAGGCAGAAAAGAAATGTGAAAACTCCATGACTCTGTAATACCTCAGCGAAGAGTTTTTGCTGTTTCAAGCAAAGAGATTTCTACTAGAGATAAGATCATAACATGCTCTATTTTATTTGAAAATCGCAAACCCTGATTCATTGATTCACAAATAAAGTAATTGAATTCAATAAATCAAAATATTTACTCTACTTAGAACTTTCCTATTCCATTGATTTATTTACAAACAGATTTGCTGTTTAGATATTTTATACGTACCTACAATTATTGTTTTCGGTTATGGATAGGAAGGCATGAAATTTGTCATAAATAAAACCTTTTGAAAGATCTTCCTTTGAGCGATCCCGGTTTCCAGTTTCCAGTCCCTTGTGGCAGAGAGGAGAGGGAAGAAGGCGGCGCCTTTTGCCAAAATACATTTGATTTTACGTGTTTAGAATGCGCCAGTTCATTTATTCAAAGGCGGAAAGAGAATGAAACCAAATCAGCTTTCAGAAATTTAAGGGTAAACTGTTCCCGATACAAAATGTGAGGAAATGCTTTCCATTCTGACGCCTCCAGAATAATTTACGCAGAAACGCATGAAATGTTTCAAAATATCCCACACAAAAGATTCTATTCAATCGTCCCAACAAAGCGGCGTGAAATATTTAATATTTCCTCCTTAAAAATACGTGCGAAGACGTTCTAAAGGGAAATTTTTCAGATTCAATAATATTATACAAAACGTGAAAAATTACAAAATTTTTCAAAGCAAACCTTTCAATTACAATCGCTTTTTGCTTTACAAATTCACGAAATTGTATTTTATAAAATATTTGCAAGAGTACTTTATTATTTGAGAAGTTTGTACTTCATTTGATTATTTTACCGAGAAAGATCGTAGAATACTGTCGTAGTAAATTTGATTTAGTAAATGAGTGTTCCGTTTTGATACAAATTTAAAGTTTCATTTTAAGGAGGATAATTTCCGCCACCGGAAATTAAACAATTTCGCATCAACTCCTAAAAGCGCGGCGGAGAAATAACATGAATTATGAAAAGGAAAGATTTTTCATTTATCAAAAAAATTTACTTATAAATTCTGAAATATTTTTCCATTATAAAAACTTACATGATATCCTTTACAACTCGCTAGGTTTTTTGTCGCCTGCGAATGTTCCTTGATGGGTGGCAGAAACCCTGGAAATGTTCTTGTCTGTAGATCTGTCCGCGAAAATATTCATTCAAATGCTGATTTTGTATTCACTCGACATTCAGTCTTCGAACGATCTTTTTATTCAGAGATTGAAATGAATTTAGCCGCATATCTCTCGGGGGCTCTAAATGAAGAAGCGTAAACTTAACGTTGGGAATAAAATACAGTTCTGAAGATTTTGTCACAAAACACGAGATACATAAATCTTTTTCATTATTTTGTGCTTACTTCATTAACTTGAACGTGGTTATAATTTAGAGTAAAATAATGTTTAATATTTTATTAACTATTTGACATTCTGGCAAAAAAAAAACAAAATATCTCTCACATTGTTTCCATTTCATGTCGAGATGTTATCGGCAGAGATTTTTAATAAAAAAAATTAAATTCTACAAAACTTTTCGTGATTCTTGAAATCGCCATAATTTTTTCACCTTTTCACTAGTTGAGTCGGTATATTTTTGCTTCGAAGAGGCGTCCCTATTTCCCACATCTTCGGTGGACTAGAATGTGGTTGAGGAGCTCTAGCACTGTGAAATCGATAGCTTTACAATATCGGATCGATAGGCGTAACTTCTGATCGGGTTGTATTGATGTCAAATATATACAGGGAATAGATAAGAAATCGATATACGCTGGCAACACTGAATATATTTTCTATAAATTGACACTACGAAATGTCAAACGCAAAGAAATTATGTAAAAATATTAATAAATTGGCAAGTTGAATTGAAATACTTACCTAAACCTGCATTTACAGTCCGCATTTACTTTTTGATACCAAACGGGAGTTAATTAGTTAATCAGGTCTTTAGTCATATTTCAACCACTTTAGTTTTTCTATTGTAAAAATTGATGGCGTGTTAGTTGAATTGAAGTGATACCTAATTAAGTGTATCGCGTGAACGAACCTTTTCCATCAATTCTAAAATCTTCCATAGTTGAACTCCGTTCATTAATATGCCAGCAATTTTGCATATCGAACGACATTATCCAAATAAATGCGTACATTGACAGTTAACCGAACTTATCTGATACTATGGTTTCCGGGGAAAAATTTATCAATCGTCGGTCGGAATATCTCTTACCAATTGTAGACAGTGTTCGTAAATATTCATAACTGACCGTAACCATTAGGGAATCCAAATCTCGCGAGATTGGGGCTCAAGCGAGATCCCGCGAGTTTATGAATAACAATACTGCGAGATTTCGCAATTTCGAGATCTCGCGAGATTGGCAGTTTTGTGTGTTTTTTTTGCAAATAATCATAATATTTGAATAAATTAGGAAAAAAATAATAAATTTTTTAAGTATTATAAGATAAACATTTATGTTCACGAATTTTTCAACAGAATTTTATGCATCAAACATTGTTTGACGTCTTTGTCTATAATTTTTTAATAAACTTCTAAGTAGTAAACTTTGATGTACGTTTCTATCAAATAACAAATTAAAAAAATAACCAGTCTTCTCTTCTAATATCATACAAAAATCTTTTAGTAATAAAACAGTTATTTTATAACAAACAAAACAACGAGAAGTAAAAAAAAAATTAACTTTTTAATAAAACTATATCTACTCAGTAGATCCATCGTATATTTCAGATTAATTAACAAAATATACCAATCAAATGAAAGATTTGTTCAGTTCAAATCACAAGCCATTATTACGAATTATTTTGAAAATAGCTCCTTAAGAAGCACAAAATGTCCAAAGAATCGTCTGCTAAACGGCTTCTTATTTCCGCGCTTCGAATAAGACGTTTTTATGCTCGAGTGCAATCTCGTTAAACTCGCGAGATCTCGCCCTTTTTTCGTCCGAGATCAATCTCGCTAAAAAAGGCCGAGATCTCGCGAAAACGAGATCTCGCGAGAACGAGATTGCATTTCCTAGTGACCATAGATGACGGATTTTGTCAATATCTTATTAATTCCGTGTTTTATCGATCAACCATGCTTGACCTCCCCTACTGACGAGCATTTTCTTATATAATCGAATATTTTAAATACACTTTGATATAAATCAGTGCACCCTCACATCATTCAACTCCTGTACAAAACAATCTCCACAAATATGAGACAGAATAATCCAATACAAAAGTACTTGTCGCCTATGCGTCACCAAAACAAATGTTATTTGTAACTGCAATACTTTCATTCCAATCAAAATACACTTCGTACAATGGAAGGGTAAGTATCGAAGGAGCTTTATTGCTTCAATTAGAGCTTATGTGTGTTTGAAGGAAGGTCTCCCTTCATTCTTCAATACTGAAATACTTATATGCCGTCCTTACCAACACTAACCTTAGTTCACATTTCTCTAATAAGTCAGTATCTTTCGTAATTTAGCCCTGCCTTTTTTATTATTAACTAGCTCGTTCCCGGCTTGCGTTGCAATCCCATATTAAAAGAAATACATTGTTTCTCCGTGAATTACCTTTCCCGTGCGTCCCCGTTCCCCTCCCGCGTCCCCTTCCTATCTAGCTTTATAAATTATAGCCTATATGTTATTTCATTGTAAAGTTTCATTAAAACCCATTCAGTAAGTAGTTTTTGCGTGAAAGAGTAACAAACACACATACATCCATACAAAATTTCGAGTTTATAATATTAGTAAGATTTGTAAGATCTTTAATTAACAATGTTTCATTTAATTATTATCGTTAATTACTTTTGGGGTATTATTCTAATCCCAGCGTGCGCAAAAAAAATCAATTAAAATAATACAAGGTATATTTGCGGCACATTCTAGAGTGGAAGATACTCTCAGTATCGCTCTGGTGTAAGACCACCATTCAGATTTGAAACGTTGCTTGAAATGGCTTTAGCCGTGTTTGGTGACTATATCTGAATAGCCAGGTACTTCCCCTTACCTTCCTCTCCCCCATCTCCTTTCTTTCCTGACTCATTTCCAGCCCTTCAAACCCAATTGGGGTTGCCAAAGTCTCAATGGCTACATTTGGGAGGCAGGTATGGGTACCGCCGCCCGGGGAACCATTTATTAGATAACAACACCTCTGCCATAGGTCACACCAAGTTGTTCGCTATGTTTAGTTTTTTTTTAATATTAACTACACACTGGGGGCACTGAGGAAAATAATTTCCCTCAAGGCCTATGTCATCTGAGATGCTGTGTGGAGAGTCTTTTTTAGGAGAGGAAGGAATGAACATTGGCCTTGAAGAGACCCATGTTGTAGGAAGGAGGAAACACAGAGGCCGGCAAATCATTACACAGCCGAGCTGTTGAACACAAGAACGAGTCTATATTCCATTACACGTAGATTTGCCACAAATAGATCGTCTGTCCTTATCTTTAAGATTTTTATATACTACTAGCGAGTTCCCGGCAAGCGTTGCAAAAACACTTAAATAAATAAATTGTTTATCCCTGCATGTCCTTTCCCATTCGTCCCCGTCTCCCTTCCACCTCCCCTTCCTCTCCCGCGATTCTTTCCCCTCGGCGCTTACCCTCCACCCCCCTGTCCTCTTCCGTCGCCACCCGTCTCTCACCTCTTTCATTCACTCTTTCGAACCCCACCCTACTCCGCTTTACCTACAAGAAATACACTTATTGCGAAACGTTTATTAAATTTTCATAACGCCAGAGCTCACCAGTACACACAGAAACCTTCGCAGGCGGGCGCACAACAACTCACCAAAGTTTCATCGCAATCGGATGATTAGTATATGATATACTCGTAATTTCATAACCCCTAGAGCACGCTATTATATGTAGCAACCGGTGACCGGACAACTCAGAAGCACTTCAGAAAGGTCATTAAGAGTGATGATAAAAAAGGGTTAAATAGGTTAAGTTAGCGGCTATTTTAAAATTATTTTTTCATAGCTTTTAATGACATTTCTGAGATGTTTATGAGTTGGTTTCATTCTGAGTTGGCATGGAACCGTAGAAACCATCGCGGGCATGCGCACGTCAAACAAAGTTTATCGCAATAGGATTAATGGTTTATGAGCACATAAAGAACAAACAAATAAACATTCATTTTTACATTTTAAGATTATATATTTTTACTTTTACTATTTTATTTATGTACTAGCAGACCCGGCCATACGTTGCTGTGGCTAACGAAACACAACGCCATTACCCAACCTTTATAAAATCCACACCACCCGCTTGCCAGCTGCCCGCTGCTTGAATTGAATATTTGAATTTCTCGACTTTTCTCTACTATATTAAGCATGTTTTTACACATATGTGTAAAAACATGCTTATAATTCCTCTTGAATCACTCTATCTATCGGTGAAAACCGCATGAATATCCGTTGCGTAGTTTAAAAGATTTTGAGCGACTTCATCAAATAAAATAATTCAAATCAAATATCTACTTACTCTAGGACATCTATTTTCCAATTTCTTCCGTAGAACGAATTTCAAAAGTGACTACAGTACGGCCCGCCAGCCGTTTCAAATCACACAAAAATATGTTTTCTTTAAATTTCTCGGCTTTTCTCTAATATAATTTACATGTATTATACATATAAACATTCCTCTTCAATCACTATATCTATTGGTGAAAACCGTTTGAAAATCCGTTGCGTAGTTTAAAAGATTAACGCGCACATACATTTTGAGCGACTTCATTTTATACTATGTAATGATTTGGTAAATATGCAGTTAGTCCACCTCACGGATAACACGGAACGTTCGTGTTGTCGAAGTTTGATGCACGGATAATACGGAATGATCCTTTTTTAACTAATAGACAATCAAATATGACATTTGTGGGAAGTACCAATCTTATAAAATAAATTCTCTAAAATAAACTTGCTTTTCATCATACTTTTAAAAAACATCCCAGGTTTTGAATGGTTTGTTGGCAAAGCGGGGTTTGTCTAGCGGGTTTGTGTAATTATTTTAATACATTTCTTTCCATGATCTGCTGTTATAAATAACTTGTCAATGATGCATTCACTTTGTTTTACGCAAAAATATTTTTTCTATGTTTGGCGGCATTGATGAAATGTCTATGAAATAAAAATGATAAATAAACATGGCGTTACCGAGCGATTGAATTAATTTCAACAATATTAAAATGTTACATGCATATTTTTTGCATGTCTTTTGGTCTCCCCCGACATAAATACTCACTTTTCGTAATAATAAAGCTAAATCTAACTATTATTATAAGCAATAATTATCAGCCTGAAACACTCATCCACATTGAAAAATCTTCCGAGAAAAGATACATGACGCCAAAGTTTCACAAATTTTTTTCGAATTGTGGTCGGCATTTGGTTTCTTAGAGGTATACATTTAATTTCTTATTTGGTTAAAATTTAGATTTGAATATAAAGCATGCTGTTTTCTGTGTCTAACACCGTTTCGATCATATTTTCCACCACCACTGTAAAGGAGACAGCGATTTCTATGAGATCTGTACGCATCGAAGCTGCTCCCAAAAGCGAACAAATTAGCCTGAGGGGAGATCCATTATTAATATTTGATACAGTAGTTATCGAAATTATGTTTTGAATGTACAGTACTGTGCGAATTAATGTGAACACAAGTGTAGAATTCACAGATAAGAGAAGTAGAATTAGAAAAAATAATATATATTCTTTATTGAAGAAAAAAGTACAGAAATAATTACAATTATACACGGTTTGGCATAGAATCAACAACTTATTTTACAATTTTCTGATATTTTTGTGTCTCTAAATTACTGCCTCAATCAGCTTTGTTTTTATTGTGCTTGTCTTGCTTTAACTATAGCCCACCGATTTTCAATTGGATTAGGATCCGGAAAGTTGCCTGGCTATTCAACGTATGTAATTTATTTGTCTTTGAAATATTATCAATCTTTGCGTTTTTAAAGTGAAATATCCATATTTGAAAATAAGAAACAAAAAGCTTTAGTTAAGTTTACCTCTGCAAAAAAACTGTCATTCTAAAAAATTACAAAATTTAACGCATCTGTAGCTTGGTGTATCTCGTAACTCACTGAATGATAGAACACAAACACAAAGTGGCCGCTATTACAATATGCTACATACAACTGCAAGAACAAGTGTAATTGTGCTAATTATCACGTGTTCACATTAATTCGCACAGTACTGTATGTACGATCTACATTATTTATGATTATCCATGTACTGTCATTTGTTTGCTTCTTACTAAATGACTGATGGTTCCGAACCAAAGCTTTTAAATTTCTTCCACAAATAAGATGATAAATTATTCTATATTGATGTCCAAACGTGATATATTCTTGAAGCATGAATATTGATAATTTATATTCAGGATGTAGGTCGTACATTGGAAAAATGTTGTTTATCAAAATTTTCAGATGACAGCTGCTCGATCGAAACTTGAAAAGACTTTTCGCAAAGCAAAGCGATTTGTTTCACTTTTTATACTTCCGCTAAGCAAGATGAATCAAAAACATCCCATTAATCATACTCACAGACTGATAAGATGTTCAGAGTAAAGTATGATGCGTCTTTAAGATATTTTGTACTTATTATCATTTTGTCTAAAAAACCATCTATGAGTAACAAAAATGTATCATTTTTCAGATTTTTTAAGTGACTATGACAGATTTTTCCACTCTCAGTTTTCAAAATATTATTTAACGGTCATTTGCAAACTCTTTTTACATTGAAACTCATAACGACGCTATACGTTATCTTCAGTATAAAAAATGATCATCATCTTGCGATGTGATATCTTAAAAGGGAGAAAAACCTCGTAATCTAGAGTACCTACTAGAGAATTGTGAATTCATTTTACTGAAAAAACGTTTTTTTTTCTTTTAGGCGTGTGCAGACATTTGTTGTCGTAGAAGCAAAAATAATACAGCGTTTACATTTGCACATCTTCAGTAAGCGGTTCACGTTCACGAGTGTCTCGACGCTGATATGGCTAGACATGAAAAGCTAAATAAATGTGAAAATTATGGTATACATTTTGTTGTATTTTTTTTCATTTGACACTTGATAAATCCATCTACAAATTCAAATGAAGTGAGTGGGAATATTATATGTATATTGAATATTGTAGAGTGTTGTTTATAGGAACTTCTAAAGCAAATGAATGAGGTAATAAAAATGGGTGGTGAAAGGTTGGAAAATAATCAGATATTCAGATCTGGTTATTAATACTAGATGCGTTAGCTTAAATTTTAATCTGCAAATGGAGTATTATTACTGCCATATTGATTGGCGGTTGGTTGGTTGTGATTGGAGAAAAATAAACCATTTTCAAAATTTGCATCTTAAAAGTAACCTATTAAACCTTTTTGCCCACCTCTCGTAGACACTTTGAGGAATTTATGAAATTAAAATAACGAATGCTTAAATTTAATGATGATTCGGCATTACCTACTCAAGGTAAAATTATGAGATTAGGTTTGGAAGCGTCTGGAGGAAATTTTGAAAAATTTAAAATCACTTGTGCTAAAATATTCCATTATTTTAACTCTGCTTATAACTTGCCACATTTCGCCGAAATTTGGTTGGAAATTTTCCGTCGAGCGCCCGGGGAGCATCTGTTGGTCTCCCTTCCATCCCCCCGCTTGAGTTATTGCCCTCAGCCGCCCCCCGATCACCCCCTCCCTCGTTCCCCTCCAAGCCCCATACCCGGCCGCCAACCCCCCCGAGCGGTGATCCATCATCCGCCCTTCGTACAAACCCTGAAACTCACACCGTCGACACTTTCTGATAGCCTGGCATAAAATCGAGCACTCTCGCCGACAAAACTAACCCATCAATGTCTGTTATTTAGAGTGCGCTACATTTGAAGAGCTCTTTTTGACCTGTGCCAAGTCTCTTGACAGATTACAAGCATAATCCACGGGAATTTCATTAAGATCGAGTTACAAGCAAAATATGCACGAGGGTAAAATGTAGGAGACTAACGTAGAAATGTTTACAATGCCTTTAAAATGAACTATAGTTTTTTGCACAGTGCCAGGGTCTCCACGAACTTATTAGGCTGCACGCGAATGAAATAGAAGGGAGTAATGTAAATCAAAGTTTTCAAACTTCTGTTATTATTGTTAGTGTATTTAAGAATTTTGCTTTAGCGAAGAAAGTCCGAAGTTGCCCACTTGGTAATAAATCATTATGGATTTTGATACGCTTCGCTGCATTTGAATATTTTTGCTAAAACGTCGCAATGATGAATAGAAAATTGGAAGCTCTGTAATTTCTCCTATCAGAATTGATAAACGCCAAGTAAAGCGTTTTTACTGTTTTTTCTTTAACAATTCTGAATATCTGAATTTATATTTGTGAAATTAAGTTGAAAGATAAAGTAGCGAAATTCTTTCCAACATATTTTTTTCAGAATGTTTCAAACGCTTTTATTTCGCATAGATTACTGACGTACACAGCTAATACGTCTAGTAATATGACTACCATTTTAATAATGTTATTAGAAATTCAACAGCTCTTTGACAACCATTGCACTTTTTCACATGTTTGTGTGAATCACGATATCTTTCAGTTTATATTAGGAGGAAATTAATAATACTGTACTAGACGTTTGTACATAAACTAAATATAATAGGGAGCTGGCCACAATGACACGCCAATGGAGTTTGGTACGCCAGTGGATTTTGGAATGCCACTGGTCTTTTAAATGAATTTACTACTTTGACAAAAAATGCTTCTAGGTATAATGGCAAAACTGATTTGAGTACTGGATTAAAATAAATATTTTTCACTTTGGAGACTGTGGGAGACTGGGGTTTTTAGGATTTTAGGTTACTGGGATACTGGGAGAGGTAAACTGAATCTAAGACTGATTAAAACACTTGAAAAGAGGTTTGAACTTGGAGACTGTTGGTATCTTGAGTAGGTATTGTTTCTTCTTGGCTGATAGTTTTGAACTGACTTCCTACCGGTTTGACTTCTATTTTTATAGGGCAAACTCAGGTCGGATGTTTGGGGGACAGAACCTCCTTAATTTTTCTAAGGTACTTGTTTTAGGTAATTTCCCTGGTCGCTACGATTGGAAGTCAGCTGTGTTAAAATTATGTGTGATAGTTTTTGCCAAGATTTTACCAACTCAGGATCCCAAAGCTTCACATCATTTTTATTGTGTTTACAAGAAAAGGTACAAGTATACATATGTGATATAAGGTACAATTTTAAACAGTAAATATTTTTCTTAAAGTGCAACAATCACTGATAGACGTCAGTTTTTGGGTTGTTTTTGTAGTACATACTCATTTTTAGGTGATGATGTTTATTTCTTGATCCAAATTATTCCCAATTTCTCGAAATTGAGCTCCAAATTTTTCGGAAGATGAATTCGCTGTCGTAAATATTTACGATTCCGATTTTTCCTTTGTTCAGAATTGACCAATAGTGGCTCGGCTGGTCGCATGGTGGGGGTGACGTAAATAGTCAGCCATTTCCTTGGCGTTGATCATTGCTGTCTGGAGTCCCTTGTGGAAGCATTAGGTGGTTATTCAGATGTGTTTTCCAGTCCAATGAGGCTGCTGCGTGTATTCATTATCAATTTCATTTATGTTTTGTTATGTATAAAACATAGGTTAATTGTCGTTTTAAGTAAGAACTGGAATCTATGAGGCGGCACGATAGCATTGTCTATTGTTTTTCATCCTGGCAACACCAGAGAGGAGCGGAAATGTGATGGTGGCACTTCCCCCGGCGGGCGTAAGGCCCGCCGGAGGCCGTGAGAGTTTTTTGGGAGAGAATCGGGCAAGATGGAGTGCATCGGTGCCTAATCAGAGAGATTCGAAGTTCCCGTAAAGTTCGGGCGGTTATTATAGTGCCGTTACAAGTTTATTTGAGTTCCCGTTATGGTTTCGACCCCGCGAGTCGCGCTCCGGAAATAAATGTTGTGTTCACACAATGGCCGAATTGTATTTTGTCGTGGAATAGGAAATTTCGTTCTGGACAGTAAACGCCCCTGCCTTTAGTCCCAGAAACACCGTGGGCTAGTGTGATTTCCGGCCAATATAATGTTCTACCCGATCTCCGCCAGGAAATCTCCTGGTGTATCAATTCACGATACACGTGCGTGACTTTATCGTTTGCCATCCGCGCCAGCTTACTCCACCGTGGGACGTGGAGTAGCCTTATTTGCTCGCGCCAGAGTATTTGCTCATGCTGCAGAGGACATCGTTTGCCATCCGCGCCAGCTTACTCCACCGTGGGACGTGGAGTAGCCTTATTTGCTCGCGCCAGAGTATTTGCTCATGCTGCAGAGGACATCGTTTGCCATCCGCGCCAGCTTACTCCACCGTGGGACGTGGAGTAGCCTTATTTGCTCGCGCCGGAGTATTTGCTCATGCTGCAGAGGCCAGAGGATTCCTGCCGCCATTATAGTCAGCTCGCATCACCGTGGGACGTGGGCAGTTGCACCAACCTTAGTCTCCGGGAGGATCCCTCATCGTCTAAACGACCGCGTTAATAGTCAGATTACTTTAGCTTTAGTTATCGGTTATGGTCTGTGGGGGTAAGTTCTTTCCTATCTGTATTATTATTTGCAATATTTGAAATAAACCTATACGGTTAGTCCAATTATAATTAACCTTATTTTATTTACAAAACCTGGTAATTCCTGCCTATGCCTGACATCTTAGAACTTAATTCCCCGCTCTGGGAGGGGGGGATCTCTGCTCTACCGCTGTGCTGGTCGATTTGGCGGGTCTGATGCTGAGGATTCCTCGGGATCAGATCCTGGCGCGTCCGGTACTAACCGGCAAAGCCATTTCGTCCACTCACCTTAATTAAATCCCTTTAATAAATAAGCCAACTTGTGGCAATTCAAAGGACCCTAACATGGCGCCTACAACTGTGTTCTGGGCTCGTATAATTCTTATTTGTCTAGGTTTTGGGTTGGAGTTACTATAGTTTTGTTTTGTAATCGATCAATAATTGTTTTTGTTATTTCGAAGCATCTCACATAAAACATAACCTTTAAATGTCATTCCGGTATACACGTAAATATTGCGAAGTTATCAATCTGTCAACAATACAGCCAACTTGATGATAATTCTGTACACATTATTATTATATATTTGTTTGTGGGTTAAGTTATTCGGACTTACGGGCAACACGAATACTAAGTGTCAATTTGACAGACGGCTATGTCAATCGTAAACAAACATTGCATTTTGACAACAACTGTCAAAATGTAATTACACCTTTAAGTTTTTAAGATTGTCGTGTACAATGAATACTATTAAGCGCTTATAAATACGATTAATTATATAATTGCTCTGCGGGTAAGCAATATATTCGTAGCTATCGTTACTAGCTAATTTATTGACATTGTACATTTAATTATTGGAATTTTACAGTTATACTTTTCAAAATGTCGACTACAATAGACAACATCAATAGTAGATCGAAAGATGAACTTTCTGCGGAACTTTTATCAAGGAATATAACACCAGACGGTACTTTAGAAGAAATGCGGATTCAAGCCAGAAGGCATAACAAAAATATTAAAATATCTGAAGCTATCGAGCATCATGAGATAAGTGTTAACCCAGATAATGACAGCGAATTTGGCTCAAACTACATTAAATATACAAAAGTTATTTATAATGAATCAAACTCTTCTTCATCTTCATCCACAAGTACTATTAATAATTGGAATATTAAATTTGATGGTAATAGTTGCGTAAGAGACTTTATACTGGAAATAGAAGAGAAATGTAGAATTAGGAACGTTCGTCATGACGATTTAGTGAGATGTTTTCCTGATATTTTAGATGGATTGGCATTATTATGGTTCAGATCAATTTATACACCTGATTTGACTTGGAATGAATTATCTATATTACTTATAAAACAATTCGAAACAAATAATAGACAGATTGAATTAAAATCACAACTTTTCTCTATGAAACAACCAGCTGGTATGTCAGCCTTTGAATTTACGTTAAGAATGCAGAAGCACAATAATATGCTTGATTCTAAATTACCACTCTCTGAACTTTTACAATTATGCATGAGGGCATTACTACCCATTTATATCAACCTTCTGGCATCTAGAGATTTCAACTCATTTTCAGAACTTACCGAAGCTACAAATAAACTGGAGTCTTATTCAACGTCTAATTTGTTAGAAAATAATTCTTCTTCTTTTTCTAATGATAATCCACTTAAGGATAATAAAAAAAATTATTATTTCACTAATTCACGGGGCAGTAATAATAATAATTTCAATTCTAATCGTAACTCGTATCGTGGTACCTACAATAATCGTTCTACGGATTATAATTATAAACAAAATAATAATAATAATTATAATAATTAAGGGTAATACAAGAGAGAGTAGTATAGTTTCACATCTATTATATATGGATGATATAAAATTATTTTCAAATTCTGAATCAAATTTAGAAAAAATGATTAAGGTAGTTAAAATTTTTTCAGATGATATTAAAATGACTTTTGGTTTAGATAAATGTAAAACGATCCATATAGAGAAAGGCAAAATTGTAGATGGAGACGAGGGTATATTTAGAAATTTCAAAATTAAAAGTATGAAAGGGGATGAGGTTTATAAATATTTAGGATACCCGCAATCGAATAGATTAGATCACACTAGTATTAAAAATGATATTAGGATTAAATTTCAAACTAGGATCAGAAAAATTTTAAAATGCAATCTATCTGCTAAAAATTTAGTAAAAGCAATAAATACTTGGGCAATACCTTTATTAACGTACTCATTTGGCATAATTAAATGGTCCAATACAGATTTAGATAGTTTAGAACGATTAATTAGAACTACGTTAACAAAGTTTAATTGCCATCATCCAAATTCAGCTATAGAACGAATTAATTTACCTAGAAATTTAGGAGGTAGAGGTGTAGTCAAAATAACATCTTTGAAACACAATCAGGTAGAAATGCTTAGAAATTTTTTCCATAGGAAAGCTAATAGCTCAGAAATGCACAAAATAATTTGTAAGGCAGATAGAAACATTACACCTTTAAATTTATATGACGAGAATGCCAACATTCTTATAAATACTAACCAGGAATTATTAGATTCCTGGTCAAATAAAATTATTCATGCAAAACACTTCAATTATCTCAACCAAACGTATGTTGACAAACTTTCGTCAAACAAATGGTTGAGTATTGGAGAGTTGAGCGCAGAAATAGAAGGATTTATGCTTGCCATTCAAGATAGAGTCATTAATACTAAAAATTATAGGAAGCATATAATCAAAGATATAAATCAAATTGATGATTTATGTAGAAAATGTTTGGCTTTTCCGGAAACTATAGAACATATTATATCGGGATGTTCTATATTAGCGCCGTCCGAGTATACATTTAGGCACAATCAGGTTTTAAAAATAATCCACCAAAGTTTGGTAATTAAACATAACTTGATTGACTGCCGTAATATAGTACCATATTATGAATATGAACCAAATTCATTTTTAGAAAATGAATTTTATAAAATATATTATGATAAAACTATACTAACAGACAGAACAATTAGTCATAATAGACCTGATATAGTTTTACATGACAAAATTAAAAAAATAACTTATATCATTGATGTAGCTATTCCAAATTCCTGTAATATTCAAAAAACTGTTTCTGAAAAAATTAGAAAATACACAGATTTAGGAAATGAGATTAAAAGAATTTGGCATTCTCGGAATATAAAAATATTACCATTTGTTATTTCGGCTACTGGCATTATACCTAGGTCTCTGATTCAAAATTTAGGCGTATTAGATTTGTCAAAGAATTTATACATAAAAATGCAAAAATCGGTAATTTTAAATACATGTAGGATTACAAAAGATTTTTTAAATATTTATATTGAGGGATCAGTAGGATTTATAGGTTCAATTAGGAATTCCACAGAGCCGAACCCTCTGATATGAAAATATCTGGAGTCGGTGAATTATTTTCCCATCTGGTCTCTGGTAGGTTGACATGTTGTTCTTGTATTGTTTTGTAATTATAATACATATAGTGCAATTGCATAACGTGGATTGACCAGATGATCATTTGGGAAGTGTGTGAAAGGGTTTAGTTTTTCCTGTGGGGAAAATTAAACCCGGACATTTAAATCTGGTGCGTAAATTTAAATAATAATTATAATAATAATAATAAACAATATAGTGGCAATTCTGCTAATATCAATAATACTCGTTTTTTCTATAATAATCAATCTAAAAAGAATACTTCTAATGATTGTAGAGAAAAGGAGATGTGTCATCCTGAACCAAATTCTACCAAGAACAATATTTATTGTTCTTTTTGTAAATTAAAAGGTCATTTACTATCGGATTGTAGGAAGAGAAGACAAAACAATTCCAATCCGAAAGTTGCTTCTGTTAAACATGGGGATTCAAAAAACTAGATGTGAGTCGCTCTGCTCACGCGCCTTCCTTTGCGCAGAGGAAGTGCGAGTGGCAGAGTTGGCTCCGTCAAGTTAATCAGTTTCTTTCGGACTCGAGTTCTGAGGTGGAGGTACCGCCGCCGAAGGATCCCGAGCTTGAAAGAGATAATCGACCTTTCGCGGATATCCTTATTCTTAATAATTCTTATAAAGCACTGCTCGACAGTGGTTCTTCAATTTCCTGTTTAGGAGGAGATATTCATTTAGTATTCTTACAATCGGGTTATGAATTAGTTAATATTGATTTCAATATTTCAACCGCTGATGGAACAAATCAGCAGGTATTAGGTACAATGACGTTGCCTGTTACGTATAAGTCCACTACACATAAAGTACTTTTCTACGTCGTCCCTTCTCTATCTCCTAATTTTATTTTAGGGGTCAATTTTTGGAAAATGTTCCAGGTCGCGCCGGAGCTTTTCCAAAAGGATCCAATTCCTCAGCGAATGGGTCAAGTCAATGAGTTAAGAGCTATTCAGCCAGCTACTTCCCTAACCAAAAAGGAAAATAAAACTCTTACCAAAATTATAAAGAAATTCGAATCCATTTCTTATGAAAAGAAAGGCTTAGGGTTAACACATTTAATAAAACATAAAATTATTACTACGGGTCCTCCGGTTAAACAACGATATTACCCTCTTTCTCCTGCTAGACAGAAACAATTAGATAAGGAAGTAGATGAAATGCTCAAATTAGGAGTCATTCGTCCTTCACGTTCACCTTGGTCTAGTCCAGTATTAATAGTCACAAAAAAAGATGGAACGGGACGTTTTTGCCTCGATTCCAGAAAAATTAACAATCTGACGATCCGTGACAGCTACCCTTTGCCGTATATTTCTCGAATACTCGATAAACTCGGTGGAGCCAGATATATAAGCTCAATAGATTTGTCTAAGGCTTTTTGGCAGATCGCCCTGGACGAAGACTCTTGTGAAAAGACAGCTTTTGTCGTACCCGGTCGCGGTTTGTTCGAATTCACTAGGATGCCCTTCGGGTTAAAAAACGCTCCGAGTGAACTTCAAAGACTAGCAGACGCTCTGTTTGGACCAGAGTTCGATGAAAACGCATTTTGTTATTTGGATGATCTAATCTTAGTGTCGGAAGATTTAGAATCGCATTTTATACTGCTAACTAAAGTTTTTGAACGATTAAGAGACGCAGGCCTAACGATTAATTTAAAAAAATGTGAATTCTGTAAATCAGAACTTAAATATTTGGGGTATATGGTCGATTCCAAAGGTCTCCGCACCGACCCAATTAAAATTGAAAGTATAAAAAATTTCCCAATTCCTAAAAATGCTAAAGGAATACGAGCTTTTCTCGGTTTATGTGGTTATTTTAGACGATTCATAAAAGGATTTTCTAGCATAGCTGCTCCCTTATCGAAACTTACAGGATCAAGAAAAGGAGTAAGTTTATTTAAATGGTCGGAAGAAGCTGAATCAGCGTTTAATAAATTAAAGGAAGCACTTACGACTGCTCCTGTCCTTAGTTGTCCGGACTTTACTAAGCCATTTGCTATCCATTGTGACGCAAGCAATATCGGTATAGGGGGTGTTCTTATGCAATCAATAGAGGGAATGGACCACCCTATTGCTTATTATTCTAGGTGCTTAAATACACATGAACGGAATTACGGAATTACGGAGCGAGAACTGTTAGCAGTGTTAGACTCGGTCACTCATTTTAGACCATATATAGAAGGGGCACATTTTTCTGTTATCACTGACCACTCTAGTTTAAAATGGTTAGGTTCTATATCGAACCCTAGTGGACGTCTTGCACGTTGGAGTTCTCGCCTTTCACAATTCTCCTTCGATGTTATACACCGTAAAGGCACACAACACATCGTCCCGGATGTGCTTTCAAGAATGGACCTCGCTACAATATCGGTCATTGATGCGAACTTGTCCACCGATAAGTGGTACACAGATATCTGGAAAGGCTGCATAGATTCTCCTCAGCGTTTTCAAAACTTCCAGATACGCGAAAATGAATTGTTTCGCCATACAAAAACACGTTTACCTCTTTGTGAAGACACGTCTTGGAAAAAAGTAGTCCCACTAGAAAATAGAAGGGAAATTTTGTCAGAATCACATGAATCCTCTCGTGCTTGTCATCCTGGAGTCTTTAAGACTTATAAAAAATTACAACTCCGTTACTTTTGGCCAAAAATGTACCAAGAGGTGAAAAGATTTGTGAATCAATGTGCTGTCTGTAAAGCACACAAAATCAGTACAGCCCCGCCGAATGGAATTTCATCAAATTATAAAAAAGTTACGAGACCTATGCAGATGTTATCAGTGGATCTGGTAGGCCCTCTGCCTAGAAGTTATTCAGGTTTTACCGTTATATTGTCATGCGTGGATGTTTTTTCTAAATATACCTGGCTATTTCCGTTACGTCAAGGTACCGCGAGAAGTATTATTAAAAATTTAGAAGAAAATATTTTCCTTGTACACGGAGTACCGCGTACCATTGTATGTGACAATGGGCGTCAGTTCATTTCGAAAGAATTTAAGGAACTATTACACAGCTACAATATAAGCCCTCCTTTTTACAATTCACTGTACACCCCTCAAAACAATGTTGTTGAAAGATACAATCAAACTTTAGGCACGGCACTATCAATATTAACGGAATCTGATCATCGTAATTGGTCCAAATTTCTCCCACAAATTCAATCGGCAATGAATAATACTGTAAATTGTACTACCGGATTTACTCCTTTCTTTGTTATGCACGGTAGAGAACAAATATTAGATGGGGATCTCCACCGTAATCCATTGGCAGATGATGAATCCAGTCCACAAGATTCCTCTCATCTCAAAGTTTACTCCGACAGATTAAATGGACTGTCATCTATTTATGAACAAGTTTCAAACGCCCTTTTTACGGCATTTAAAAAGGGCGCTAATCACTATAATTTACGTAGAAGAAACGTTACCTTCCAGGTAGGAGACGTAGTCTGGAGAAGGAATTTTGTATTATCTAATGCTTTGAACTATTTTTCACAAAAATTGGCACCTCGTTTTGTTCAAAACATTGTAGTACAGAAAAAGTCAGATTTAATTTATACCCTGTCTGACTTAAATGGAAAAGTAACAGGCGATTTTCATGTTAAGGATATACTTAAATCAGATAGCATACCAGCTTAGTCGGCTATCATAAAGCATCTTCACAGGCGCTATCTTTAATTTAAACCTCTTCAATACAGCTCATTTCAGTTCAGCCTGATCATCCGGATTGCTTTGACCAGTATTGGACATAAAATACATAAGTAAATAATTAATTTTTAAGTGGTCTTTTGTAGAAAATTAAAATCTTTCTCCAGTTGATTACTCGAGTATAATTTCACATTAAAATAATAATTAAGATTTGTTAGGTTATTTATGTACAATTATGAGATGCCTCGAAGTACAAATACATATATGTATATATATATATATAATAAGTTCACTATGGTTTATATTTATCTTTAAGTTTATTTCCTTGTCAACTCAGAATGCATGACGATATGAACCCGCTTATCCTTTTGTATTCTGAGTCCATACAGTTTAAAATACTCTGTATTTGTCCTACTAAGTTTTTGTCAACTTGGAATATACGATAATATGAACCCGCATATCCTCGTGTATTCCAAGTTCAATCTCATATGAACTGTGTTCATATACTTTTATATTGCATAAACGTAATTAAGAACATTAAGAGGTATTCGCCCAAAATTTCAATATGTTCTCAATTTAATAATGTTTTAACTACATTTGCTAAACAATAAAAATAACTTACTATAATTATTCAGAAATTTCATTAATTTGAAGAATTTAATCAATTCCCAAGCTATGAGTGTGATTGATTAGTTCCTGCGAGAACTTCAGTAATTAGTTACGATGCACTAATACCTACTGCACCTTCTGGTACAAAAGTCACATACTTAATTAATTGGCACCATTTTTTTAACGATGGTTGTTGACTATTGATAGCACCATTTATTTACGATGGTCGCTAACCATTCTATTGTCACCATTTTTAACAATGGTTGAATAATAAATAAATTGGCATCATTCATGCGATGATTGTATGACTATCCTTAACACCATTCAGTCACAATGGTTGGTTATATCCTGTATTTCATATACAAATGTTCTAATAAACTTATATTTTGTTTTCTATTATATAACTGTCAGAAAAACTTATCCCACGAGACCAGTTAGAGAGTTAGATAGGTAGGCTCTTCTAAAGAGGAACTCTTTTATCCAGAATGGATTTAAAATCAGTGTTGAAGTGCAGATGGTACACCATCTAAGTGTATAGCCTACTTTGGCTTACTTAAAAGTGTTCTGAACAGTGATGCTTTACGCATATTTAATGTGTGGATGTTTATTGATGTCATATCTTGGTGATAATATCTATTCTAATATTAAGTTCTATTCTGTTATAGATGCTACGTCTACGGTAGTCCCAGACGAGAGTCAGAATACATCACCCAGCGTCTTATATGCTGTGGGTGATTACGGGCCCCGTTCACGTATCTTCTTATTGTCTACAAATTGTCTACAATTAAGGTCTTTAACTCTAAGTACTGATTTAATAATATCTAATTGTCTAACTTCGAATGGATGCGTCGCAGACTCTACCATCATGTCTTCAGCATGATGGGCGCGACTGATTTTGTCACGCACCCATTTGCAAGCATACTGTTGCTGGTAGTTTTGTTTTTTTTTCTGATGTACAACTCATTTTTATGATATTATGTTTATGTATGTTTTTAGGAACCCATCAGACCAAGTTAGGGTATCTCTTAGCTCAGGCTTTTCTTTTGTTCTCCTTGTGTTTGAGGGCAAACACCTTGGGGGCGAGCGGGGTAATGTTATGTATAAAACATAGGTTAATTGTCGTTTTAAGTAAGAACTGGAATCTATGAGGCGGCACGATAGCATTGTCTATTGTTTTTCATCCTGGCAACACCAGAGAGGAGCGGAAATGTGATGGTGGCACTTCCCCCGGCGGGCGTAAGGCCCGCCGGAGGCCGTGAGAGTTTTTTGGGAGAGAATCGGGCAAGATGGAGTGCATCGGTGCCTAATCAGAGAGATTCGAAGTTCCCGTAAAGTTCGGGCGGTTATTATAGTGCCGTTACAAGTTTATTTGAGTTCCCGTTATGGTTTCGACCCCGCGAGTCGCGCTCCGGAAATAAATGTTGTGTTCACACAATGGCCGAATTGTATTTTGTCGTGGAATAGGAAATTTCGTTCTGGACAGTAAACGCCCCTGCCTTTAGTCCCAGAAACACCGTGGGCTAGTGTGATTTCCGGCCAATATAATGTTCTACCCGATCTCCGCCAGGAAATCTCCTGGTGTATCAATTCACGATACACGTGCGTGACTTTATCGTTTGCCATCCGCGCCAGCTTACTCCACCGTGGGACGTGGAGTAGCCTTATTTGCTCGCGCCAGAGTATTTGCTCATGCTGCAGAGGACATCGTTTGCCATCCGCGCCAGCTTACTCCACCGTGGGACGTGGAGTAGCCTTATTTGCTCGCGCCAGAGTATTTGCTCATGCTGCAGAGGACATCGTTTGCCATCCGCGCCAGCTTACTCCACCGTGGGACGTGGAGTAGCCTTATTTGCTCGCGCCGGAGTATTTGCTCATGCTGCAGAGGCCAGAGGATTCCTGCCGCCATTATAGTCAGCTCGCATCACCGTGGGACGTGGGCAGTTGCACCAACCTTAGTCTCCGGGAGGATCCCTCATCGTCTAAACGACCGCGTTAATAGTCAGATTACTTTAGCTTTAGTTATCGGTTATGGTCTGTGGGGGTAAGTTCTTTCCTATCTGTATTATTATTTGCAATATTTGAAATAAACCTATACGGTTAGTCCAATTATAATTAACCTTATTTTATTTACAAAACCTGGTAATTCCTGCCTATGCCTGACATCTTAGAACTTAATTCCCCGCTCTGGGAGGGGGGGATCTCTGCTCTACCGCTGTGCTGGTCGATTTGGCGGGTCTGATGCTGAGGATTCCTCGGGATCAGATCCTGGCGCGTCCGGTACTAACCGGCAAAGCCATTTCGTCCACTCACCTTAATTAAATCCCTTTAATAAATAAGCCAACTTGTGGCAATTCAAAGGACCCTAACAGTTTTCAATTGATTAGTTAGTTAAAGGACATAATAGCGTTGTAGACAAGTCATTTGGAAGGGGAACCACATGCACATAATTCCGCTAGCCAATAGCAGCTCTCAGATTGTCGTGCTGGCGGCATGGTACTCTGTGGGAGCGTAAATTCCATTCTTGAATTTCCATGGTTGTCAAAAGCTTTCGCGCACTCGTTAGATGCACACGGATTCCTACGACACGTTCCATACACTCCCCTCAGTGCAGTCTCGACTGTGCTCAGCTACTTCGTGGGGCGTGTCCTTTTCCGATATCTGAGTTTTGAGTCGGGTGTCTTCGCAGAGTGTACAGTTTCATCAGTTGCTGGCGTGGCAGGCAGAATGACGGCGATTTTGACTGCCGGCCTTACGTATATCCCAGTGCTGGTTTGGATCCGGGCAGTTCTGACTTGTCCATCAGCTGCAGGTATTGCTTCGATGATACGGCCACGTGGCCAACTGTTTCGAGGCAGTGCTGGGTCCATGATGATCACTAGGTCATCCTTCTTAATTGGTGTAGTTGGATGGTGCCATTTTTGCCGGACAGCCATGGTAGGTAGGTATTCCCGCAGCCATCGCCTCCAGAAGGTGTCTGCAAGTTGTTGTCCGATGCGCCACTGGCGGCGTAGGCATGTTTCCTCTTCTTTTTTGTCGTAGAAGGATAATTGAGGGCGCTTCCCGGCTGACCCTAGCAAAAAGTGGTTGGGTGTTAGAGGTTCTTCATCACGTGGGTCAACTGAAATGTGGGTGAGTGGACGATTATTTACCACAAACTCAGCTTCTGCAAGTGCGGTGCGTAGCGTTTCTTCTTTTGGTGCTCTTTCCTTTAGTGTAGCGCTTAGGGCTTTCTTTACTGATCGTACTAATCTTTCCCAAGCTCCCCCCATGTGCGGACTTAGTGGTGGTATGAAGTGCCACTCGATGCCCTGGGTAGCTATTGCGTCAATCATTCTGGCGTCTTGACTTATTGACAGCAGGGCGTCCCTCATCTCGGTGTCAGCTCCGTGAAAGTTTGTCCCGTTGTCCGAGTACATGGCTGCTGGTTGTCCTCTGCGGGCGGTCATTCTTTGTAGGGCCATGATGGCCGAGTCAGCAGTTAGTGAAGCGGCTAGTTCTAGGTGAATGGCGCGTGTCGAGAGGCAGGTGAAGATGGCTTCATATCGTTTTTCTCGATGCCTACCGACCGTGATAGCCATAGGGCCGAAATAGTCAAGCCCACAGTGTGTGAATGGGCGGACGTGATGCATCAGGCGGGGTGGTGGTAATACGCCCATCAGAGGTGGAGTCGGTTTGCTGCGTCGTATGAAGCAAGTGGGGCAGGCGTGCGTTATCTTCCTGCTTGTTGTGCGTAGTCGTATTATGAAGAAATGATTGCGTATTTCTGCTACTGTTTTCTCAGTACTAGGATGATCCGCCTTTTTGTGGTAGTGACTGATAAGAAGTCGAGTGTAGGGTTCGTCGCCGTCCAGTATTATGGGAGTTCGGGCCACACTCTTTGTTCTTTCCAAGGCTTGTAGTCGGGTCCCCATTCGTAGTAGGTCATCTGGTCCAAAGAATGGGTTCAGGGAGTTGAGGCGGCTGCCAGCAGGCAGTTTTTGACCTTGTCGGATGATGTGTAGATCAGTTGTGAAAGCGTCTTCCTGGGACCTTTTGATCCATCTGTGTTCTGCTGCTTTTATCTCATCGGCTAGTAGTGGGCCTTCTACTGGTTTATTGGGCCCCATCTTGCATCGTCTGATAAATCGGAGGATCCAAGCGGTGGAGCGAATCAGCCGGTGCCATGAGGAGAACCGCTCTACTGATGGGAGTGCTTCGCCCCTGGTGGACACAAGGCCAACGTAGTGAGGTTTGACTTCTAGTGTCAGGTCGTCAGGCCTGTGGGCGGGTGCCCGTTCTTTTGGCCACGCACCCTCCGGGGAAGTGAGAAAGGCTGGGCCAGTAAACCATCTTCCTTCTGGTGTTAAGTCTGGTACCTCTAAGTCTCGTGTTCCTATGTCAGCGGGATTGAGTTTTGTGGGTACCCATTTCCAGTCGGGTATGTTGGTTAGTTCGTCTATTTCCCCCAATCGGTTTGCCACAAAGGTTGAGTAGGCGCGTGGGTCGGTGCGTAACCAGCATAGTACAGTTGTGGAGTCTGTCCAGAAGCAGGTGCGGGATATCAGGGCTTTGCTTTCTTTTTGGATCGTCTGGGCTAGTCTCGCTGCTATGAGGGCGGCTTGAAGCTCGAGGCGTGGAATGGAAAGAGGCTTCAGTGGCGCTACCTTGCATTTACTTGCAAGGAATGTTACTCGTAAGGATCCATCTACTTTTTCGGTGAAGTAGGCCACGGCACAGCAAGCTTGCTCCGATGCATCGCAGAAAAGGTGTAGTGTTACGTTGTTTAGTTTGTTGTAGAGGCAACGTCTCGGGATTGAGATGCTGTTCGTGTGCAACAGATTTAGCCAGTCTGTCCATCTCTGGGCGTGTTCAGGGGCAATGGGTTCATCCCAGCCGACGCTTGAGCGCCACACTGCTTGCAGTAGCATCTTAGATCTGATGGTAAGGCAGGCAACGAAGCCGACTGGGTCGAAGATCTTCATTACTATAGATAATAGTTGCCGCTTGGTAGGTTGTGTGGCCGTGTCGTGGGAGATTGCCTCACGAAATGAGTACAGGAAGCGGTCTGTGGTGGGGTCCCAGATTAAACCAAGCACTCGCTCTGTTTCCGGACCTCCGCTGCTGATTTGTATCGTGGAGCTGGCACGGTCTTCTATAGGTACGCTAGCTAGGGCCGCCGGGCTGTTGGACGCCCAATTTGTCAAGTGGAACCCTCCTTTCGCGAGCAGGGCACTTACACTTTGGGCGAGTGCAGCAGCTTCATTGGGTGTGTCTGCTGCATCTAGGTAATCGTCCATGTAGAACTTGGTGCGTACGGCTTTTGCGGCGGCCGGGTACTCGTGCTCGTATGTTTCAGCCACTTTATTTCGGACGAATTGGGCACTGCTTGGGGAACAGGTGGCTCCGAACATCATCGATGACATTTGATAGGTGTCTGGTTCGTGATGGGGTGATGTCCTCCACAGGAATAGCTGGGACGACTGATCTTCTCGCCTTATTTTTATTTGCAGGAACATTTCTTTGATGTCTGCAGCAATAGCGATGTTTCCTTCCCGGAAGCGTATTATATTCCCCAGGAGGGAGGACAGCAGGTCAGGACCAGTAAGCAGCTGGTCGTTGAGGGAGGTTCCTCGGCATCGGCTTGCGGCATCGAACACCACTCTGATTTTTCCTGGCTTATTTGGGTTGATTACTGCAAAGTGGGGCAGGTACCATTTGCGAGGTGTGGTGGTGGAAGCTTCATGGCTTGATAACTTCTTGGCATAGCCTTTGTTGATAAGTTGATTTATTTTGTCGTTGTAGGCCACTGCTAGATTTTTGTCTTTTTCGAGCTTTTTCTCCAGGGACAGAAGTCGTTTCAGCGCACACTGCCGATTGTCAGGTAACGTGGCTTCTGGTTTGCGCCATAGTAGACCGGTTTCCCACCTTCCTACAGGAAGAGGACGGGTAGTTGCATTCATAAGTGCAATTGCCTGTTGTTCGCTTGCATTGACTCTGGTGGCTGATGTTACTCCGAGGGAGTCGATGGCGAAGTTGGTTTTTACTAGCTCCCTCAACTGTATGTCTGCGGCCGTTTCTGGTTGTAGTGCCAAAGTGGTGGTCGTGTTATTATCTCTGGGGTTGACTCCCCCATGAGCGATCCATCCTAGTGCGGTGCGTGATGCTATTCGCGTAGTATCATTGCATTCACGAACTTCCCTTGACACGATCAGGTGAGCGTTATCTTGGCCTATTAGCAGCTTCGGGACGACCGACCTTCCTTGGGTCTGTTGCTCCGGCAGGTTGAGGTTGCTTATTGTGCTGGCAGATATGTGGAATGTATTACTGTTGCCTGCACCTCGTATTCTTAGTCTCACTCGTTGGGAGAGATTGTCGGAGGTGCACATTCCTTTCGCGCCGTGGATTCGCAGTCCGTGAACTGGGCCGTTTGCTCCGACTTGTATTGCGGTGTCAGCGTCGACAAGTGTTACTGTGGATCCTTCATCCAGGAGAGCGAACACTGACACTTCTTCTTTGTTTGGAGCGCTTAATATGACTGGCGCAATTTTTAATAGTACTCTCTGTCCGGAGTCCTGGCGTCACAAATTGACATTTTCCACGGCGCTTTTTCGTACGAACTCGGGATTATGTAGCAGGGGGTGGTGTGGGGATCTGCAATCTCCTACTTTGCACCATTGGTTTATTTTGCAACTTCGTGAGTGGTGTTTTTCTAAGCACTTGCGGCATAATCTTCCCGTGCGTACAGTTTCCCATCGGAGTTCAACATCTTTGGCTGCGAATTCTTTGCATTCGCGGGTTTTATGATCGCCGCCACATTGGGCGCAGCTTTCATCAGCAGTTTTTCTTTTTCGGCTTGGTCCAGGGTAAGTATGTTCCTCGTTTACTTTGCGTTTTATGGGGGCAATCTTTTCTTTTGGGCCATCCCTGACTTCTTCTTGATGTCCGGCATGTATTTGCTCATGGCTCGGTAGAAGTCGCATGCGATCACTCTCTTCTTCCTCCTGGTACCCGGCATGTATTTGTTCACGGCGTGGTCGAGATCGTATGTGGTCCACCATCCCACTGTTTGGAATTGCGTTTGACACCTCTTTCAGAAAGGCAGCGAGCTGGGTTATGGTGGCCGGAGCGTGTTGTTTGCGGATCTCGATTAGCCATGCCAGACGCAGGGAACTTGGCATTTTGTCAGTGACGTCATTCATTAATGCAGGATTGGTGAGATAACCTTCGGTTTTCAGGATCCGGAGAGATGCCACCAGGTTTTGTACCGTTCCGGAGAAATCTGCTAGGTCCTCGAGTGATACCTCGGTCGTGAGGTAAGGTAGTTTTTTAACCTTGTCTAGCATAAATTTTGCTATGGAGTTAGCGCTGCCGTATCGCTGCTCGAGGACGCTGATGATCTCTGGGACTTGCGCAGGATCCATTAGTAGGGGACCCACGGTATCTCGTGCCTTGCCTTTGAGGGCGCGCTGCAGCCGAATGAGATTTTCGCTCGGAGTCATTTGGCAGGTGGCGGTGGATTGAGCGTACTGTGCCTTCCAGGTGGGCCACTCAAGGGGGTCTCCGGAGAAGGTAGGCAAATCTTTTGCTGTGGATTGCCTGGCAATGAGGGCAGCCATTCTTGAATCATCTTCTAATGTGCGGGGGCTATCTTGCGTTCTGGAAGAGCGAAGGGCCTCTGCCATCACAGAGGCGATCTGGGCCAGTGGGTCGTTGCCATGCTGCAACCATTCTCGGGTGTGCCGTGCTGTCTGATTGGCTGTGTGCGGTGGTGTAAATAATGGGGAATCCTGGCCGGAGGAGGCTGGCTGATGCTGGTACCCTGCTGTGTTGTAAAGTGGGCGCTCGGGTCCGATATGGCTGTATTCGGCCGTAGGGATGTTCTTCGCAGGGCCCGTCAGTAGTGTGTACTCTTGGGTGGCGGCGGTGGCGTATCCGGTTGGATCGGTTACAGCAAATTCATTGGTAGGCTGACCGGCTGGTGTGTCCATTTGAGTAGTTGCATATCTCGTTGCAAACTCTTCGGCCGGCTTGTGAACTTGAGTGGCATATCTCGTTGCAAACTCATTAGTAGAAGGGCCGGTTGGTGCATGCACTTGAGTAGTTGCATATCTCGTTGCAAACTCTTCGGCTGGCTTGTGTACTTGAGTGGCATATCTCGTTGCGAACTCATTAGTAGAAGAGCCGGTCGGTGCGTGCACTTGAGTTGTTGCATATCTCGTTGCAAACTCTCCGGTAGACGGGCCGTCTGACGTGTGTACTCGAGTGGCATATCTCGTTGCGAACTCGTTCGTAGACGGGCCGGTTGGTGCCTGGGTTTGAATTACTGCCTGACCGAGGTTGGCTCGCAGGGTCGGGCTGGTTGGTGCGGGCTCCTGGGTAGGTTGGCTGACTGCTTGGCGTGTTGCAGCGTTCAGGGCTGCGAGCAGATTGGCTGTCTGCTTGGCGTGACGTCTGTCCCGGATGCGCATCTCTCGGCGCAGCAATCGCAGGGAGTCTTCAGTTGATTCAGAAGTTGTTTCGCTGCTTTTACTGTTGGATCCGTGGAGGCTCTTGGCGACACATTCTGGAGCAGGTTGGTCAAGAGTGATGAGGTCAGAGTTCCTGGCAGGGTTCGCACCAGATAGATCGTGGCGGGTTCCGCTGGATGGCGTCTCATCGATGTCTACGGTGCGTGGGCCCGGGGTCCGACGGGGTGCCACTGGCATGTTTCGGCTTGTTCCCGGGGCGTTAGGTTTAGACAGCGATGTTTCGGAAGATGTCGGGGTCTTACGGCCACTGCGAAGAGACGGCATTTCCACTGGGTAAGACTGAAGGCGTGTTATGTGTAGATCCGGCTCGAAGGACCAAATGTACTAGACGTTTGTACATAAACTAAATATAATAGGGAGCTGGCCACAATGACACGCCAATGGAGTTTGGTACGCCAGTGGATTTTGGAATGCCACTGGTCTTTTAAATGAATTTACTACTTTGACAAAAAATGCTTCTAGGTATAATGGCAAAACTGATTTGAGTACTGGATTAAAATAAATATTTTTCACTTTGGAGACTGTGGGAGACTGGGGTTTTTAGGATTTTAGGTTACTGGGATACTGGGAGAGGTAAACTGAATCTAAGACTGATTAAAACACTTGAAAAGAGGTTTGAACTTCGAGACTGTTGGTATCTTGAGTAGGTATTGTTTCTTCTTGGCTGATAGTTTTGAACTGACTTCCTACCGGTTTGACTTCTATTTTTATAGGGCAAACTCAGGTCGGATGTTTGGGGGACAGAACCTCCTTAATTTTTCTAAGGTACTTGTTTTAGGTAATTTCCCTGGTCGCTACGATTGGAAGTCAGCTGTGTTAAAATTATGTGTGATAGTTTTTGCCAAGATTTTACCAACTCAGGATCCCAAAGCTTCACATCATTTTTATTGTGTTTACAAGAAAAGGTACAAGTATACATATGTGATATAAGGTACAATTTTAAACAGTAAATATTTTTCTTAAAGTGCAACAATCACTGATAGACGTCAGTTTTTGGGTTGTTTTTGTAGTACATACTCATTTTTAGGTGATGATGTTTATTTCTTGATCCAAATTATTCCCAATTTCTCGAAATTGAGCTCCAAATTTTTCGGAAGATGAATTCGCTGTCGTAAATATTTACGATTCCGATTTTTCCTTTGTTCAGAATTGACCAATAGTGGCTCGGCTGGTCGCATGGTGGGGGTGACGTAAATAGTCAGCCATTTCCTTGGCGTTGATCATTGCTGTCTGGAGTCCCTTGTGGAAGCATTAGGTGGTTATTCAGATGTGTTTTCCAGTCCAATGAGGCTGCTGCGTGTATTCATTATCAATTTCATTTATGTTTTCAATTGATTAGTTAGTTAAAGGACATAATAGCGTTGTAGACAAGTCATTTGGAAGGGGAACCACATGCACATAATTCCGCTAGCCAATAGCAGCTCTCAGATTGTCGTGCTGGCGGCATGGTACTCTGTGGGAGCGTAAATTCCATTCTTGAATTTCCATGGTTGTCAAAAGCTTTCGCGCACTCGTTAGATGCACACGGATTCCTACGACACGTTCCATACAAATACAAAATTTCATAGTTTTATTGTAGAAGTTCTAACGCATCAATATATTTTGACTGGAAAAATATTAGCTTTATTAGCTTCAGGACACGATACACGTATTATGTTTATCATAAAATATAATATTGACTGAGCGCGAGCGTAGCGAAGTCCTGGTTTGAGTCGACCGTTTGGCATTTCATTTGTCTGTACAAATGGTGCCCATGTTGGATACCACATATTTATACCTCCAGAGTTCGCATAAGCGCTATTAGCTTATAAATTGGAACGATCAATATCATGAGATTGATACGTTTGTTTGTACAGATCCTTTTATGAAATAAAAAATGTTACGTAAAATGTGAATGCTTTATCAATAAATAAATAGATATTTATGTATCATTAAAGAAAACGATTGTACTAATAAATAATAAAAAAATAAAAAAACAAAACAGAAAAATTAAAGGTTACGGTCGCAACTGAAACTCCAGGATATTATGATGATATTCTTTTTCATATTTTCGTCGAGACTTATTAGTTATTGGTATTGTCGTCTTCTTCAATAATTTATTACATTGATGGGAATAACTTTCAAAAGTCATTATAACTAGAGATATTTCAATAAAAAATAAAATATTTGTGTATCTACTCATAAAACTTATGAATTCAGGGGAACTTTCGGTTTTGATAATAAATGATAATCAAAATTTTACTTTATCGGACGCGAGGTCGTTCACAGAACTACTAGTAAATAATCTACAAAATTTATAACACTCTCTTGTAAGCTATAGACAAACCTCCCAAATATAATGTCCATTCAATGAGGTTAAATAAATGTAAGTACGCGTAAGTTTTCATTAATATTTAAAATACAATTTATTATTCAACAACATCTAAATCATAGAAGTTATTTCGGCGGTTTTTATATTTCCATCTCACTCGTTCAACAAAAATAATAGGTAATTAGTGTAATAAATAACACTTTAAGTTAACACTTGTTGAAGTGAAAACTTCTTTATCACCGTTATTTTTTTACATTAACTCCTCACAGGAGGCCTTGAGGAAAATAATTTCCCTCAGGGCCTATGTCATCTGGGATGCTGTGTGGAGCTCCAAAATACCTGAAAAATACTCTCGACTCTGTGCAGAAACGGGCGGTCCGTTTGAAAGATTCTCCCATCTTAACAGACGGATTGCAATCTTTAGAGCACAGGCGTCGGGTGGGAATACTATTCTTGTTCTACCAATATTACAATGGAAGGTGCTCCGAGGAACTAGCGTCATTGATCCCTTCGGCACCGGTACACGGTTGACATTTGCCACATGAGAACGGGTCGTTTCTTCGACTCGTTCTTTGTTCAACAGCTCGGCTGTGAAATGATTTGCCCTCCTCTGTGTTTCCTCCTTCCTACAACATGGGTCTCTTCAAGACCAATGTTCATTCCTTCCTCTCCTCAAAAAGACCCTCCACACAGCATCCCAGATGACATAGGCCCTGAGGGAAATTATTTTCCTCAGGGCCTCCTGTGTGGAGTTAGTCTAAAAAAGGTAATATGAAAGTTTTGGGATTATTTCAGTTTTATGAATTAACTGGCCTACGATGATATAATAACAGAACTTGAATAGAACTTAAAATTAACTTTTTAATTAATAATAATTATTATTTTTTTGTTTAAAACCCGTGCTAAGTAAAATGGTAACGTCAGTTTTCTTTAATGTGGGTACAGATTACACATCAAGAGATGATATTCTATTCGGTGCATTAGGTTTAAGTTTCCCATATTTTAAGGATGTTTCATAAGGTTCAAGCGTGAACTTTTATCCAACAAAAGTAATAAAATATGCACTCAAGTACCCATTTAGTACTACTCTGACTAAATGTCTTCCAGCGGAGGTCCCAAGTTACTGGTTAGTAGGTAGTAAGGTAGGTACTGTATAAAATATTAGTTGTAGCTCACTAGCGAAGGGTTTTATTGGTGTTTTCTTGCAGTCGGCAACACCGCTGCACGCACAGCCCGCAAGCCGCTCGGGGAAATGGGGGTAGGTACCTGCTACCCTGTACTAGATGAAGGGATAAAAAACCATAGATCCATTTTCAGAAACTTTTTGTGATTTGTATTTGATATATTCGTTTCGATTCTCGCTATATTTTAGTTCGGGAACAGCAGTATCTTCACGTTTTATGACATTTCACAGAAGAGATAAATCGAATAATGTGTTGCCTGGCGTATCAGCATTATTAAATGTATTAATCAGATAAACAATTTCATTAACCTCTCTATCCAGGGAAATATAAGTACTTATTTGCAGTTTTCATTCAGTTTCCTTTCAAATCAGTTAACATTACACTTCCAGGCATTATCCGTTCAATATCAAAAGTTAAATGAACTTCTGATGTTCGATTATCTATCTATCAAAAAATTCATAATTGAGCTGATTGTCACGTCGATTTGAGGTCAAACACCTGTACCTTACAGCGCATTTTAATTTATTTAGCAGTTTCGATGAATCGGCTCAGTGAGAAACGGTAAAAAAATCGAAGTCGATTAAATTATAAAATGACCTGTACCTATTTTCGTTATTTGTTTTTGGGGTGTTATGCCGTGTTGCGCTACCTCCTTCTTTAGCCAACGTTTCGGACATCGTTGCAGTGTCCATCATCAGGGCAGATCCGGCAGATCCAGTACATCTACCGATCTGCCGAACATGGACACTGCAACGATGTCCGAAACGTTGGCTAAAGAAGGAGGTAGCGCAACACGGCATAACACCCCAAAAACAAATAACGAAAATGCTTTTGGCCGCGAAAATCTTAAAACTTATCTGACCTGTACCTACTTCGTAAACGAGCAACTGAAAATATTTTTATTATATATTCAGAAAATCTATCAACTTTCAATAATCTAAGGTCCAGATTTTATTTAGATTTTATTTTATTTTTAGGATAGGTAGTATAACTTTAACCCTTCAGCCTTTAAAGCAAGTTCCAATAAATCCCTTGGAATTTTAGAATTCTTCCGAGGTATTTTAAGTGTGTATATATTTCTTTTTTTTAAAGTTGTTATGAAAAGAAATACTATTGTAGAAACCAGATAAAACTGTCTTTGAGATATTTTATTTGAAATAGACGTTGATATTTCTAAATAATGAATTTTTACCATCAAACATGAAAATATTAACAAAAAAACTCGAAATGTTTATAATATTGAAAGAAATTTTTTTTTTCTTATTTTTTCCGAATAATTTTACAATATTTGTGCAAACATTGAAAATATACATAAAGAACATATAAATATACCTAAAAATTATTACACAAATATAAATAATAGGAATCCACTGAAGGCACTGCCTTTGTGCGGGTAATATAATATTCAATTAAAATAAATGTATGGAGTTATTTTTAAATAAAATAAAATACCAAAATACAACACCAAGAATGTGAAAAGTGAAACATCACTAGCGAGTTCCCGGCATGCGTTGCAATACACTAATAAAGAAATGTTTCTCCCTTAATATATTTTCCCATTCGTCCCGTTCCCGTTCCGCCTCCCCTACCCTCCCTTGTCTTCTTCCCCTCACGTGTTCCCCCTCCTCTTTCCCCGCCTTCCCTCTCCCCTCTCCCACGAACCCCCCTCCCACTATCCCATTGGATATTTTTTTTACCAATTTTCATTTTTCGTATACTTTAAAAATTCATTTTTGTTTATTATAAGAACAGTCAATCAAATTTAGTTCCTAATATAGGAACCTATTTAAAATAAATATTATTTTTGATTATATTAAAAATAAATCGATTTAGGTTAGTACCGTAGGTGAGTACTTCGATTAAATTAATTAATTTTAAGAGTTTATTCGAAAATTGAATTTTGATTTAACAATCGATGGTTTGCAAAATGTCATTCACAAATTGTGACATTTTTGAAAGTTTCGTAAGAGTTTTTATAATGTTTAAAAAACTTTTCAGATGTATTGTTATGTGGTTGTAATAATTCAGAAACCTTCGCGAGGGCGGAAAGAAGGTATTTAGAAGGCTTCAAACAAATCCTACGCCTAATGTAGCAATGCACAGACAACTCACATTACAATAACCAACAAAAGCACGAAAAAAAAGTTACCAAAAGAAATTACTCATCACGGAATCAACACTGACGCCGAAAAAAATCCTCAAAACTGTGTGGTAACATTTATAATGAATATTTTGCTAATGTCGGCCCTAATCTTGCTCGTAATATTATCCTAGACAACAAACAAACACAACAACCAGAGCACAACTCAACTATTGAAGAAGGTTTCCACACATTTGCTTCAGTAACTGATAAAGAAGTCGAAAACGCTGTAATAAGTTTGCGAGGATCTTCAAGCCCTGGCTATGACAATATAACCGTAAAAACATTAAAAGCCGTTCATGAGATAATCAGCAAACCGATTGCTCATATAATAAATGTAAGTCTAAAGAAGGGTGTATTCCCGAACAACTATAAGAAGACTATTGTCACCCCTGTTTATAAATCTGGAGATGAAAAAAATATTTCCAACTATCGTCCCATAGCACTCACATCAAACATTGGAAAAATCTATGAAAAAATTGTTAAAAAACAACTCAACAAATATATATAAAAGAAAAAAAGATAATGAGCCCAAACCAATTTGGGTTTAGGGACAATCTCAGCACTCAAGATGCATTGCTAAATTAACTTCAACAATAATACAAAAATTAGATAATGGAGAAAAGTGTCTTAGTATATTCATCGACTTACGTAAGGCATTTGATAGCATATCACACTCCAAACTAAATGAGAAACTCATGCAAATTGGATTGGACGGAACAGTACTGTCATGGTTCCAAAGTTATCTAAAAGAGAGATTTCAATACGTCAAAATAAATAATACACTAAGTCAACCTAAAACCTCATCATTTGGTATATCACAAGGAACTGTCATCGGTCCTATCCTTTTTATTATATATGTAAATCAAATGTTCACTCTTCCCATAGTTGGAGATATCATATCTTATGCAGACGACACTGTAGTTATCACTAAAGGGAAATCATGGGAGGAAACAATGAGTATAGCAAATATCAATATAAACATACTCAAAACATGGTTTGACCTAAATTGTCTCTCACTTAATACGGAGAAAAATTATTTTATTCCTTTTTCTTTGAAAGAAAAAAATGTCGAGAACAATATAACTATTAAAATCCATTCATCAGAGTGTGAAAATAAAAAGGAATGCAACGATGAAAATTGCCTACCAATAACATGCAAAAATAGTATAAAGTATCTGAGTGTCATAGTAGATAGACACTTAAAATGGAAAGAACAAGTCCAAAATACAGTAACCAGAATAAGAAAACTTATATACATATTTATTAGACTGAGAAACATCTTATCATCCAATATGATCAAAACTATCTATTTCTCTCTTGCCCAATCTATTCTACAATATGGTATAATCGGGTGGGGTGGGACTTTCAAAACTAACCTTTTACCTGTAGAAAGGGCACAGAGGTTGATTTTGAAAGTCATCTTACGAAAACCATCTGTATTTCCAACAACACAGCTATTTGACTCTTTTAGGGTTCTCAGTCTTAATAAAATTTTCAAAAAGAACTCATTATTGCAAACTCATAAAGATCATTTCAATCCATCAACAGCAACATTCACAAACATAAACAACCGACCACGATCACGGGGCAATTTAGAAATTCCAAAATTTAAAACGAGTGCTTCCCAACACCATTATGCTTATCAAGATATAAAATTTTTCAATGCTCTCCCATATAAAATTAACTCTGAAAAAAATATAAAGTTTATAAATCCCAAATAAAAACACTAACAGACCAACCCGACACTAATTATAAGTTTTAAATTCATCATCACAATAATAACAACAACAAAAATAAACTAGAACATAATCTCTAAAATATTTCATCACCATATCAAATTGAAAGCAAAGTACATACGCATTATTTGCAGGCACCAAATTGTTACAACTTTATTATATGTACCTACTCTGACAATACTGTCAGTTATTATGTCCACTTGTCTCCATGAATATATATTTTATTAATATAAGTACTTGTAATAACATACTCTGGTAACTATGCATTTTTCAATGGCACTCCAAAATTCAAGCACGAGAAATGTTTTCTCTTTTGAATTGGGTAGTTTCATTAAAAAGAAATTTACATATTGTTATTAGTTTTAAGAATCAAATGTTTTACTATGAATCTGTATACGTATGTATTTTTTTAAATAAATAAAAAATAAAATAAAATAATTATACACAGAAGTAAACATATACTGAATTTTATATAATTAGTTAGAAAACTATCACTGTCAGTTTTATGCCAATTCAATTCAAAAATTCAATTTTATTTAATTAAATGAAGACAATATTAGCAAAACTCCGAAAATCTGGAGACAGAAAAATCAGAAAAAGAACTCAGGACCTTCTGCTTTCATGGCAATAGCTGTTGCCATGAAAGCAGGAGGTTCTGGGTTCGAGTCCCAGAGGTGCCAATAACTTTTTCTGATTTTTCTGCCTCCAGATTTTGGATTGAGTTTCGCTAATATTGTTTTCATTTAATTAAATAAAATTGAATTTTTTATCAACAATCATCAACGAAAAAATACCACCAAATTGGAATCTCTCACTGACATTTTTTAGATGTTATCCATGGAATCAAGTACAAATATTTGAGAAAAAACTGAGAAGAATAATTATTTTTCTTTCCAACAAAGAACAAATCACATGTCTCCTCATTACAGAAAGAAAGCAAAAAAAATATTTTTATAAAGTACATATGGATCAAATCTGTCTTTCAGAGGTTCTAATTGGATGTGAAGTTAGTGGCCCAGTCTTGAGAGGTTAATATATTTTTTTAAATTATTTATTAACCAAGGATAACATTACAATATATACAATATACCTACATATACATATGTATATTTTTATTTTTTTTGGTATATACCACCTCACTAGGCTGAGCCTGTTCTGAGGTGGCAGGAATTTAATTTAATTTTGATATCTCTTAATCTTGGAAGATAAAAAATATAATTTAAATTAATGGAATAAAAGAAAAAAATATAAAGAATTGAAAAAAATATATATGAGATAAATAGATGAAAATAGTTTAGAAGAAAAGAGAAAAAATACAGGCGTTGAGTGTGTTGTTTGATCAAGTTATCTGCACGCAGTATGCAATACCCTTGGATAAGTTTTAAGATTTTCACGGCCAAAAGCATTTTCGTTATTTGTTTTTGGGGTGTTATGCCGTGTTGCGCTACCTCCTTCTTTAGCCAACGTTTCGGACATCGTTGCAGTGTCCATCATCAGGGCAGATCCGGCAGATCCGGTAGATGTGTAATTTTTAGTCGTGAAGTGTGTGCTTATTTACTTCGAAGCGATACCGTGCCGCCAGCACCACTAACTTTCACCAGTACAAAATAATCGTGACAAGCAGTGGCGTCATCGCCGCGGAACGGAATAGAAAGTTCATTAAAACGTGGTATTTATGTTGGCCAGGGGCAAGTCCGTTTGCGAGACGCCGACGGAAGTGGCTCCATCTCTTAATGAAATCTAAAATTAGAAATCACAATGGTTAGAATTTAAGAAAAAATAAAATAAAATAAATAAAAATTACAATGGTTAACTTTCACCAGTACAAAATAATCGTGACAAGTAGTGGCGTCATCGCCGCGGAACGGAATAGAAAGCTCATTAAAACGTGGTATTTATGCTAGTCAGGGGCAAGTCCGTTTGCGAGACGCCGACCGAAGTGGCTCCATCTCTTAATGAATTCTAAAATTAGAAATCACAATGGTAAGAATTTAACGAAATAGAATTACAATGGTTAAAGCGAATTTAGTCAATATAAATCAAAATGGTTTACCACAAGCTGGCATTACTGTATACTTAGACATGGTTTTTTTTTTTTTTTCATGGGACGGACTGCCCATCGCAACTCCTTCCAGGAAGGAGTTGCGATGTTTATACACTCCATCAGTTTCCTCTGGAAGCAGATGGAGTGTATAAACTCAGCTGTTCCGGATGTGACAAGGTTTATGTAGGCCAAACAGAGCGGACGATCACCAAAAGGATAGCAGAACACTTTCGTGCTTGCAAACTCGGCCACCCTGATAAATCGGCAATCGCTGAGCACTTAATCGAAACCGGCCATTACTTTGGATTTGTTCCTGAAGTCTTGGGAAGACCCAAAACTTACAGAGCACGCCTAATTACGGAGGCAATTGAAATCTACAAAAATCCTTGTAATATTAATAGAGACGACGGAGCTAAGCTCAATAGCTCTTGGTATCCGGTGATTGACGGCTACACCATAGCTAAACGCAAAAAACATGTCTAAGTATACAGTAATGCCAGCTCGCGGTGAACCATTTTGTGTTATAACTTTATATTAACTAAATTCGTTTTAACCAGTGTAATTTTAATTCTAGGAAAATTCATTTAATATTAATAGAGCAAAAAAAAAAAAAAAAAAAAAAAAAAAAAAAAAACCATGTCTAAGTATACAGTAATGCCAGCTTGTGGTAAACCATTTTGATTTATATTGACTAAATTCGCTTTAACCATTGTAATTCTATTTCGTTAAATTCTTACCATTGTGATTTCTAATTTTAGAATTCATTAAGAGATGGAGCCACTTCGGTCGGCGTCTCGCAAACGGACTTGCCCCTGACTAGCATAAATACCACGTTTTAATGAGCTTTCTATTCCGTTCCGCGGCGATGACGCCACTACTTGTCACGATTATTTTGTACTGGTGAAAGTTAACCATTGTAATTTTTATTTATTTTATTTTATTTTTTCTTAAATTCTTACCATTGTGATTTCTAATTTTAGATTTCATTAAGAGATGGAGCCACTTCCGTCGGCGTCTCGCAAACGGACTTGCCCCTGGCCAACATAAATACCACGTTTTAATGAACTTTCTATTCCGTTCCGCGGCGATGACGCCACTGCTTGTCACGATTATTTTGTACTGGTGAAAGTTAGTGGTGCTGGCGGCACGGTATCGCTTCGAAGTAAATAAACACACACTTCACGACTAAAAATTACACATCTACCGGATCTGCCGGATCTGCCCTGATGATGGACACTGCAACGATGTCCGAAACGTTGGCTAAAGAAGGAGGTAGTGCAACACGGCATAACACCCCAAAAACAAATAACGAAAATGCAATACCCTTGTTTACTACCCACGTATGAATTTTGCGTTTCAGATTTTTTGTCACTAGAATGAATATCTTTTATATCTTTTTCAATTAAATTAAAACATTTTTGAGCCAAATTGTGATAATGTTTTTGTCCAAATGTAGTATTTGTCTTGTGTCGTAATTGTGCTGTGCAGTATGATTGTTTAGTTTGTCTTTTTGGTAATGTATAGATATAATTTTGATGTACAGTTGGTGTATGTTCAATACAGCAAAGTCTTTAAATAACTGTATTGTCGAGAATCTAAAAGGTTTTTTAGTAATAACTTTAATTAAGGCCCTTTGCGCTTTGTCGAGAGGGTCCATATTAGTCTTTGCAGATATAATATGGGATATAATTTTGAGCGCGAGAAAGAAAAAATAAAATTACTCCAGGAAAAAAATACAAGAATAAAAAAAAATACAAGAAACAAAAAAATACAGTGATCGAGTTTGCAGAAAGACAACCGAAGGTTTAAAAATGGGGTCGGAATAAGTATTTATTATGGTCCTCAAAATTCACCAAGTTACGAGAAACATTAAACATGTCAATTTCACCTAAGCATTAGTTTAAGTTTCACACCATGTGTATAGGGGAACGAGCTATGGTGTTGTGCTGCTGTAGAATTGTGTATTTTGTCGGAATATTCTTGTGGGTATGCGTAGGTTTATGAAGTACATGAGTTAACAGCGCTCGAAATTAGAGTTGAGTATTTAAAATAAAAGTTATATATTTTTCCTATTCCCTTCAACCAACTGTGCACGATGGCTGGCCGGTCCCTACAAGCTACGAGCCCTGGCGACACCTCGATCAATAGCCGAGCCAAGCAGAGGTGTGCTGCAAACAATATCACGTGGAGCCGTGATGCCGTGGCGTAGTGCCGTGGTGCAGCGGCGTGGTGCCGTGGAGCAGTGGCGTGGAGCAGGCCCGAATTATTGCGCCAGCCTACGCGACATGCGACACCTATATTCTTCAAATGCCTTGTGGGAGACTGGGAGATAGCCACATGGAATACATTGCGCTCTAATCAATCTTGTAGTTTATGGGATTATAATATGAGAAGAATCGTTTCGGCTCTGTAGGAATTGTTTGTAATTATTTTTGTTTTTGTTGACATCATAACAACTGTAGTAATAATAACGATATTTCTATTTTTGATACCGAAAATTCGTGGTGGAATCCATTATAATAATATATTAAACAATCAAAAAAACTTTCCACTGATTTTGTTTTGACCCTTTCCGGTTCCAGCCTATTATGGCCATCTTCAGACTGGTACAATTATTTTTTACATTATGTTTTGTATTCACACATTTGAGGGTGGAGGTTAACGGGGAGGTAAAAATAGTTTTATTAAAATTTTAAGTAAAATTGTACTAATCTAAAGATGTCCATAATAGGATGAAATCATTAAAGATCAAAAAATAAAAGAAGTGTAAATTTTTCAAAATTGTTTTAATATTTTAAATTCGACGAATATAATCTTCGAAATCTACAATGAGTTTGCTAGTTTGTTGGTGCTATATACTCACCGAATCTACAACTGATCAAATCTTTTCACTGAGACAGATACTGGAAAAAACAATAGAATTTAATGTTGATACATACCATCTCTTCATAGATTTTAAGGCTGCCTATGACACGGTAAATAGAGAAAGACTGTACAGAGCCTTGGATGAATTTAATATCCCAAGAAAACTGGTAAACTTAGTAAGGCTCACAATGTCTAATGTTGAGTGCCGAGTCAGAATACAACAGGATCTGTCAGACACCCTAAAGACCTTCAATGGACTAAGACAAGGAGATGCACTTGCCTGCATTTTATTCAATTTAGCGCTGGAAAAGGCCATCCGAAATGCAGGTATACAAACCACAGGCCATATTTTTAACAAGTCTGTTCAGCTCCTTGCTTATGCTGACGATATAGATATCATCGCACGCTCAGAATATGAACTAAAATCGGCGTTTAAAAGCTTAGCTACGTCGGCAAGGAACATGGGATTGGTCATCAACGAGGGGAAGACAAAATATATGCCCGTACATGGACGCCAGAAACCACCAAGTATACAGATAGATAATTATACATTTGAAACTGTCAACGAGTTTGTATATCTCGGTACTATGGTGACAAATGACAACAATGTATCCAGCGAAATCAAAAGAAGAATAGTAGCTGCAAATCGATACTACTTTGGGGCTACAGAAGCATATGAAATCTCGCCACCTTACCAGAAGAACTAAAGTCCTGCTTTACAAGACCCTTATACGACCTGTTCTTATGTATGGTTCGGAATGCTGGACAATCAGTAAGGGTGATGAAGGAGCCCTAGAAAGTTTTGAAAGGAAGGTGCTGCGAAGGATTTACGGCCCAGTCTGTGACAATGGAGAATGGCGTATCAGATACAACCAGGAGCTATACGATCTTTACGAGGACCCTAATATCTCCAAGGAAATCAAAACTGGAAGACTCAGGTGGGCTGGACATATCCAGAGAATGAGCGAAGGAGATATTCCAAAGCGAATTATGGATGGTGCACCTGGGGGTCGGAGAAGAGTTGGAAGACCAAAGCTTCGATGGCTGGATGGAGTGGTGAAGGATGCAAGCACTGGCGCGACGCAGCACAACACCGACAGTCATGGAGGCAGGCTCTGCTGGAGGCCAAGACCCGACCTGGGTTGTAGAGCCACAGATGATGATGATGATGATATACTCACCGTATAAATTGAACTTTTGTAACGAATTTGATGTACCTAATTAATATAATACCTAATACGTACACTGGTGTTTTATGAATAATTTAAGATTAATTAATTAATATTACCCCTTGTCTCCTACACATTATTTTCTTTCAAATTTTATTATTGTTTATGTCTATTATTTTTCTCTATTACCTATGTATGTCTATTTTTTAAATTAGTTCTGTCAAAACCCCGAAGAAGTCAGCTTTGCTGACGAAACATGTCGGTTTTTGTAAATAATTAAATGGTTAATACAAAGTTATCTATTAATTTTAATTAATTAATTTTAGATTTAAGTTTAAGAATTTTATTCATTGGATACCTTTGATATTTTCGATGGAATTTACAGATAAATAATTGCTTGTATTTCAAATTTCATAATTGTCATACAATAATTGTCTTATCCAATAACTGTCCTTTAAGCACCGTATTTATGAAACGTAATTTGTGGAAATCGACTGTCTTATTTTGTCCTGTCATTTTTTTACATTACGAAAATAATTCCCTCAGGGTCTATGTCATATATGGAGAAGCTGTGAGAATGGTTCCTGAAACGGCGGTACCCAAACCCACCTCCCAAATTCATCGACGAAAATAATAGGCCATTATTTGTGGCATTGCCTTGTGGCATTGCAGAAATCATCAACTGAAATCGAATAAATAATGCACAAACATTTTCTAACGTGTGTATTTGTAAAAAGAGCTCTTGATACTTAGATATAGTAAGATACTTACGTAATAAGAAAATTAAAATATGATCCTGAAGATAAAGATTATTGTTAACATCCAATATTTTTATAAAATATGAGAAATATCTACTGAAGCTTAGCATTTCACGAATGGTTCAGTAATTGAATTAAATAACCGAAACTGTAGAGCGACTATAGAATACTCTAAGGAAGAACTCTAGGATATGAGAAGATTTCTCGTATTTTAAAATTCACTAAAATTAAATAGAGTGTTTCATATCGAGTTGCCTTCACAAAAATTATTGAAATTACAAACTAAGAGTGGAATGGTTTTTCGAATTGTAAAAATGATTGAATAATTTCGTTCCTCGGCATTGCATTTCCGAGCCGCTGAGCGCGGGAGCGCTTTCAAATTTGAAAAAAAATCGCGAGCGTTCCCTGTTCCTTCCTGTCGAGATACAACCTGCAAGATAAGTTCACCAATTCACAAAAATATCAAAACACAGAAGTGGAGTAAACTTTGGAGCTTTTAGACTTGATTTGTACTTTTTTGAGTGTGGGTGTCACTGTTCTGTTTGTTTTGTTGGTTGGCGATGAATTTTCAGATAGAAGCGTTCGATTATGTCAATCAGTTTCCAAGATGGTGAAGACGCAGTAGCACCGTCTGGCGGGAATTCCCCGATATAACAATTTGATTTTCTCGTTTTTAATTTCCGCCCCCTGGAGATCGGGCCAGAAACGTCATCCCGCCTCGGCAGTGGGCGGGAACGGGGGCGGGGGCGGGGGAGGAGGAAATGTAATAACGTTTTTGAAGGATGGAAGAAAAAAGACATTAGATTCTTGTCGGCCTTAAGGCTCCATTGGCTCGAGGAATGCCGCGAGGTTCAATATTTGACATGACATCTTGAAGAAAGCACGACAGATATGTTTAAGCGGCTTTTGAAGGAGCGCCTAAACGATATTATATGAAAAGAGTGTAACGATTTTTACTGTTTCATATAAAGCAAGCCGATTAACCAATGGAATGGAATAGCTCACTCTAGAAAACTGGTTGCCCAATTGTAAAACTTATTGAATTTTTCATATAAAGAAGGATGTTTTTCGTAATTTTCATAGATTTCTATAATTTTTGATACTCACGCATGGTTCGTATCGCTAATATTATATTCCAGTCCCCTGCACACCCCTTACATATCACCTCTCCATATTTTGTGTCCCAATGCATGGCTGTTTTATTTTATAATATAAAGACATATGTATTCGTTTTAAAGTTAAATTTAATCTTGACGAAGGAAGGGTTCTTCACAAATAACTTTTAATTAGATAGTTCAAATATTTTAAGTGAATGAAACAAATAATTAATTTAAATGAATATTTGAAAAGTGTTCCGCTCGATCCACGATCATTATAAACACGATTATACTATACTAAATGGAATTATCCCACCTTTATATTACATATTGAAATATTTGAAAGGCAATTTTAGATAGGCAACGAAGAAGGAACAAAGAAAAACTGCCAAAAATTTTGGCAAGTAAAGTAAAAATACGTGAGACCAAGTTCCAGCAAGAACTGACATTCTAATAAAGTAACTCAGTTTTTCGGAGGTATGATATAATATGGTTAGTAGTCATATTATAGTAAGTAAGGTTAGGTCCAGTTATTTCACAGAATTTTAACAATTCATCAAATTCCAAAATAAAATTTCAAGTTCTGTGAAAGTTCTATTCAGTAATCATCCAAGAACTGTGAAAAAACCGACCCACAAAGGAATTTCAAATTCTGGAAACTGGGGTTCTAACATAACAGCCTCCCACTGCCGAAATAACTAACCTGGCCAAAGATATTGAAATACGGGATCCTGGCTTTTTGTTTAGTTTCATGTGGCCGACGAAACTAGTGAATGACCGGCTAGTATATTCGGCTTTTTTATTACAAAATTGTTGTTACTTTAGTCACTGCAATGAAAACGATTTCAAAATTTTCAGCGTCGTGTAAACTGCTCTAGCTTGTGAAGAGCCAGGAGAGTAGGCCAGGATAGGGCACCGACATCGTACTCGTAGCTTGCTATCCTAGCTTGAAATACATGCCTCTAGTGCAGTGGTCGTCACACTTTTCTGGTCAAGGGCCAAATAGGACAATGTGAGTGTAATTATGAATTGGCAGCGGGGGGGGGGGGGGGGGGGGGGATCGATGTTGTACCTTTTTGTTAAGCAAGTTAAAAAAGCAATTCTTTCCAGGTTGCTACCTCCTTCCTTCTTGTATTCATGATATAGTATCAATTCTTTAATAAAAATAATAATGAAATTATTAAATGATAATTGTGTAGATCTGTAATGGAATCTTTCAGTTCAATTTTCATCCACTTCCCGAACTATCGAAATACGTGAATTTTCGCACAGGTGATAAAAATGAGATTGTTTATTTATTTATTTATCTCAATAAAAAGTAAGTTTATATTAGGTTTTTCGATGCCTGTTTCACTAGGATATACCTACCTGTGTCGAGACAGGTGGATTACAATACATACAATAACAAAAATTAACCAATATTTATGTTTACATTGCTTTATTAGTACGTGATTAGCATGTTTTTTTGTCTTTTTTAGACCATATTTTTTTCCCTGCCCACGCCTTCACTGTGCCATCTCAATGATATCTAATTTTCTCTGGGTCTTCTACTGCCCCCCTGAAAGTCTCAAACGCCCACAAGGGGGCGTTAATGCCCACGTTGAAAAAAGTACATTTCGCGCGTTTATAATGGACTTAGGATGTGGTCCAAAACCAGCTGAGCGTTTTAAAATCAAATGTCAATCAATTAAAATTAACATTTTAAAATCATAAGGTACACAAAATATTTAAAAAAAACTGGATACTATAATTGCACATGAAAAAATATATATTTAAAAAGAAAGCGGAGAAAGCGGCAGGTATTTGTGCGGGCCGCACGGCTCTAGTGGCTCTGACATTTATTTTCTGTGTCTAACTCTCATATTTTCAACGAGACTTGTTGATATTATCTTCTTCAATGATTAAAGAATAATAAATTTGCAATTATTGGAAGTAATGAAAATTTTGGCATTTCAGCCAGGGGTGGAATAAAACAATTATTGGAATTTTAAAGAAAACAATACTTTTCCTGAACGAAAACGCCATACGCTGGTAAGAAACTACTGGATAGAAGAGAGCAAGTCTTTAAAGTCATCATCTACATCGATAGTTTTTACTCTTGGACAGAATTATATCTATTTGAATTTCGATTTTGTTTTCGGGAATGAATGAATGCAAAACTTGAAGTGGAAATTGACCCACTTCCGGACATTCGATCGAACTTTTGTTGACACTCATATTTCTCTGAAATTGGATGAAATTATGGTGCAACTAAGTCTTGCCGATCGGAAACTCGAAACTGTTGCACAAAAAAATAGACGTATAAATGTAAAAAAACTTTGTCTTCACGGGTTGATTTGTTAAATGCATCTCTTTGAATTTCTATTTTGTTTTCTAGAATGAATGATTGCAAATCTTCAAAGTGGAAGTGGAAAAATCCTAGATTTGCATTCATTCGTTCATTCATTCGCGAAAACAAAATCGAAATTTTTGTTTTTTTTTTTAAATGTACTGTAGTAAAAAAAACTTTGTTTCTACGGGTTGATTTTTAAACATCTCTATCAGAATTTCAAATGTGTTTTCTTGAATGAATGCAAATTTTGAGTCGAAAGTAGCCCACTTTTCGACATCCGATCGAGCTGAAACTCGGCAGATATACTCGTAGTCTATGGCAATGGATTCCATCAACTATTGGGGGCATTCGCGCCCACATACGCATCTCTGAAATTAGTTGCTAGCCAAGAGATTCAAAAGATGGCCCGAAAATTGAAAAGAGATGTAATATTGTAAAAAAAACTTTTCTTTATTGTGGATGGATTTTTGTTCACTATATTTTAATTTTATTTGGCTTGTAACTGCATTTCACACAACTTTTCCAAAAAAAAATATGGAATAATTAATATTGAATGTATAATCTTAAAATATTTTTCAATTTTATAAAGCAAACATAAAAAAAATATATAAACAGACTTTGCCTTTTATGAGAATTTTTAGTATACGATTATTTTTTTTGTTTGTATTTTATATATTAATAAAATATTTTATATTTAAAACCGTTATCTTTAAACCCATTTTAAAACCATTCCAATGTAACAAAAAATTTCTAATTCGCTACATCAATCAACAATCAAAAACTATTTATTCTACAAATTATCTTTGAACAACTTCAATCTGTAGTTCCTAAAATCTAACGCTGCGGAAAATGAATCTCTCTTTTCACGAAATGAATAATTTTATCTATAAATGTAGATGACAATTATGTATTTACTAAAGTCATTTTCCAAGCCACCAATAATTTTATAGTTCGTTATTCTGTACGCCATAGCCTAAAACGTAATGGAACAAATGCCCGCCAATGTTCTATCATCTCGTGCCCACCCTTTTCCAACATTTATTTTGCAGACAGTAGACACCCTCTAGTAGTACCCTGTATCCTGTAGTACCTTGTAGAACCTCGTAGAATGGTCTGCGAGTGGGATATTAAATTTGTGACAGTACCAACCTGCCGAGGAGTGGCAGAAGGTTTTGTTTTATGAGAAAGTACATGAACAATGCGACAATTGCAGGTTCTAATGTCTTCGCCAGGAAAGTGGGAGGTATTACCTACTACAATATATATGTGCAAGTAAGTACTTGGTAACAGAAGAGAGTTAATTATATGGAAGTAAGTTTATCTCAAGAAAGTAACTTTTTCACGTTGAAGAATTTTGCAACCTTAGCAAACACTTATATTATTTTAATGATTTCAACCAATAATTTAGATAAGTGTTCAGCATTTTTTAGAGCGAATCCATAGATACATAAAAAATATACTGGACAGATAGGGTGAATAATGTAGAGGTTTTCCATTGACGACCTCAGTGGTTGAGTGGTTACGATCCTGAGCTATATACTCCGAGGTCGCGGATTCAAAACCGGTGTGCACAAGTAAATTTATTCGAATAATTTGTGTTATTTCACAATTTAAAATAATACATAAAATAGCCCTGGTAAAAGGCTTCAGTTGTATTTGATGATCGGATCTGAATAGCTAGGTACTTCTCCACATTACTTTTTCCCATCTCATTTCCCTGCCCACTACCTTCAGCCCACAATATACTCCAAATAGGAAAGGAGCAATTGGTCCTCTTGTGCTGTAAAAAAATTAATAGCCAAAAATTGTAAATTCATCCTGACAAAAGTAGCTAGGAAATTACTAGTAGCTAACTAATGTTACTAGCTTTTAGATTACTAGCTTTGCTATCCTGAATGAAATCATATAAGATTCCGTAGTCGCATTGCCTCTGAACAACAAGAATTCTTGTATGGTTATCGTGTAAAATAAAATCAGGATAATATAAACATCCAGGGCGCAATTTTTCAGTAAACGAATAAAAAGTCATTCGAGCGCCTTGTCCATCCGCTGATATTTTCAAGTTAATATTTTTTCGCGTGAAAGGTTTCTCTTGCAAACACCCTCGTAGGAAATTGCTTTGAGGAAAATAAATATTGGCTAGGGGCCCCCTTATTTTGCTTCAGTCCCCACCCCTCCGCCCTCCCGACTTCACGCCCCCTTGAGCCCTTGAGGGTGCTCGCGAGACACCTTAAAGATCTCTATAAACCCTCCCTAACGCCACTCTAAGATCCTCCGCATTGAAATATCATTTTTCTTTTCAATATTGAAAACAGAACAAAGTAATTCGAGGGAATCGCGCGTAAATAAATCGAAAATACCTCAAAAGCTAATAATATTAATGCCGATTTTGTGGAAACCTGAAAGAGAAGAACATTTTACCTGTTACAAAAGTGACTGGCGGGTCTTTAAATACGCTTTTGAAAAGTTCACAATAATCGAGTTTCTCTAAACAATTTAATGTTCTCAAAGTCAAAAGTGATTGTAAATTGGATGGTATGTTATGTCTCGATAGCCTCCCAAAGTTACAATATGGAGAAAATTTCTGTGTTTGGATTTAAGAAGGTTCCGTATTTAATAAACCTACCTAAATCATTTTAATTCTCAAATTCTATCTTCTGAAGATGCTGGTTCAATCAACTCAAAAACACTTTAGCAACCTAGTAAGTGGTTTGGTATTTATTATAGGCTTACTACATTCGGTCATATTCGAGTATATTGGGTGAAACTATGCAGATTTTATTAGCAGCATACGTGCTTAATAAAATATGTACCATTATTATCTCATTACTTTTCTAAAACCTCCGGAAATAATAATAAAGATACAAAAAGTACATTTCATTGTCGAATTTCCTGTGCTCTGAAGGAATTTACAGCAACTGAGAAAGAAATGTGTGTTACAAAAATCGAAAATTTACCAGGAAATCGAAATTCAATGGAATTTTCCAACGTGTTGGAGTTTTTATTCAATTTGTATAAAGTCTTTAGGTTGAACAAGAACGAAATCTTTCTCAAATTATTCTTGTTGGGTGATAAGTATTAAAAAAATGTAAATCAGTAATAATTTCTTCCTCAATCTTTGAACAAATTCTTCTTCAATCTTTGACCACAAATTAAATTTGTGATCATTTTTAATTAAATGAATAAAATAACGTTGTAAAAATAGTTTTATTTAATTAAAATTGTAAAAATTCGTCAGAATAATAATATTAATAAAATAAAGTACTGATAATTTTAATAAAATAGTGGTGTTTTTACAAAAGTCATCGGTTATCATTTAATCAGTAATAAATATCAGAGTTTCATGCACTATTTTGCAATGTAAAAAAGGGCTTTTAGATTTCGTTAAGGCCGAGGTCACAAGTTGCTAAAGGACCTATTTGTAAATATATTTTTCCATTTATTATTATTTGTTTCCTTCACCGGTCCAGGGCTAATATTAGTACATATACTGCTTTTTCCAAAATCCCTCAACGTGAAATAATTTGAATTTGTTATTATTCAATTAATTTGTAAACTATAACAAATCAAATCTTTGTGTCATACAGAAAGAAGGTACCCTCTAATAAAATCGTAATTTTTACGTATGTAGTGTCAGGAAGGTAGCAGGAAGAGAGGTGGAAATTCCAACATCGAAAGCTCTTAAAGCTCGCAGATCCTCCTATTCACATGTAGGTAGTTACCTACTGAGAAGATCTGGGCATTAGTAGCTTAATTTTATTATCTACAGCACACATAAAAATATACTACTCGTATTTCCACTGAAAGTTGCGCTTGGCTGAGTAAACCAAACATAAAAAAATGATGATGATGACCATGGAAGTAGATAGGTTAATGTTAAATGCGTTCATTTTACTCTTAGTTGGTGCAGATCTATTTACTACAACAATTTTCTTTCATATGTATAAACAGTAAAACATTAAAAACAACTTATCAGAATAATTTTAGACAAAATAAAGACAGGAACCCACTTCAAAGTTCACTATCATAAAGTTAAAGTATGATTAATAATTACAAGATAGCTGTAAGTTACATTGTTTATACAATAAACACCACTGTGGGAGTAATATAATGTGTGAAGAGTTCCCAGAATAGACAATCTACGTAAATGTGTAGTATTTATGGGTTCATCTATTAGAGTAAAGCGCACTTGGGGTGAAATATTACTAAATTGCATTATATGAATTTGTTTTTATTATCATTAGTTGTAACTTCGTAACTCTAAGCAAGCTATCAATATTTACGGGTTCTTTAACCAATAGTTAGGATTCATTCATTCGCATCTGGAATACCTTGCAGGTGTGATATTATGAACATTTAATGGATGATTGAAGGGTAATCATTGGTTGTAACTTTGTATCTTTAAGCTGCCATCCTTAGTATAATAGTTAATTATACTAAGGATTTATTCATTCGCGTCTAGAATACCTTGCAGGTGTGTTACAGTATATGTTTAATGGATGACTGAAGGTATTATTAGTTGTGCCTCAACCTTTGTACTAGAAGCCTAGGGAAATATCTTTGCCACGAAAGTTGTTAACCTACTTACAGTTCTCAAAACATTTACTGTCTAATGAAATCGAACAACAAAAATATGTCAAAAAACATTAACAAACAATAATAATAGTAAATGGAACGACAAAACCCTAAAGACCTTCAATGGACTAAGACAAGGAGATGCACTTGCCTGCATTTTATTCAATTTAGCGCTGGAAAAGGCCATCCGAAATGCAGGTATACAAACCACAAGCCATATTTTTAACAAGTCTGTTCAGCTCCTTGCTTATGCTGACGATATAGATATCATCGCACGCTCAGAATATGAACTAAAATCGGCGTTTAAAAGCTTAGCTACGTCGGCAAGGAACATGGGATTGGTCATCAACGAGGGGAAGACAAAATATATGCCCGTACATGGACGCCGGAAACCACCAAGTATACAGATAGATAATTATACATTTGAAACTGTCAACGAGTTTGTATATCTCGGTACTATGGTGACAAATGACAACAATGTATCGAGCGAAATCAAAAGAAGAATAGTAGCTGCAAATCGATACTACTTTGGGCTACAGAAGCATATGAAATCTCGCCACCTTACCAGAAGAACTAAAGTCCTGCTTTACAAGACCCTTATACGACCTGTTCTTATGTATGGTTCGGAATGCTGGACAATCAGTAAGGGTGATGAAGGAGCCCTAGAAAGTTTTGAAAGGAAGGTGCTGCGAAGGATTTACGGCCCAGTCTGTGATAATGGAGAATGGCGTATCAGATACAACCAGGAGCTATACGATCTTTACGAGGACCCTAATATCTCCAAGGAAATCAAAACTGGAAGACTCAGGTGGGCTGGACATATCCAGAGAATGAGCGAAGGAGATATTCCAAAGCGAATTATGGATGGTGCACCTGGGGGTCGGAGAAGAGTTGGAAGACCAAAGCTTCGATGGCTGGATGGAGTGGTGAAGGATGCAAGCACCATCGGCATCCGAAACTGGCGCAACGCAGCACAACACCGACAGTCATGGAGGCAGGCTCTGCTGGAGGCCAAGACCCGACCTGGGTTGTAGAGCCACAGATGATGATGATGATGATGATGATGGAACGACAAAACCAAAGTAGAAACAAACAAAATAATAAATTGTATTTAGTAACGGTTATACTTAGTTCAAGTCGTAAATTTTCAAAAGTCGTCATTATCGATAATCGAAGCATTAAATTGGTGATACCCAGTTCACAGGTTCAAATCCAAGCGGTAGCGACAAACAAAATAGTGATTTATAGTTTTCTTGATTAGGTATTTATAATTTCTATTGCTTTTAATTTATATTGCTCTATTTAAAATTCTTGTCGGCGCTAATATTGTATATTTGACTAATAATTTATTGCGGTAATAAATATGTTTATATAAATATTGTATTTACTAACCTATCTATACTTGGGGAAAAGAACTAAATATGCCGATACGGTTCAATTAAATATTTTGAAAATAATTCCAGGAATCTGCATACGACACATATGAGTGCAAAATTGTGTTTATATATTCCTAGAACTAATAATAAAATAGATATTTTCTTGTTATTATTATGACTTCGGAAATGTAAATTAAAATAATAATAACCTTCTACTTCTTTATTACTTTATTATTCATAATTGGTTGTTTAAGTCATTATGTCATTAATCATTATTAGTAACTCATTTCGTAATACAAAATATATGTAGGTTTGAAAATTTTTTAAGAAACTAGCTTTTTCCCGCGGCTTCGCTCGCATGGTATTAGGGGTTTCCCACTACGTCACCTCCACCTTCCCTCTCCCCACTCCACTACCCCCCCCCCCCCCTTCCCCCGTTCCACGAATCCCCCTCCCGAGTTCCCCTCCCCCCTCCCAGGTCCCTCTCCCCCCTCCCCCCTCCCCCCTCCCAAGTTTCCCCCCCCCCCCCTCCCTGGCTCCCCACCCCCATCTCTCCCTCCCTCCCGCTTTCCATAGCAATAGCCGCTTCCTCGCGTGCCACCAATAGCAATTTTTTTATACAAATTTCATAATGCCAGAGCTCACCTGAAGTTTCATAAAAACCTTGTCCTGACAATAACGAACACACAAAAAAAAGAATTATCCAATTTGGTGCCGTCGTTCGAAAGTTATGCGCTTAGCAACACATTCAGCGATTCATTTTTATATAATCATCATCATTACATTACATTACATAGTGTAAAATGAAGTCGCTCAAAATGTATGTGCGCTTTAATCTTTTCATACGGTTTTCACCAAGAGATAGAGTGATTGAAGAGGAATGTTTATATGTATAATACATGTAAATTATATTAGAGAAAAGCCGAGAAATTCAAAGAAAACATATTTTTGTTCGATTTAAAACGGCTGGCGGGCCGTACTATAGTCACTTTTGAAATTCGTTCTACGGAAGAAATTGGAAAATAGATGTCCTAGAATAAGTAGGTATTTGATTTGAATTATTTTATTTGATGGAATCGCTCAAAATGTATGTGCGCATAGATCTTTTAAACTACGCAACGGATATTCATGCGGTTTTCACCAATAGAGTGATTATTAGAGGATGGTTTATATGTATAAAAACATGTTTATATGTATAAATTCAAATATTCAATTCAGGCAGCGGGCAGCGGGCAGCTGGCAAGCGGGTGGTGTGGATTTTATAAAGGTTGGGTAATGGCTTTGTGTTTCGTTAGCCACAGCAACGTGTGGCCGGGTCTGCTAGTAGATTATAAAACAAAGTAGGTACCATATGGAAGGTATATTGTTTATCGTAGTCGGTGGATTTCTCCGGAAAACTATTCTGAAGTTAATATTAGGTTATAATTGAATTATAGTAGAATTCTTATGTCGTGTTTAATTTTTTTTAATAATATTTTATGTTTTAAATGTTTTAGATGCATGAACCACGTCGCGTCGTGAGAAATTCGGGATCAAGTCGCTAACAATAACTCTCCTTATGTAGATGGCGAAAAGATTTTAATTCTCGTTTAACACCAGCCGCCTTTTTTGCTCGATACAAGAAAAAAAAACGTCGCCAAGAAGCATATTTTATTTTATTTTGCGATACTCGGGCACACATATTTAAACTTTTCGGAGATTTTAAACTTTAAAGCACTTTTTATAGGCCTGATACTTTATTTTTTCTGGGCTAATAAAAGGACCTTTCGTAAAAATGTTCGTTTATATCAAAGGCAAATATGAGTTCTACTCGCTCAAGATTTTGCTTTACTTAGTAGTGCTTCACCATAATGTCAAGAGTTTAAATATGTTTCTTGCAAATTTCACAAAAGCAATGCAGAAGTAGACCAGTGTAGACTTATCTTTTATGGTCCATACGCTTTCACGGATTTCCACTCTGATAGTATTATTACGCTAGCGTCTATACATTTTCTGATTGTTGTAAGTTGAAAGCATTACATTATTTGAAATTTTATTATTGCTTCCAGCTAAATAAATTAGTCAACCACTTGTCCTGATATTGAATTTCAGACAGTAACTAAATAAACATTTGTTTTCGACAGCTGGACACCTTGACATACAATAAACAACATCGACTCACCAGTAATACCATTTCTCTCGATCATATAAATGTAGAGAAAACCTAAATATCACCATTTGAGTAGTAACCTTAAAAAAAATAATTTACCCCGATGTTAAAATATTACTGTACTTTTAAATATTAAGATTATCTCGACCGTTTTCGTTTAAAATTCCTCCAACGTCAAATATGATGTAGGTAGTTTCGAAACCTTGCGAAGTGTATAGAAGACATATGTAAGCCTTACTTACGTATAAATTTAAAAATTCAAAATACCAAAATTTTCAAGAATTTATGATGCTAACTGACGTACTTGACATATTTTACCAGTGATTTCTAACATTATTTGGAGAAAAAAGAAAGAAAGTGTGAATGGAATTTTGGTCGCCGGTAACATTGTGGATTTTATTTAATTTTTTTTTTAATCAGTAGGTGTAGGCTAGGAGTAAGGGGTTGGGCAGTTAGTTACTCGGTAAAGTGACCAGTAGAATTTTTTTTTATTGGTTTTAAAGAAAAAAAAAATAAAAAAAATAAAAATAGTCATCGGAGACTAAAATTTCGTGTTCATTTTTTACTTCAAATAATGTCAGGAATCACTGGTTAAAGTAAGTCAAGAACGTACCTTTATACCCTGTTCGTGGTCACGACCAGTTTCCCTGATTCTAAATAACAAAAAATCCCTGGAACCTGATTTTAAATAACAAAAATGCACATGATGGGTAATTGTCCTATTAACCTAATTAAACAAATTATCTCGGCTGTCGGTGAGATTGGTTAGTAATGCGAATTAATATTGCGTAATGCGCAACATCGTTCAAGTTCAGTGAACTTACTCGTATAATTTTCATATCAGTCGTATTTCATATTTTTATATTCACAATAGGAAGTACATTTTTATCATATCAGACAAACGATAAAGTAGCCACCGAAATTATTTCATGAATATTAATTCAGTGAATATTAATACTCCCGGTGGAATAGAATTAATACATTGTAATATCAATGGCATGCAGTTGGATTAACTAGATCAAAAATTGTTTTTAAATGACCCAATATTAAACCTGTTCCCTTTGTAAATTGTTCCCTATGGCCCCTCTCCCTCTACCCATTGACAACATTGTCTATGTTATTTAATAAATAAATTATTTCTCCCTGCGTATCCTTTCCCACTCGTCCCGTTCTCCTTCCACCCCCCCCCCCCCTATTCCTCTCCCGCGTCCTCTTCCCCTCTTCCCCTCTCCCCTCCCGCCTCCTCCACCTTCCCTCTCTCCACTCCCCCCCTTGAAACCCCCCACCTGAGTTCCCCTCCCCCCTCCCAGTTTCCCCTCCCCCCTCCCAGGTTCCCCTCTCCCCTCCCTGGTGCCATTCCCATTCCCCTCCCGCGATCCATAAATTAATCCCTGGTACATTTAGTTTTCAACATACATTTCGGCGATTCATTTTTATTAATACAACTTGTCCACAAACTCGTAGTACACAAGCGGGAAACTAGTGAATCTACATCACCTGGAGAATCCAAAAATCCATTTTTTTTCGATCTGGGAATTTCGATTTTTATATTATTTTTAACAATTTTTCCATTTTTTCGGCAACTAAAGGGTTAAAAAAAATTTGAGGCTGGTTAACCCTTCGATGCATTTTAGCAGACACAGCTGATATTAATCCCCTAGTGACCGATATTTTCAAATTTGACTGAAAAAATTCCAACTTCAGACTCGATTTACTCGAAAACGAAAGCTCAAATCAAAAAACTTACATCACAAATCGACTCCAAATGTGATGTAGATATATCAGTTTCCCACTTGTACTACGAGTTTCCGGACACCGTGTATAATAATAATAGATAAAAGTGGTACAACTAAGTATTTTATTAATTTGAATTATAATGCTTTATTTGAAATGCTTATTTATTATGTTCAAATGCTTGACAGCTACTTAGATGAGTTAATAGTGAAGATACGTTACTGACGCACGGTATCACTGAAGTAGGTCCAGTGGACATACTTTACCGACCGTTCCCCTCCGAATTTTCGAGAATATTAGCTTTTGGTGTCTTAAACGAAGTGACATTTTACGAAAATTTTTAGTTATAACCGCTTCACAATTAAAGCTCTATAAATGAATCATTTATGAACGTAGCCGAATAGTAAAAGCTGTTTTAAACGGGTTACAAAATAAGCTTTCGAATTATTATATTACAAATAGATATTAACATTTGTAAATATTAAAATTTAGAATGCAAACATTAAAAAAATGTGAAAATGACTCACGTGATGTTTTTATGTGAAAACGGTACTAAAATCACAGATTATGTAAACAACAATACTTATTCTATTGTATAAATGTGTAATAAACACTTTTGTCACCTCACTTTTTTATCATTTCATATAAAAATATTTAATAGAAATTAACAATGTCGGGCGCCCATAGGAAATTTGGCGGGATAAATTATGTGTCAGACTTCGCGTCTGACAGAATGTTCTTTTTATGTATTTCTATGGACAACTTGAATAGAGATGTGCAGCCTGATTTACTATCGACCTTTCACTTTTTATTTTACGGATGTAACTAAAACAATAACGGAGTTATAACGGTTTCTATGGAGATACACGCGCTGACGTGTAAACACGCTTATTGTACTTGACTGCTGTCGTATTTTTAACGCATATATCTGCTTACGTTGCGGAGGGGTTTATACACATTCTTTGAAATGCTATCCTTTCTGATATGATATATTTCTTCTTTTGATAGGCAATGATCCTGAAGGAAATATTTTTTTTATAAATACTTTCAGCTTCTCAAATCCACAAATATAATATACCATGATTTGTCATGATGGGTCACGTGACTTCAAAATATGCTTCAGTTGTTTCATAGTGTTCGATATTTCTACTTCTCTAATGACTTGAAAATAATTCGAATATTCAAAATCCCACCATTACAGATTAGGCTACCTACACTGTTGTCAAAAAAGGTTTGACGGCACTCAACAAATGTCCCACTGCCTTTACTGATGTTTTAGTGACGTTATAAACAGGAAGTCTTTTAACACTGGTCCCATCATCTTCAATTTTAGATAAATACCAAATATATATAACATAATTGTGTTATTTTGGTGGACAATGTTACACATCCTCTGAAACACAAGTTAGTATTTCCTCTGTTGATTTTCCCCTCCAAATAGAAGTTCATTTCACTCCTGATACGTTGTGTGCTCCTGTTACAATCACCCCATACTTGTGTCAGTTCTCATTATGCTTGGTGCGTTCGGAATGCATCTGAAAAAATGTAGATATACTCGAATGTTCTACCTTATGCAATATACTGAATTTCTGTGTAGTACTACGTGTTTTGCAAATACATTTTACTATTATATTAATTTAATTTTTTGAAGTGAAAACTTCTCTAGCATCGTTGTGATTTGAAACTCGATGAAACGAAAAAGCGACACTAAAAAAAAAAAAAAAACATCATACTACATAGATTTAACCTGTGAGAGAATAAAATAGAATAATCAGTCTCCTCTTTGTGCGGTGCTTCGTAGCCTCCCCACTTTTATCTACTTTAGTTTTCTGAAGTTTTCACTTCTACCACGTGTGAACTGCACACAATTTTTTTAAGTAAATACTTCTTTCGTACCGTTTTGATTTGAAACTCAGTGAAACGTATAAGCGACACTAAAAAGAGACAAACACATACATATATAGGATTTAGCCTGTGAGAGAATGAGATAGAATAATCGGTCTCCTCTTTGTGCGGTGCTTGGTAGCCTCCCCACTCTTGTCTACTTCAGTTTTCTGAAGGTTTCACTTCTACCAAATGTGAACTGCACACTTGTTTTTTTTTTTTTAAATGTAACAATGCTCTCAACAATAAAAACCGAGTGAAGCTGGTTATAACTTAGTAAAAAATGTACATTTCTTTCGACCGAGCGTAAATATTTTATTGAAAAAAAAAATGCTTTACTAATATGAATACCTACGTGTTGTAAATTTCATTTGCATTCAACATGCTTAAGCATTTGCAAAATAAAGTTAAGATTTGGCCCCAGTCAGTGCTGCTTGGACTGCACAAAAAAGCTAGTGGAACAAATATGTGGTCAAATGGGGTACTTGTGAGATATGGGACGAAGAAGTACATGGGTAAGAGAGAGGTAGGAAAGTAGGCAACACAGATCTGGTCACCAAACACGGCTAATAACATTTCAGGCAACGTTTCGATTCTGTATGATGGTCCTTCACCAGAGCGATAAATCTAAGACATAAAATTTAGTTAGGCTAACTAAAGGTGATCTACTAGTCTTGTAAAAATTCGACATCGGAATCCACGCCTCTTTTTGGGAGGGATTTAAAAACACTTTTAAAAGACTTTTTTGGAAAGTTTAGAGAAGGTAGTAGTCCTTACGCGGACGGCGTATGGTTTATCTCTCAAATCCAAATTCGTTGAACGCCGAATGCCGAATGCCGAATGCCGAAAACAACATTGCATTGTTTTGTTTTATTTCGTGAAATTCAGGCACCAATATTTAAATGTTTTCCGATTATTTTGTAAAGAACTTAATTTGCAACATTATATAATGAAATTATATCCGAAAATAGATTAATTAATAGGAGATTTCGTCACTTGAAAGTATTTTTTATAAACCTGACTTCCAGACTTATAAAAGGACTTATTAAAAAATTACTCGATTATTTCCAAGGCCAAGATGTTTCTATTTATATTATTTAATTAAAGCATCTGTAATATTTCTAAGCGCTCAAATTTTCAAACCAAAAGAACATTTTAGGGGGTCTCTGCCATAGGTCACCCCAAATGGTTCGCTACGTTTGGTGATTTAGCAGGGGTGCCCGGACTGCCCGGGTTCATGGGGTGTGGTTTTTCTAGGTCTTGGAGGCGGATGACCAGGACACACTGGACCCCAGATTCCTACCCCCCCCCTTAAACCCTTTTCCTTTCCAGAACTCTCCTCTCCTTCCTTTCCTTAAAACAGAATCCCCAAAGATGACATAGGCCCTGATGGAAATTATTTTCCTCAGGGCCTCCTGTGTGAAGCTCATGTAAAAAAAAAAAAACTGATTTTGCATTATTCCGCATGGCATCATCTTAAGTTTGATGAAAACAGCAGTTGGAATTATTATTTTTGGTTACACGAGTTAAATCTCGTCTTTCTTTGTAACCACACGGTGCAGTAAATATGGGAAGGAGATTTGCCAAGGAAAACAGTAATCTAGTTCCCGTCAGCACTCTGCGCCATTACGGCATCGGATTTCAAACCTAATCAAATAATGTTTTTTATATCGGTTACAGCTACAAACGATACGTCGATATTGCATGCTTTCGATGCGAATTAAGAGGTACACTGATATACGGTGGTTGGCAGGCGTCTTATTTCCCTCATGTGCAATTTTCTCTAGATCAGCTTTCGTAATAAAAATAATTATTGGGACAATATTGTATTACATACTTCATATAATATTCCGTTGTACATGACACGTAACATGTTAACGCTTTTTGGCGAAGGTACCTAACAGTGTTTTTTTTAAAACTAACTATATGTACTTTACATTGTATTGTATTGTTTCATTAATGTGTTATGCAGTGTGCTAATGTTAAATTATTATTACAAAATGTCCAACTGATTGATTAGTATAAGGTGGGTCGCCACTGTATGGGATAAAAAATTGTTTTGATTTGTCTAATAGTGATGAAGGATGTTAAATAAAGATATAAAATCACGTAATTTGTTTTAATAATATTTGGATATTATCTTCTTCCTCCGGATTGACTTTGAAAATTCACGTAATAGAGAAAAACGCACCCTTGTTAAATCTTAATAAAATGTCAGATAAACCATTAAAAATTAAGTTTTTTTCAATAAAACACGAAATAGAAGAAATATTTTGATTTATTTATTAAAAAAATATATGAATATAATTCAAATTATCTCAAGGCAGTGTATTCAAATATCAACAAAATCCTAGTTACTCTCAAATTTCGGCATTATTTTGCGACAATCAGTGTTGGAACTTTGGATTTCGTAAATATATAATATATTTGCTAGGAAAGATTACAAAAAATATTGTTTGTAGGATTCATAGTAACTTTTTATATAAACTATAAACAACTCCTTAAAATGAATATTTTCAAAACTTTCAAGTGAATCCAGAGGAAGAAGGTCGTATCAAAAATTTAATTACGTCGTATTGAACCCATTTGGCACTTAAAATTTTAAAATATCATTTTTTTAATGACCCACCTTATTGATTAGTGTAATTAATTTTACACAATTACTGCAAATATGTGGTCATAAAAACAACATTTAAAGTCGAAAAATAACATACAAATGTTTGTACGAGTTCAAAAAATCATGCATTAAATTTTTTCGCGATAAGATTGTATTTATAATGCATGTAGTAAAAAAATATTTATCTCGGTTATTCAAGCTTTTCTACTTGTAAACACTGGCATTTGAGGATGTTGTAATGTAAAAAATCGTTCTGGAAAACCGCCAAATCAGAAAAATGTAACTACGCCACGCTTAAAGCAGGTAAAGTGCTCGGGATGTCGGATTATTTTAATTCCCGGATTACTGTTTACACGTATCACGCCATATGAACTGAACATCCCCGTGCTGAAAGAGTGATTGAGTTCCACGCGGAGATAGAAGCAGTTGATTTGTACGTCTCGAGTTGGTCTCGTTTGTGAATATTTCCTTTGAACCCAAGCGGCGCTTGTTGTTCCGCTTTCAATTGTCTCCCAGTGCCTCCCCTTGGAGGGCCCTGTTTTTTTTCCCTTTGAAGCCACATGTCGTCTTGCTAATTAAAAAAGAAATTACGATCTTCAAACGCTAATAAGCCGTGCAGTAGGCTTCACTGAACGTGAATATGAAGTAATGGTGCTCAATTTCTAAGTACTACCTGAATAAATGTCTCTTCATTTCCCTCGTGTTTTAAACAAATGAAGTAGGTTCCTGAGGACGTGGAGTTTATTAAACACACTGACTAGATAACAAACACTAGAAATGCTTTCCATGTAGAACTGAATAGAAACCAATACGTTGCCACTGACTTTATATTCTAGCCAATTTAGCACGCGCTCTATCTCTCTTCCATGGTATTTCGCCATTCAATTTGATTAAATTAATAATTTTATAATGATGATGAAACGAAGTTCTGCTCGTTAAATTTAAGCAAAGAATCGTAAAACTTCTACATCAAGAAATTTGCCAACCTCTTTTTATATGAAATTATTCTTATAATTATTATTCCGCCATTACAATTTTGAAAACAATCCTCGAATTTATATGATTATTTGAATTAGTTTTCATGAGTAATTAAGATAGAGTTAAAAATAAATTCGTTCATAATATTCTCCCTTTTTCAGGAACAAGATAGAATTGTTTTTTTTTAATATCGGATGTACAGACCTATAAAAACCGTTACAATTTTCGTGGAATTAATCTCTTTTTCAAGCCAAATAAAAATACAAAAATCCTAATTATGTTTTCCTTGACAAATAAATAACGTTGATAATTGAGATAATCTTGGATTCGGAAAATCAGAACTCATTATATTGTTTATTTTTCATGGTAATAGTGTAATTTTCAGGGGGGGAAATTATAATAGGCTTAAAAGCGTAATTAGGTAAAGTAAAACCTTGGAAAAAGCTCAGAAAAAATATATTAAATGTTTTAAATAAGTAAACAAATCGAGGAGAGAAATTTTCTGACAACTCGTGCGATAAAAAGTTTAAGTGAGCTAATAAATCTAATAAAGACGGAAATACTACGAATTATATTTTAAAAGGTAATTATATCTAGCATTATAAAAAGCTAAGAATTTCATAAATTTTTTTGCACTAGCTCCACACAGGGAGCCTGAGGAAAAAAATCCCTAAAGACCTGTGTAATCCTTGGGGATGCTGTGTGGAGGGTATTTTTAGATAGGAAGTTCTGGGAAGAATAAAGGTATGAGGGGTGGGTACGAATCTGGGGTCAATGTGTCCTATCCATCTCTCGTACTGCGGTGCAATGGGATGGGTCGAGAGAGTCCGACTGGAGAGATCTAGGCTAGGTCGCCCTCAACCAGTGAACCCGGGCACCCCTGCTAAGTAACTAAAGATAGCGTTAATCACTTGGGGTGACTTGTGGCAGGGTGTTGGTTATACAATAAATGTTTCCCGGGGCGGCTGTACCCATACCACCTCCCAAATTGATATTTGTATTATTGATATATTTAAAAAGTAAAGGTGTATAAGGGAGAAATTTCCAGAAGGCTTAAGTGAAAATAAGTTTAAGTGAACCAACTAAACTAGGTCAAACAGGAATACTACGATATTTCTCATTGAATTCCACGAAAGTTCTTTTATTCGTAATAGGAAATCTAAGTGGTTCCTAACTTTATCTGTAAAACATTGTTTTCTAAACATTGGCCTAGGATAGAACGGAATGGAATATTAATACGGTTTGTTTTTCAAGCAAACAAGAACTTACTGTTGTTTTGTTTCACGGTTTTTCTTTTTCCAGGTATAAACCCAAAATCTATTTTTAGCATGTATTGTCTTTGTAGTAAAAAAAGAGTAGTTCTGTGAATAGTAGTAGACCCTTCTAAAAAGACTTTTTCTGAAATCACAAGATTTAAAAGTAGATAGGTACTTATATTCATATATACTTAATTATAACCATTCATTTTTCAAATGAGTAATTATACAATTTGTCCAAAGAAATGTCACTACCTCGATGACAATTGTATTATTATGCACTCTTGAGGAAGGTAGGTAGGAAACCATAATATTTGAAAATGCAAATAAGATAGATAAAAAAACAGGACGTCACAAAAAAGATTTCACATATCAAAAAAGAATCTTTATTGAACTATCAAAATGGCCACCACCTTTAAACGGAAACTAAACGTACAAACAAATTTACAGCATGTAGACGAAATACAAAACGCTTGAGTTAAACTGGACTTCGCCACGCTCAGTCAATTATGTTATTTCTTGTGTACGTAATAATTTACTTTCCCCAAGAGAATCAAAGAAATTTTAATTTATATACGACAAATTTGTGTTCCAAAAAAACCGGTCATTTGTAACACGTCAATTAAAATGATTTTACTTATAATTTAAAAAAAAATTATTTCATCATATTTGCATAGTTCTCGGGGCTAAAACTATTTTTCTTAAGAAATTATTATCTCTCGAATAGTTGACAATGTCTGGAATCATGAAAAAATCATGTCTTTAGTAGCCTGAATTTTTATAATTTAAAACAAAAATACGTAAAGTAGCACGTACTATTATTAATTCATACTAGATATTTGCTATACGATCTTTAATATTTTAAATGAAAAAAACACACTTTGTAATACATCACTTTTTATTTTGAAATAACAAATGACCGCCAACCAGGTTTCGTTTAGCTTAAGCTTCTTTAGGGATTAAAAATCTGTGTGCAGTTCACACGCGGTAGAAATGAAACCTTCAGAATTCTAAAGTAGGCAAGAGTGGGGACGAATAGACCGATTATTCTATCTCATACTTTTGCAGGCTAAATCATATTCGAGTTTCAAATTTAAGTTCGAAATCAATAGTTTACAATTTGATTAATTTATACATGTTTAATTTACCTTACTGAGAAACCAATTATAGATTTTCTCACTATACTATTACATTGTTTTTCTAGAAATTAATAATTAACTCTAACTGAAATCTTACAACAACTAAAAGATTATATTATAAGATATTACATATAACATTAGGTAGGTAGGCATAATATATGTCATTACATAATATATCATTACATTTATGCATTTTTGTACTCATTTAATAATTTTAATACACTTTTAATATAATTTTATATTTACTTTCGTCACAATTGAAGATATCTATATCAGAGAAAATGTTATTATATGTTGAACACAGTCTTATAAGGCAAGCATTTTGGTTAGAATTTGTTTTACAGTGTTTCTCTTTAAAAATATTACGCGAACGTGTGTGCCGTGTAGGTACATTAAAAATCTATTCTGTTCAATAATCCAGGATAGTCAGTTATGTTATTTACGATTTTATATAGCAACATCGCATCAGAGAATTGTCTGCGTACACCCAATGCATCAATTTTGAAAAAAAGTGTTGCATCAAGATAATTATTTGTAAGAAAGGTATTTTATGATTTTTTTCTGAATCGATTCAATTTTGTTTACATGTACTGCATAAAATGGAGACCACGCAGTTGACGCAAACTCTTGATGGCTTTGTAAGGAAAGGGCCGCACCACCATTCCTCTTATTGCAAAAACTAAGAACAGACGGTTCCCCTGGAGCAATTACATACCAGGATCGCGGAAATCGAGAGATTAAAAGTATTTATGAAAGTTTTCAATAAGATCAAGGTGAGGGCTGAATACCTCGCGTGTAGACTGTGGACTTGTAGAGGGTGGCAGGGAGAGAACTTAAGGAGAAGTTTGTCAACTATTTGAGCGTTTAGTGAACACTATTGACTTATCTCCGAGGAAAGGGTAGGAATTCTACCCTGCACAAACTTCCGCAATAACCTCAACTAGTGTGTGTGAGGCAGTACGTATGTTACCCCGCATTAAATTATTTCATGCGGGGTATTCGTACTAATTCTCCAATAAGAAAGAAATTTCTCCACCTAGGTTGCATATAAACTTCATATAAATAATACCAATAGTGCTGTTAACAGTTAAGTAGACCTCGCGTCCAAAAAAGTATGTTTTCAATTTATCGCGTACATTAAAATCATAAACCAAATTTCCTCGAAATCATGAGATTTTTTTGTAGGTGGGAAATTAAATACCTGTACTTAAAGTTCGAATAAACACGTCGATTTCACATTTGAAGAAACATAACTTTACTGAACCATCGAAACGGCCACCATCTTGATACGGAAATGTAACGTACACACCAATTTACAGGTAGACGAAATACAAGATTGTCTAAATAAAACAGGACTTTCCTTGTCTTTGTTCTTCAGTTCCACTGAAGAGATGAATCTATAATAGTGTGTTGTGGACGAGTTCGTGTACCCGAAGTAACACATTTTTTCATTAAATCAGGTGAAATGATAAAATTTTTGAAATATCGCAACACCACGTGAGTTCCAGGAGTCAAAAGGCCTTATGTAAAGTGGCGACGTCGGCCTATCAAATAAAATTTATAGGGTTAATCTGTTCAGTTCGATGTTCTTCAGGAAATGATGTTATTGCAGCATTACGTACAAAATGATAAGACGAGTACCCACTCAGTCTACTTACGCGATATAAAATAATCACACACACACATCTACCATTAGTTATTAATGTTGTTATACACAAGTAAGCTTAAAATAATAACATGCTTTAATTTTCAATTAAGATGTACCGTCAGTGGGTATTTCGTCGTGTAATTAACACTTGCCAAATGATTACGAATGTACATAAGCAATACTTATAAATAAGAATGACTGCCCACAAGTAATTTATTCCGAAAACTGTACCTTAAAACTCCTAGTAAAATTGAGAAACTGGAGAATATACATAGAGTCGATTTTGCAGAATTACTTTTTTGGTTTGAGCTTTCATTTTCGAGTAAATCCAGTCAGAATTTGGGATTTTTTATAACGACATTGAAAAAATCGCTCGCTGGGGGGGGTCAATATCAGCTGTTTTGTCTTTTAAAATGCGTCAAAGCGTAGACTCGGCTCACACCCGGCTCCAAACTTATTATCTTCTTGTGGCACAGAAATACTATTATACAATTTGTGAGGCGGGTATGGGTATCGCCGCCTCGGGAACAATTTATTAGATAACCAACACCTCTGCCACAGGTCCCCAAGTGGTTCGCTACGTTTAAAACTTCACACAATGAACCAGGGGTGCCCGGATTCATTGGGTGAAGATTTTCCGGGTCTTGGCCGTGGATGCATATGCCCATCAGCTGCGGGGTAGGACGAATTGGGAGACACTGGTTGAGGAAGATCTTTCGACCTATCTCTCATCTCTCTCAGGACATTCATACGTCCGTCACTCCTGGAGACTTTGACCTCCAAATTCATACCTACCCCTTGTACCTTTTCCTTCCCAAACCTTCATCTCCTTCCTTTCCTCAAAAGAACCTCCACACAGCATCCCCAAAGATGGCGGGATAGGCCCTAAAGGGAATTATTTTCCTTAGGGCCTCATGTGTGGAACTAATGCAAAAAAAAATCTGATACAATTTTCAGGTTTCACAGATTATCACCGTGCAAGAAAAGAAGAAGAAGGATAATGGAAACGTTGATTGAAATAGATTAAGCAAAGATTAGACCAAAGCTGAATGGGCAGGTTCTCTCGAAATTCGTCGTTCTTTTCTTCTAACCCTCCCCCATTCATTTTACCTCAAAACATTCCCCGTTTTAAGGGTGATGTATGTTGTCCTTCTGACGTCGGGCAATTTAGGCGCTCGTGTGGTCATCAGTCATCAGAAGTTAGTAGGTTGAAACTCCTTTTTCTGAGGTAGCTGGTAGGATTGACTTTAAAAGATCTGATTTTGGGAAAAATCGTGCTTTTTCTCAACATTTCAGTTTATCATGATGTACCAAAATCATTACTATACAACTCTGTAATTTTATTATCTGTTCGTGCTACATTGTGACTTAAAATGTGAATCAGCGCACATCTCCATCTGAAAAAAAATATTGGTACATGTTCATAATACAAGACTAACTGCAAACGATGAACTTGTAATTCCCAGATACCCAAATTAATACAGTCAAAGAAATCTGGAATACCTTATTCCAATAATTTACAACATTTTACCCAATTCAATAAAAAGCTGTGAATTGATTTCAGAAGGAAATAAATGTATGTTAAAAAAATGGTTAAGTGGAAGAAAATTTTTGTACTATATTTTTCTGCTTTTCGTTTTAATTTTTTTCCATCACTATTACTAGGGTTTTTTTTTCTTTTTTCATTTTCTCTGTTCTTTATTTTTTATAAATGTTATTTACAATTATTTTTTTCAAAAAATATATGCGAAAATATATGTTTGTGTCATATATGTACATTTTATGTATCTGTTTCAATTTAAAAAAAAATTAATTTTCAAATAATCCGTTGAAAAACTGATATCAATCAGTTTAAAAAGGTATTTATTTATTCCAAACTCCTGTAATATTCAAAAATCTGTTTCTGGAAAAATAAAAAAAATATACAGATTTTGGAAATGAGATTAAAAGAATCTGGCATTCTCAGACTATAAAAATATAGCTCCTCTCTACTAATACCTAGCTCTCTCATTCAAAATTTAGTCATATTAGATTTGTCAAAGAATTTATATATTAAAATGCAAAAATCAGTCATTTTAAATACATGTAGGATTACGAAAGATTTTTTAAATATTTATATTAAGGGATCAGTAGGATTTATCGGTCCAACTAGGAGTTCTAACGAGCCGAACCCTCTGATATGAAAATATCTGGAGTCGGTGAATTATTTTCCCATTTGGTCTCTTGTGGGTTGACGTATTGTTCTTGTATTATTTTTGTATTTATTATACTTATATAGTGCACTTGCATAGCGTGGATTGACTAGATGATCATTTGTGGAAAAGTGTGTGGAAGGGTTTAGTTTTTCCTGTGGGGAAGATTTGGCCCGGACATAAAGTCGTAAGAAAAAAAATCATGAAAGTAAAACCTTTTCCCAGTCAGTGTCATCATCTGTACATATATTATGCCTAAATACTAATTAGTTTTTTCTAAAAAGCTAATAGTATTTAGAAGTTTTCTACTAAAGAAATTTTAAAGTTATTTTCTTTATTACTATAAGCTTGCTTGGTTCATATAGATTTCAAAATTGGCAAATTATTATAATTCCAAACAACACACGATAGATCCTAGATGCCTACCTTGTATTATGAATGTACACACAAAGAACCTACATAATCTAAGTAAAGTAGAGTATTACAGGCTCAAAAGCTGCCGAATCATGTTACGTAAGAGGAAAAAGCACTTTCGGCGCCGGGGGATGACAGCATATAAAACGACAACACGACCTGCCACTTTCAATCACATCACCGCTGTTTAATGTTACTTTCCTCCGTACAACGCACATTCATTATCATAATGTCTTTCTAAGGTCTGCACCTTTTATAATCGTGTTACCGAAAACAGGGGGTACGTTATTAATTTCATGAACGTCTTTCTAAGGTAAACGCTCCTTTGTTAACACGACGTTTTTGTTTCACGAGGCCCGTAAACAGAATGTTCGGACGGATATTTCAGTAAACTGGAAAATGATGAATGAATTAGAAAATTATTTGATTTTTTTGTGCATCAGCCGGTTGAAAGACAAATTTTAAATATTTTAGGAACTAAACATATTTTATAATACCTTACTAGTTTTACACCGAGATTAGGAATGAACAAACAACAGGACGCCCTGTTTTTAAAAATACCTCACTCCAATTTAATGGATATTTCAAATCTCAAGAGGTTATTAAATAAATTGTTATACGAGCTGAAAATAGTTGTGTTGACTTCAACATTTCAAGCAAAACAAATCACTTCTCAACATCTTTCATAGTAATTTTTTTCATACAACTTTTAATCTTACTAATAAAGTGCTCGTCCTCTTTAGAATACCAAGAATAGAATAATTATTTTCAGCATTTACCAAAAATGTTCTATCACTCAAAACACTGTACAAACGCGTTTATCAAGATTAATGGATGCCATCCTTTTGCCTTCGCATGTGGCGTAAAATATTTCGGTTTACATAAAAGTTTTTATACATTACTTGTACATGCGTTTGCGCTATAACATTTGCTGGAGTCACCGCTATGATACCACCCTCTGTTTGCAAATACAATCAATAATCATTTTGTATAAAGATAAATTGAGGTTATATTTATGTGAAGGGCTGGGATATTTTTTGCAAGTAAAGAAACAATGAAATGATATACCTAACGTATTAGGATTAATATGAGATGTACCCTTTGAAAAATGAACAGATGTTAATCACTTCATAATAACACCTTCCACGTTACGTAGTTATATTAATTATTTTCCTGAAATGAACAGATTTTTTCCGCCATCTATCTAATCACGGATACTCTTTTCACTCGACTTTGTATTTAAAGAACCAATGGAAGTACGACTCTCCCATTAAAATCGGTCAAACTTTTAACGTCATAGGAACTCTAATAAAGAAAAACAATTACGTAATATCGCGATGGAGTCCAAAACCAAATTAGAAAAAAGGTTTATTATATTCATCAATTTGACGGAAAAAAAGAAGGTCGTGAAAGTCATTTGGTTCATGAAGTCCAATATTTCATATCTCAAGATCTAGATAGTTGCAGTGGCGGTTCGTGTTGGAGGCAAGGAAGGCAATACCTTTCCAAAAAATAGTGAAGAAAGGGGGAAAAAGATACACGTATCCATACATATAAAATGCAATAAAATTTTGTAATGTCTGTGTCAGACTACGCTGTATGCGCGCTATACTCTCGTGGTTTGTTTTACTTCAGCATACGGGCGAACGGTATACTAAATAGGCCATACCATGAGAGTATAGTGAAGTGTGTCAGTCCCATCAATCTTAAAGTTACTTCTGCTGATATATTACCCATGCACATTTTCGTATATCACTAGGACTGGTTGTCTTTATATTTTGTAACGTGAATTTCAGTTCGCCGCGCCGAGTCAATACACAATATATCTTTGCACAATACCCAACGAGGAAGGCAGAGATAGGGCCCGCCTCCGAGCGAAGCTGATTTCATGTGGGCGGAGGGGAGTGGGGAAGTCATATGGAATCGAAATGAATAATAGCCGGTGCGCAGTCCCAAGTTGTTCAGTTTGAGGCGCGCCTCAAAAAACGAACACTTTCGATGTATAATCGATCATTTGCGATTAGCTCTAGCTCTCTGGTGACCAAGTTTTGTTTGGTTTTGTGATTATTTGTGATAGTACGCGGCAGTAAGTACCTATGGAGCACGATTATTTTTATTAATTCAGAAAGGCGAATTTGCAGCTGACGGTCTTTCTTGTGTTTGCACATTATTATTATAGTTGGACGTAGGTAATATTTCCATTGTTTTTTTTGTTGGTTAGGTATAATAGGAAGGTGTAGGTATACAATATACTTACTTAAAAAATGTTGGTGCCTCCCCACTTTTCAAGCCCGCAAACTACCGCTGGGTAGTTAATATCATAAACGTCTATCTTTAACATTTCCCACAATATATTCCTTAATTACTTTCTCCATCTTAGGTGTATAATACGAACAATGCGTATCAACATGTTCACATAAAATACACATAAACCACATAATATGGCAGCTAAATAGAGAGCCACATACCAGGAGTATATAAGGCGGTAGCAAGCTTCAGGCTTCGGTTGCAGTACGATACTCTTACTCGGCATTTCCTCGGCGCACACAATAATGTCACGATGTCAAATGATTAATGCTTCCAGAGCGTGAGATTGGTCTAAATTATTTCTTTGGGGAATTAAGTGTAGATACTGCTAGAGAACTAAACTTAGGACGGGTTGTTTTACAGAATTTGAAAAATTCATTGAACTTAAAAGTGAAAATTATGTTCTATAAAAATTCAATTCAAGTTCTGTTATTACTTCATCACGGATCCGTTGTTTCATAATATGAACTTGCATAGTGACAGAACTTGAATAGAATTTTCACTGAACTTGAATATTAACTTAAATATATAATAAAACGTTCAATCAAATTTACAATTTTGAGAATGACTCAAATTTGAGTTCATTGAATGAGATTTACGAAGGACACACAGACAACTGAAATTATCGATCATTGGACAGACTACATAGTTTCAAGACGATGCAAAATCACGTGATTTTGATTTGAAAATTTTATCGCTAAAAAATATTATAGATGATTTAATTATTTACCGTGAGTAGTATCACATCTTTGCTTTATTTGGTACGTGTGATTTTACAAGCCTAGAAAAAATAAATTACCTATCAGGCCTACAAAAAATACATTGAATCACAAAATCTCCTACTTATAAAACCATATTCTCGGATATGGTTTTATTGTATAATGTGGCCAATTGAGTTCTTTATATTATGGTCGGAAAACGTGTTTGTGTCCGAAATTCACAAAATGAAATAAAACATGCATTAAAATTTAATAGAATTATGAAAAACAGTATCTATTGCGCGGTTTGGTAGAATTAGCCTAGATCGTGCTTAGAAGAAAATTCTGCAAATTCAATAATAAATAAAATTATCTTAGCTAATATTTCATAACGAGATAATAAGCAATTACGAGATTTCCTGCTCCAGTTGTCGGATACTTTCGTACGTTTTTAGAATGACTAGGCAAAAATTTTAAGACACAATAATTATTTAAACTTAAAATAAATCACGTTGACCTGATTAAGTGTACCTAGCTTTAAACGTGTTCTAATATAACTTACTTTAAACGAAAGGTCGTTAAGAGTTTATCTTCTTTACATGTCAAATAACTTTTTTATCGCAATCTGAAAACGTAATTAAAACAAACATAAATTTCACCGCCGGAGAAATATAGCTTACAAAATAAAATGTTTGATATCTACATTAAAATGATTTAGGCCATATTAAAAGTGAGACAACCTAGATTTTAATTAATGTTTTACGCAGTTTAAGCGTCACCAATCTCCCCCTTCTGGCTTTAGGACGAAAATATACATATTTACAAATTTACAAACAAACAAACATCAATTTAAAAATATTGTCATGAAAGATAGACACGTATTTTAACCACGGGAAAATTTGTAGAGGAAGTCTTAACATTTTAAATATACCAATCAAATAATATATTAAATTTTAACTTTGATTCAATTCTATTGATTGCATTGACTTATCCCCGATGGCATTGGGCTAACTTGCCAGCCAATAAATAAAGCAGCGGTGACAGATAGTTGAACCCTTGAAAAATTAAATTTTTTATTCATTTTTTATTTATTTTTTTAATTAAATTATTAAAAAATAAAGTAAATACCATGAACAGGTTAGAGGCTTTTGAAATTTGGATTCACCGGAGAATGCTCAAGATCCCATGGACCGACATGATCACCAAGACAGAAATTCTCAGGCGGGCTAGAGCAGATAGAGAACTGCTTACATTAATAAAAGTTAGGAAAATTTCATAGCTGGGTCACATACTTCGGGGAGAAGTATCACTTGCTCCAAATGATATTGAAAGGCAAGATAGAGGATGGCCGAGGGCCTGGTAGGAGACAAATGTCTTTGCTGCGAAATGTACGAGAGTGGACCGGCATTAGAAGTGTGGAGGAGCTAATCCGGGCAGCGCAAGACAGAGAGACATTTTCCAGAGAGATCGCCAACGTCGGGCGGACCTGATAGGGCACACCAAGAAGAAGTGCATTTTTTAGATTTACATTTTACATTTTTTACAATTTCAAAACTTGAATCGGCTTCAAAAATATCTAGTTCGTACGAATTTATTTATAGTGTCGATTTTTTGTACTTATACGCTGGCGTGTACAGAATATACATAAGTTGTAGTAAACAGTATTTAATTTTTTGTACTTATACGCTGGTGTGTACAGAATATACATAAGTTGTAGCAAACAGTATTTAATTTTTTGGACTTATACGCTGGTGTGTACAGAATATACATAAGTTGTAGTAAACAGTATTTAATTTTTTGTACTTATACGCTGGTGTGTACAGAATATACATAAGTTGTAGTAAACAGTATTTAATTTTTTGTACTTATACGCTGGCGTGTACAGAATATACATAAGTTGTAGTAAATAGTATTTAATTTTTTGTACTTATACGCTGGTGTGTACAGAATATACATAAGTTGTAGTAAACAGTATTTAATTTTTTGGACTTGTACGCTGTGTGTACAGAATATACGTAAGTTATAGTAAACATTATTCAATTTTTTGTATTTATACGCTGGTGTGTACAGAATATACGTAAGTTATAGTAAACACTTTTTAATTTTTTGTACTTATACGCTGGTGTGTACAGAATATACGTAAGTTATGGTAAACAGTATTTAATTTTTGTACTTATACGCTGGTGTGTACAGATTATATATAAGTTATAGTATACAGTATCTATTTTTATCCTTGATGCATTTGAATGAAAGTATGTTTTATACTTTAGTTATCGGCGATATATCCTCCATGCACACTCCTTCTGGGATGCTTAGTTATGTATTGTGTAAGTAGGTATACCATATGTTCCCTAAACAGACTGCATATTATATACAACTCGTAATATTATCCTAGACAACAAACAAACACAACAACCAGAGCACAACTCAACTATTGAAGAAGGTTTCCACACATTTGCTTCAGTAACTGATAAGGAAGTCGAAAGCGCTGTAATGGGTTTGCGAGGATCAGCAAGCCCTGGCTATGACAATATAACCGTAAAAACATTAAAAGCCGTTCATGAGATAATCAGCAAACCGATTGCTCATATAATAAATGTAAGTCTAAAGAAGGGTGTATTCCCGAACAACTATAAGAAGACTATTGTCACCCCTGTTTATAAATCTGGAGATGAAAAAAATATCTCCAACTATCGTCCCATAGCACTCACATCAAACATTGCAAAAATCTATGAAAAAATTGTTAAAAAACAACTCAACAATTACATAAAAGAAAAAAAGATAATGAGCCCAAACCAATTTGGGTTTAGGGACAATCTCAGCACTCAAGATGCAATTGCTAAATTAACTTCAACAATAATACAAAAATTAGATAATGGAGAAAAGTGTCTTGGTATATTCATCGACTTACGCAAGGCATTTGATAGCATATCACACTCCAAACTAAATGAGAAACTCATGCAAATTGGATTGGACGGAACAGTACTGTCATGGTTCCAAAGCTATCTAAAAGAGAGATTACAATACGTCAAAATAAATAATACACTAAGTGAACCTAAAACCTCATCATTTGGTATACCACAAGGAACTGTCATCGGTCCTATCCTTTTTATTATATATGTAAATCAAATGTTCACTCTTCCCATAGTTGGAGATATCATATCTTATGCAGACGACACTGTAGTTATCACTAAAGGGAAATCATGGGAGGAAACAATGAGTATAGCAAATATCAATATAAACATACTCAAAACATGGTTTGACCTAAATTGTCTCTCACTTAATACGGAAAAAACTTATTTTATTCCTTTTTCTTTGAAAGAAAAAAATGTCGAGAACAATATAACTATTAAAATCCATTCATCACAGTGTGAAAATAAAAAGGAATGCAACGATGAAAATTGCCTACCAATAACTTGCAAAAATAGTATAAAGTATTTGGGTGTCATAGTAGATAAACACTTAAAATGGAAAGAACAAATCCAAAATACAGTAACCAGAATAAGAAAACTTATATACATATTTATTAGACTGAGAAACATGTTATCATCTAATATGATCAAAACTATCTATTTCTCTCTTGCCCAATTTATACTACAATATGGTATAATCGGGTGGGGTGGGACTTTCAAAACAAACCTCTTACCTGTAGAAAGGGTACAGAGGTTGATTTTGAAAGTCATCTTACGAAAACCATCTGTATTTCCAACAACACAGCTATTTGACTCTTTTAGGGTTCTCAGTCTTAATAAAATTTTCAAAAAGAACTCATTATTGCAAACTCATAAAGATCATTTCAATTCATCAACAATAACATTCACAAACATAAACAACCGACCACGATCACAGGGCAATTTAGAAATTCCAAAATTTAAAACGAGTGCTTCCCAACACCATTATGCTTATCAAGGTATAAAATTTTTCAATGCTCTCCCATATAAAATCAAGTCTGAAAAAAATTATAAAGTTTTTAAATCCCAAATAAAAACACTAAAAGACCAACCCGACACTAATTATAAGTTTTAAATTCACCATCACAATAATAACAACAAAAAAAATAAACTAGGACATAATCTCTAAAAATATTTCATCACCATATTTAATTGAAAGCAAGTACATACGCATTATTTGCAGGCACCAAATTGTTACAACTTTATTATATGTACCTACTCTGACAATATTGTCAGTTATTATGTCCACTTGTCTTCATGAATATATATTTTATTAATATAAGTACTTGTAATAACATACTCTGTGTAACTATGCATTTTACAATGGCACTCCAAAATTCAAGCACGAGAAATATTTTCTCTTTTGAATTGTGAAGTTTCATTAAAAAGAAATTTACATATTGTTATTAGCCTTAAGAACCAAATGTTTTACTATGAATCTGTATACGTATGTATTTTTTTAAATAAAAAAAAAAATAAAAAAACTATGCCGGGTGGGGGAGGGGGCAACTGTCGAGGGATCAACTATCGCAGAACCGGCGGCCTGCGTGGTCTAGCGGTAAAGCTCTTGACTCGCAAACCAAAGGTCGCGGGATCGAATCCCGGCGGGGTGGGCAAATAAATTTTGTTATATCACAATAAATTCATTTAAAATAATGTTCAGTATATTTGCGGAACGTTCCAGAGTGGAAGATATTCTCAGTATCGCCTTGTTGTAAGACCACCATTCAGAATCTAAACGTTGCTTGAAATGGCGTTAGCCGTATTTGGTAGCCAGATCTGAATATCCAGGTACTTCCCCACCTTCCTCTCCCAAATCTCCTGCCCCTCCCTACTACCTTCAGCCTCACAACATACCCCAATTGGGGATGCCATAGTCTCACTGGCTCCAGACGGGAGCAGCTGAGACTCTTGTGAGGTATTACTATAAAAATTTAAAAAACGAATTGAACACTGCTTTGTTAAAGATAAATTTGTGCTAAGCTTGGCTTCCGCTCAGTTTTGATTGAAAAAGCATAAAAGCTGACACCTTAATTTATTAGAAGTTATCTCAATAAATATAACAAAGCAAGAATAAATCCATTAAGATTTGTATAGCGCTGTTTTTGTGAAAATCTCCTCAAAGGCGGTGTGCAATTTTCCAAGGATCTTTACTACCTAATTACCCAGTCGAGCGACGAATAAAAACATTTTTCTCGGATTGCTTGCGATTTTTTGGAGCTTTTTTCGAATATTTTCCGCCCACATTAAAAAAATCATACCTCCAAATTTCAATACGGAGACATACAAACTGGTAGTTCTAGGTATACAGCCAATGAATTCATCTATCTTTTCTCGATTATCACATATTCGCAGGTTTTATAAAAAAAATATTATAAAACCGTGAACTTCTACTTAATTTTTTATATTTTTTTTTTTTATTTCGTGTCCCAGAGGTGTCAATATGTTTTTCTGATTTTTCTGTTTCCAGATTTTCGATTGAGTTTCGCTTATATTGTCTTCATTTATTTAAATTCTACTTAATTACTTACAAATAAGGTAAAATTTGCCAAAATTAGCAGCAAAGCAATCCGATGTATATTAGATAGTGCCAAATTGTGGCAAAAAGCGCTCCAGTGGTTACAATCCTCTGATTTATTTTACGTAAGCTAATATGATAGCTTTTCGTGAATTTCGGATCCAGACGTATTCGTTTAATTATACGAGTCTACACATTATTATATTATCACGATATCACGTATCTAACATGAAAATTTTTCTTCAATTTGGAAGGCAGGAATGGGTACCGCCGGCCCGGGAACCTTTATTGGATAACCAACACCTCTGCCAAAGGTCACCCCAAGTTTGTCGCTACGTTCGGTGATTTAGTAGGGGTGCCCGGGTTCACGGGGTGAGGTTTGTCTAGGTCTTGGAGGCGGATGACCAGGACAAACTGAACCCCAGATTCCTACCCACCCCTCAAACACTTTCCTTCCCAGAACTCTCCTCTCCTTCCTTTCCTTAAAAAAACCCTCCACACAGCAACCCCAAATATGACACAGGCCCCGAGGGAAATTATTTTCCTCAGGGCCTCCTGTGTGGAGCTCTTTTAAAAAAAAAAAGTAATTCATCTCCAGCAAAGGAAATGTCGCGTAATTTCTTGCGGCAGACATTCTCAGTCAGTAATCAACGGTAATTCCCATTCTTTTGTACGTATCACGGCCAATTACTTTTATGTCAATATTCAAATTCCCCGTACCGTGAGGCGCTTTTCTTTCAGGGGACTTGCGGCATAATGAAGCCCGCTGGCGCAATTAGCAAGGGCTAGATTAGCCTACTAGCAAACCGATCCGGAACAAAACAAAACAAATCAAGCAGGCGACAACTCATAAAAGAGATCAATTCAAAACAATGCGATTTCGTTAAAACAAAGCGTGTCGTGTTACCCTTTTGATGGATGTGTTTAATTTACATGTTGTGTTTTCAGTGGGCTGTGAAAGAATGAATTTGTTTATGCCCGCCTAACTGTGGGCGGCCATGATGGGTCTTGTTGAGCAAGCTGTCGGCAAATGGCCACAGATGGCATCTGAATAGTTTAATATCACTTGATTGTTACGCAATTAATGGAATCAGAGCTGTTATTTGAATTTAGAGGCAACTGAAACAATAGATGTACCTACACCTACACACACGCACAGTATCTACCTACTCATACAACATAATATAAATACATACATACATTTGATGATTATTTAGATCGAAAATTGTTTAGCACGTTTCAGTAAATATCACCGTATATATGAGTTTGTCTTATGTTTTGGTAGGTTGAGTAATTTTTGCTGTATTTGAAGGTATCTGGGTTAGCTATTTATGACATTTATCACGTGCACATAATATAAATATTGTTTTCAGGGATTAGGCTCTTTCTAACTTAAGATGGACGACTGTGCGGCCATTTTCATACAACTTAAATTTGGATTTGAGGCCAAAATACCCAACCAAACTGAAAAATAATATTTTTAATTAAAAAAAATACAGTAAATATCTAGTAAGGGGTGTCCTATTTTATTTCTTTGGGTTTTAAATTATGACAAAGAGGTAATTAAAAAATCAATTCTGCGTGTTTTTAAAGGCAACTTTGGCATTTACTGTTTTATTTCAATAATAAATAAAATCATTGAAATTTAAATTACCAGCGTTGGGACATAAAATTAGCGTATCTACATACATTTAAATTTCTGCCCCAAACCAGTGTTGGAACACAAAATTGGCATATATACCAGTGGCGGTCCGTGAGTTTTCAGTAAGCTAGAGCGCTGAGATTGAAAAATATGATTGTAGAAAGCAATCACTTTGTGGTTTGACATATTTAATAAAATAAAATACTTTTTTGTACTAGTATTAATTTGTACCCCGAAGATGCTTAAGTTAAGCGAAACCGGTCGGTTAAAAAATTAATAAATATCGTGGTTTTAAACAAAAAAGTATTTATTTTATTAGAAAAATATGAAGTTATTGACGTTGTTGTAGCTGAAAATGAATTTTTTTTTCAAAATTTCAACTTTTTGTATGAAGATCTTCAGGATTCTTTCTCTAGAGCTATGGGGGATGCACCGCATCCACATACTGAAAGATCTTCATACAAAATGTCGAAATTTTGAAAAAAATAAACTCATTTTCAGCTACAACAACATCAGTAATGTCGTATTTTTCGTGAAAGACGTTACAATAAAATATAATTTATCCAGTTCTTTTCACTGGTTTGAAATCGGTAACCAGACAAAATATAATAGTGACAAAAAATATATCGACCGGTCAGTGGCTGAGTTGGCATCGCGTTTGGGTCCCACCCAGACGTGAGATCAATTCCTCGGCTGGCTAAGTCCTTCATTGAGACATAAGCGACATTTTCCGCTTACTGGGGTGATAGTAGGAGATTTTCAAATATTGTCGAGTCGTAACCCAGGAATGTTTCTTTCTTCAAAAAAGGACCTTATCAAACATTAGGCAAAGTTAGTTTTTTATTCATTTATTTATTTATTTGTGATATTAAAGTCTTTCGGCTTTTACATAATATAATATAGTTTAAGGTATATCAACAACATGAAAAAGACAGCTCTAGTGAGCTTGTAAAACAGAAAAAAATAGTTGAGAAAGACATATGTAGTAGGGCAGATAACAAGTCAAAAATAAATTCTACGATATTTAAATGTTACAATATTTCCAACAACGGAAAAATGTATTTATATATAATAAATGCAAATAACTTAAATTTTTATAAGAAAACTCTCTTTTTATAAGTTTTGAAGGTTATTCCCGTCAATTGGTAAACGCACGTTCCGGACAGACGAGAGGTTCTGGGTTCGAATCCCAGTTGCGACCATTATCTTTTTTCTGTTTTTCTGTGTCTTGTTTTCCTTCATATTATCGTTTAGATTATTATTATTATCTTCTTCTTCAATAAGCAAATAACAAAATTTAAAGAGGCACGTACAAAATGTTTAATGGTAGGTAAATAATAAGTAAAATATATTTCAAGTTGAGACGATACTACTGGAAATAAACCTTAATTCCAATGAAACAATAAAATTAAGAAAATCTGTGAACAATATAATAATAATACCCACTTTTGTAAGATAGTATCATTATATATGACTTTATATCATTTTTCAAAAGTGTTTTGTTTTGTCGCTGTTCTGTTTTGTCATGGAACCAAAAAGCATTGTTCTAGTGAGGTGAAAAGCACAAGCTTTATATCCTTTAAGGGTGCAAGTCGTTTCAAGAAACCTTCTTTGCCTTGTAAGGACGGGAAGAATTCCAATCTGAAAAAGATTTAGCTCCGATTTACTACCTTACTTTTCAATTTGTGACTGTCTTGTCGGCCGGGATTGCTGGAAACTTCCACAATTCCACCATTCCACGGAACGGGGCGGGGTGTAATGCAATGCTGTTATTTGCCTTTCCCGACTGCGACTACTGGGGAACTGTTCCACGGAATGCAGAAAACAAATCGAACGAGTAAGAAATAAAACTGTGGGTAACGTCTTACTGCAAGACAATGTCTATTGGAAAACAGTAAGTAATACATATGTATTTTATTTTTATAATTATTTTGAATTAACGGTACAAGTGCCATTTATATACATGTTTTTGTAATCGTACAATACAGAAAGCAGAAAGAAAAGAAAATTTACAGGATTTTGAAGCAAACAAAAGTATTAAAAAAAAGAATTTACATTAATACAAAGTTAATGAAAGCATTGGAGAAGAAACAAAAAGAAATAGCCCGTTAAAATAAATAAATAAGCCTGTTAAAGTGGCCTAGTTAAAATATGTACCGCTAAAGTGCACACATCTGCCGTGATGATGGACACTGAAACGCTGCCTGAAACAAGAAAGGAGGTAGCGCAACGCGGCACAACACCCCAAAAATAAATAATGATTCACGTGCTGTTAAAGTGTTTTATTAATACAGCTTTGTACTTCACTAGAGGCATATTAAAAACATCACCAAAAATAGCATAAGAGTTACCAATGGTGTTTAGTCTACGAGTATTTATAACAGGGTTGTATAATAATTGTGTCTGGGTGTGATAGTGTTAATTTTAATATATATATAAATATAATTCACGGAATATAACATGACTTGCCTAGATGAAAACTAAGAAATGTCAAACCAAAAAAATTCAGCCTTGCAAAATCCATTATTATTAATAACAATGATTAAATTATAGTTTCTCTGGATTTTATAAGATTCATATACATAATTTGATGATTTATTACACAAATTATGTGTATTAAAATTATATTAGCAGTGGACTATATAGTTATCTATCAACTTTCAATCATTGTCAATCATTCTAGCTAGAATACATCAATTGTACAAGTGCCTGTGATTAAACCCTAACTATTTGAGTGCAAACCCCGTGCGAGTCCCAAAAATAAACAACGCAAGATAACCAGCCGTAAGTACCATTGTGAGATACTCTGCTGCTGGTATTGGGTGGCAATCAATTCGTTAGGAACCATTGGTAGTGAAAAGGAGCAGAGTGGACACTACGCATCTAGTCTCACCCCTAGCGCCACCAGCCACGTCACCTTACGGTGATAATATAACGTTTGCAATGCGAATGCCTTTCAAAATAATAAAATGAATTTTTATTTTCCAATTGAAAAAGCGTGAATTCGATTAGAAAGTTTCAGTTAGCAGTTAATGGAAACTAAATGAATGGAATATGGAAATATTTAAGCGACGATTACTTCCTTGACTGCTTCTCCGTAATACCGTTCATCCGAAGAAAAGATACGAGAAAAACTTTAATTTAGTGCTCAATCTTTACTCCAATCTTCACAACTTTCTCGGTAGGTGTTAAATTCACTCCGTCGATCGTATCACGTCCATCGTAATCCCTTTGAGACAACTTCGTTCTCAGAAGCTAGTTTGGATCCAACAAACTTTTTCGTAGTTTTAGAAAATAAATTATTCATTGTAAATCTGTCGTGTAACATTGTTTATTATACAAGAAACGAAGGTATACACGTAGTTTAATGGTTTAAATATATCTGAAGTTAAATCGATTTCGGCTGGAGAGCAATAAGTTTCATATTCTGCTAGTATGAGTGTTGTTATATTGACTGTTAAATTTGTCTAAATTTAAGAATAAATATCTACTTTCGTTGGCTACATCGTAGTACTAATATAATGATAAAAAATACTATTTTACATTGGTCCACAAAATTATTAATAAATACCTTTACCAGGGGTCCTAGCATGGTCGATCGATATAGGTTTTATCCCTTTGTTTCACTTATCTGTGGTTTTATCGAAAATGTCGGTAACTTCTCATCGCTCCCGAGCACGACTACAGGCCGCTAACGAACAAAAAACGGTTCACAACGACTAAGGGTTCCTGACTTATTTGACGTGAACTGTTATTTCTTCGTTAGTGGCCTGCAGTCGTTCTCGGGAGCGATTACAAGTTACCGACATTTTCGATAAAACCTATATCGATCGACTATGCTAGGGGGGCAGGTACTATCACATAATCGATGCTCATTTATAAAAGTGGAAAGAAGCAGTCATTTTGGGAAACAGTTCAATTATTTAAAGTACTAACTGGTACCCGGCATGCGTTGCTTGCCATTTAAAGAAATAAACAGTTTCTCCCTGCCTGTACATTCTCATGCATCCCCGTTCCCTTCCCGCGTCCCCTTTACCCCCTGTGTTCCCCTTCAACCTTCCCCGCCTTCCCCCTCCCTAGTCACCCTTCCCGCGTACCCCACCTCCTTCGCTACCCGGCTCTTCCTGCCTTTCCTCCCTGCCGCTAAAATATATGAAATACAAACATTTATAAACCACTCGCGCACCACCCGTAGTATTTTTTTATACAAATTTCATAACGCCAGAGCTTATCATTATATATAGAAACCCTCTTCTGTAATGTTCTGTAAAAATTTTGAGTTTCGAAAAAATTTCAATTAATCTCCGAGATTTTGCGGACCCAAACTCACGGAACGTAAATTTTTATACATATAGATTTCGCCTTCCATGAAATATGAGCTAGGTATGTTATTAAAATTAAAAAAAATCGTATGTATATTATGTTAACGTAAAATATTGTGTATTAGTTTTATAAACGAATTTTATTTTTACCCAACTCACCGGGCTAATTAACACTGCGGTTGCATTGCGTAGGACCTGAAAAATAACAAAACGCGTTGTAAGCTATCCCCTGGGAAAATGTACCATTCAAGTTAAAGGCATATGACAATCAAGGAAAAAGTCAAATAGCCAGATAATGAGATCGATGACTGACCAGTATACATAGATGGAAGCATCCTTCCAACGGACTTGAAAGGGATACTCGGACTGGAATGCCAGTCAGCCCGAGTAAATCTGCCTTCCAATAGACTTGGCGTTCTGTACAAAGCCAATTAGTAGTGAACAGCGGCTAAAGCTGTTAGAATTTTGGAACCACGAAGCTATTCTGAGATTGCTGAAATTCTTTACCTATGCAGTCGTCGTATTTAACAGAACAACTGGAATATATTTTGTACAATTGGAACGAAGGAGTGTGTACATCATATATTAGATTTTACAAAATCAAGTTTTTTTTACGTGATTCAGATGTGAAAAATAATAATACTTAGGGGGCATCCATAAATTACGTCACACCTTAAGGGGGGGGGGGGGTGGGGGGGGGGGTAGAGAAGTGTGATATTTATTGACAAGGGGTAGGTATGGGGGGGGGGGTTATCAGCTCCGTGACGTCACATGTAAAAACCTAAATTATTAAAACGCAAAACTTCAATTATTTAAAATATTTGATTTGATTATTTATTATTTATTTTTATTAAAAAAATATATATTTAATAAAAATTAAAAATAAATTTTCAACTACTGTTTTGATTATTTTTAGACGTAAAAATTGCAAAATATGTGACGTCACACTGGGGGGGGGGCTCACACATATGACGATGTGTGATAGGGATGGAGGGTCAAAAAATCATGAAATTCGTGTGACGTAATTTATGGATGGCCCCTTACTTACGTTTAAAATGCACCATTTTGAAAATTACCGCAGAAGGAATTCAACATAGAAAAAAATCAACCCGTAAAAACAAAGTTAATTTTGCTTTATTACATCCATTTGCAATTTTCGACATGAATTTCCATTGGAAGGTCTTTTTTATATATAATACAAAACAGTTAATAGAGAATTCACCTGCATCCAAACTGTTTCTCACGAATTAATATTAACAGCAGATAAAAACATTTACAAATATTTGTACTTACAAATACATAAGAATATTATTTTACAAATTGTTTTTGGAAAAATTTTGATGGTAAGACCAAAAATATATAGATAATAAATAATGTCATACAGAAATTAAAAAAAAGAAAGGTAATTAAAATTATAAACCAAGTAATGTCTAAGTTATTGTACTTTATAGGAAAACAGCCTTCAATTTTCTGCTAAAAGTATTGCGTGTATCAAAAAATAAGTCGGAATCCTTGAAGTTTTGATTTTTATTAAACGATTCACACATTCAACTGATTGGATCCCTGACACCAGCATTTGAACGCGCCCGGCTAATGTGGAATAAGTCGTTAAGCCTTGTTACTCTGGGTAGTATTTTGAAGTTTATTAGTTTCAGTAGGTCAGGACAGTCAATAACGTTGTTGCAGATTTTATATAGAGTCATGAGGTCAAGGAATGTTCGCCGGTTAGTTAGAGTGGAGACGTTATAATTCGAGAGCATATTTATGTACCCCCGTTTAAGTGCGCTCATTCTGCAATTGAGGTATTGCAGAAATTTTTAATACCGGTCCTGCGATTTATCTCATTCATTAATTACTTGGTGTAAATTTTTAAAACGTCGAAGAGTGTTTGCATTTATTATAATATTTCATCCAATTTCAGAGAAATGCGTGTGTGTGCACAAGTGTGTACGTGAGTATGTTGGTAGAAAGCAGTGTCATCGGCGACGAGTCTATCTGCAGAGTTTCAGCTCGACTGGATGCCGGGAATTGGGTTAATTTTTACTTCCAAGATTCATTCACTCATTCACTAAAACAAAATCGAAACCGAAAATAATATATCTACCTACTGGAAGAGCTCGTGGAACATTCTGTTTAGCTTGGTTTATTTTTTATGAATTCACGGGTTCATGTTTACTCAATTTCAATGCATATATTTAAGTACATAAAGATTTCCTGTTTGTTTCTCGCCAAGGATGAGCCCTCAAAATGAATTCTTATCCACAACATTCAATAAGACCTGCCATGCAACCCACCCTTAGCAAACAAGTTGACGTGCGTCATGCATCTATAAACACAGGCTCTCGACTTCTTAAGAGTACATTTTATCGAAAAGAAATCAAGTTAGGTAAGGTTCGAATGAAGAGAAAATGTAACGAAAAATACGAAAAATCTGTAACCGATTTTTTTTGTAGAAAAATATTAACATTTGTTCCTCGACATTTTGAAAGGGGGTACCGCTTTTTCCCTTGTGATGAGGTGTCTTTATATTGATGGCAGCTTTGTTAATCTTTTTTATAGGGTGTTTTAAGTGTGTGTATGTGACTTGGGATTCAACCCCCGTGCATCGCGCCCCAACCAAATCCGGGGGACCAACAAGGCCAGACACGGACGACGTTTATAATTCAAATTTGGAATTCCGATCACATGACGAGGGGCTGTCTGACCGTGCTCGCCACCTGGCGGCGCGGAGAGAAAACTAACAGAAATACGAAAGGCGTTCTTCATTTGAAAAAAGGACGCGAAGCCTTCGTTAGATTTTTTATAAAGGTGTTTCGGTATTCAAAATTTTCGGAACGAAGATGAAGGGCCATAATAAATTTGATTTCGGAATCTTATTTTTAGGTAACCAAAGTGTACGTGACTATTTTATGTAATTTTTGTATTTTAGGAAAATGTGAGTTGTGGAGGGTGGACCCCATCGACAGGCCATTTTAGAGAGAAGTACAAATTTAGTAGAACTTGTTTAAGACGATGACTCATTTTCAAAATAGACACTTTCGCATCGATATATGCGAGGTCAGCAAAATAGTATTTTTTATCATGTAAGTATCACAAATTTAAAAAAAAATCATCGTCAATCACCCTTCAAGCGAAAACCTATTATTGGTTAAATTTCTGTACATATTTCATCAGACATTTTTTTTTTTTAAAAGAAAGACAAACATTCCCGGGTTACGAATAACCCAACAATGTTTGAAAATCTCCTACTACCACCACAGAAAGCCGAAAATGTTGCTTGTGTAGTGATGGAGGACTGGATGGACTTAGCCAGTCGAGGAATTGAACACGCGACGCTCGGGTGGGACCCAAGCGCTATGCCCATTCAACCACTGACCGGACCATTATTAATAATTGTAACTGTTGGTTTTCCTAATAAAATAAAATAAAATCAAGGTACCTTGTTCGCTTTTCGAAACAACTCATATACATCTAATAGAAATCGTTCTGTCTCCCTTACTATCATGGTTAATCATATGATCTAAACGGTGTTAGAAAGGGAAAACACCACGCTTTATGTTCATATCTAAAAGTTAACAACAAAATAATTAAAATGAACACCTTTATGAAACCAATGTTTAAGAGCGACATTTAAAAAAAATTAAACTCCTGGAATTTTTTATTAATTATTTTTACATTGTACGACTAAAAAGGGAGTAAACGATAAATTTTACAATACATTTGCCAAAAATGTACATGTGTTTTTTTTTCGTTATCTATATGTCGGCGGCCGATCGTAAAATCAGGCAGATCATGATGCGCCTAGCCACATCGTGAAGTGCCTGAGGCGCATCATGATTTGCCTGATTTTAAGATCGGCCTGCAACATGTATATTATTATAACTTCATTATGATTGCATTAAAAAATTATATATTTATTTGATTTATAAAATTTGAAAGCGAATTTCATCACAAACTATCAAAAATAGTTTTTAGTGTTCGGATTCGTTCAGAAATATTTATTTTTTTAGGATTTTGTGGCAAAGCGGAAATATTTTGACCATCCTACAAAATAGGCCCGGAGCCTGAAAGGTTAAACAATGGGTTCAACTGCATGCAAAGTTAATATCTATTTATAAATACCTACATTTAATTTTACTGTGAAACCATTTACCTAATTTACTTTTAACAATATCGAAACTCCTGATTTGAATTCTTTTATTTATTGTTGTGATTTATAATATTAGAAGATCGATCAGTATCTATGTATCTATGTACAATGCTTTTTGTGTGTTTTCCTTAATAAAAGCATTTTAAAAAATTGAATGAGGATTTATTGAATGTTCCAACAACGCATTCTGATTGATGTCTAGTCAAGTTGAATAATATTGAAAAACATTTGAGTCTACCAAAATTTGTCCTCGCCGCCCTCTTACTGCCCTTCAACGTCCCATTGTCGTCCCTGAGGCGACCGCCACACCCTATCCCAATGATACTCACTACTATTAAGGGGGGGGGGGGTAATATCACTGGTTTAGAGACTTCTTCAATGAAACACTTAAAAATAATTTTAAACACACATATGCGTGCATTTTGGGAGGCGGGTACGGGTACCGCCGCTCCGGAAACCAATTGTTGGATAACCAAAACCTCTTCCATATGTCATCCTAAGCGGTTCGCTATGTTTGGGGAATTAATGGGAGTGCGCTGGTTCAAGAGGTGAAGTTAGAATACCCTTCACTCAGCATCCCCAAAGATGCCACGGCCCCCAAAGGAAAAAAAAAACGAAGCAATCGTGCCGTTTACGGTTGATTCGTATACTTCGTACATGTGAAAGTAATAATGTATGTTATTTGATTGAGTTTCGCCAACATTGTCTTCATTTAATTTTAGTGAGGTTTTACTCATAAAGTTAAAAATAAAAATAAATAACTTATTTTTGTTTCCAATCTAACTTTTAAAACACACACCATGAATCATCCCAAAGGGGTGGTAAATCTAACAAACTACTATCATTACTTTGACGTGTACGAAGTATACGAAGCAACCGCAAGCGGCGTTCGTGCCGCTTACGGTTGCCGTAAGCGGCACGAACGCCGCTTGCGGTTGCTTTATTCTTTTCCCACAATTCGTGGTTCGGCTCGTGCATTTTTTCTCCTGTTTATACGCAGCCTAAGACATAGTCAAATTAGGTTTATTTAGAAATTAGCGATTTTGAATAATTTTAATGATTAATGTACCCTCCAAACTAATTATGAAAACCAACTATCAATCTATCTATACAATATATCTTAAATATAAATCTGACCAAGTCCTGGATTACCAGCAAAAGCAGATCCAACATCAAAGATGCTATCAAAACCAACTTACAAGTATGTATTTTTTCAATGGTACGATGATGATTGTCTGTTTCTTTAAATGTATCTAAGATTGTGTGATTATTTGTATTTTTCATAGACATCAGAATGAACATATGTCCGTGGTATTTTTATTATTTTTTAATTGATAAACTAACGTTTAAGACAAGATTTTTATGAATAGCACAAAGGGCAACAATTATTATAAGCAATAATTATCAGCCTGAAACACTCATCTACATTGAAAAATCTTCCGAGAAAAGATAATTGCCGCCAGCGGGACTTGAACTCGTATCCTTCTGATTGCCGGTCAGGTGCTCTGACCACTGAGCTATGACGGCTTATCTAATACCCGCCAAATAATTCAATATGTACTAGTGTTTCATTCAACAATTACTGTTTATAATATTTTTTCCACCTGAAAACAATCAACTTTATTTTTGCGAGAGAGACATTGTTAGTGTTAAATCTCTCGCTAGGTTGCGTCGAGACAAATTATGTCTACTTTTTTTGGGGAAATAATTTAACTTATCAAATATTAATTATTATTTTTTAATTGATAAACTAACGTTTAAGACAAGATTTTTATGCATAGCACAAATGGTAACTATTATTATAAGCAATAATTATCAGCCTGAAACACTTATCTACATTGAAAAATCTTCCGAGAAAAGATATATTAATTTTTATTATAAACTGTTCATGTTTTAAAGCGCCTGCTCTCAACACAGGTTTTCCTCGTGAGACAGGCATAGGACATCACAAATTGTCTGTTTAGAATTAATAAAGAAGAATTAATAAATAAAAAAATAATAAAAATTTCACAGACAGCCACAATCTGAAACCAGAAGACTGAAAACTTGATTTGAAAATCCAATCTGGAATTTAATATACCAGTAACACTATTAAACAATGTTTCGATCGTAACTTTATCAAATCCGTAAAGCAGAAATTCAATATTGAATAGATTTCCTTTGGGCGTTGTTAATAATTATCGGTTCCATGAATTAGTAGGTACTGTTGAATTAGGGATGCGGATGTGGCTGCAACCAACAGACGTGAAATGCGCCGCAGGCAACCGGATCTTTCAGCGACATTTCCGGTGTTTATCTCCAAACCGGAAATACGTATCTTCAGCAGACACAGCCTGTGCCAAGCGTGTCAATGACCTCTTTAAGGCATCTCAATGTGAACAGTATGGGCACTGCCAAAGTTTCAACAGCGTCAAGAAAACAGTCATACAGATACTACTAAATCTGAAAATCTATTAACTCGTAATTAACTTTCATTTTTAACAGCTGAATTAGGACTTATTTATTTAGGTATGTACCCATTTACTATTAATTATAATTTTATTAGGTTATTCACCATCATCACAAAACTAAAACTATTATAAAAATCACCCTTAAAGTAGGTACAATTGAATTGAGTTTTGGCATTAGTCTAATTGGAGGCAAATAAATTTTATTTGATTAATTTGTGTTATTTCACAATTAATTCATTTAAAATAATATATAGTATATTTGCGGCATGTTCCAGAGTGGAAGATACTATCAGTATCGACCTGGTGTAAGACCACCATTCAGAATTGAAACGTTGCTTGAAAATGGCTTTAGCCGTATTTGGTGACCAGATCTGAATAGCCAGGTACTTCCCAACCTACCTCTTCCCCACCTCCTTCCCCTCCCCACTACCTTCAGCCTCACAACATACCCCAATTAGGCATGCCAAATTCTCACTGGCTCCAGACGGGAGCAGTTGAGATTCTTGTGCGGTATTCACTGTAAAAAAAAAAAAATTTGAATAACCAAGAATTTTACAACTTTCCCCTCTACGCAATATCCTCCCTCTCCCTACTCCCTTCAGCCTCACAAAAAAATGAACATAGTTCCACTGTCTTCGGCAGTTGGCACTCTTGCGTGGTGTTCAAATGAAATAATTTCATTTTATTTTATTTTATTTTATTTATTATTTATTTGCATTAAAAAACAGTCTTTAAAAATGCATGTATGACTAGTATTATGAATACTTTATCACTTACCAAATCATTCAAATTTAAGACAAAAGATATAGAAAAATGCATAACAATATACCTAATACAAACAGTTATATTAAAGAGAATCGATTTACCTCAAGTTACAAAAAATGTATTTTGAAAAAAACCTGGAATGAAACGTAAAAACGTTAATTAAAGAACATATTACATTTAACTAACATATAAAACTTCCTCTTGAATCACTCTATCTATTGAAAATCCGTTGCGTGGTTTAAAAGATCTATGCGCAGATACATTTTGAGCGACTTCATTGTATACTATGTAATGATGATAATGATGATGGAAACAAATAAGTTCGTAAAACTGGGTGTATTGTACAGGGCCCGCAGATACTTTAATAGTACACAACTGCTAAACCTGTACAAATCACAAGTGCGCCCCACGGTTGAATTTGGCAGCCACCTCTGGTCTGGAGCTCCGAAATACCTGAAAAATACCCTCAACTCTGTGCAAAAACGGGCGGTCCGCTTAAAAGATTCTCCCATCATAACAGACGGATTGCAATCTTTAGAGCACAGGCGTCGGGTGGGAATGCTATCCTTGTTCTACCGGTATTACAATGGAAGATGCTCCGAGGAACTAGCGTCATTGATTCCTTGGGCATCGGTGCATAGTCGGGAAACACGCCAAACGCGTGCCCAACATTTGTACACGGTTACATGAGAACGGGTCGTTTCTTCGACTCGTTCTTGTGTTCAACAGCTCGGCTGTGGAATGATTTGCCGGCCTCTGTGTTTCCTCCTTCCTACAACATGGGTCTCTTCAAGACCAATGTTCATTCCTTCCTCTCCTCAAAAAGACCCTCCACACAGCATCCCAGACGACATAGTGTGGAGTTAATGTAAAAAAAAAAAAATCACCACTGTATTATAGTGAATTGATGTTGTTTTATTTAGGAGTGTTTACAAAGTTATGTGTTTTCATTAAATCAATAATGACGCCACAAAGTGTATTTGCGAAGTTTGAAGAATTATATATTTCTTTATTAAAATATATAGGATTAAATATCATGTGTTCCCAATTATGTCCTCTGCGTGCGAACTGTACCAAAATAATTTCTCTAAATAAACAATAAACAGTGTCAAGTGACCTCCAAGGTAAGTATGGTCCTGTATATTTTCTGCCTGTACACTACAGTAGTACGTTTTCACGCAGCATCGCGTTCATCGGTTAAATCATTGTAGGTAAAGGGCGATTCCGCTATAGACGATTCTCGACAGTAATTTTTAAATCGCAATATTTGTTCCTTTTTTTTATCAGTGCGAAGAAGAAGGTCAATATTTAATAATAAAAAAAAAATTTTGGATTTTACTTCATTTTTAAATTTTTGGCGCACTTGGAAACATTATCATTTGAAGAATCGGTATATAAACTGCAAAATCACACCGTGCAACTGGCGCAAAACAGCTGTTACCGATAGTTTGAAGTTATGTTTTACTGCTAAAAGTGTAGTGACAATATTAATTTGTTCTTATGTGCCGAAAGTACTTGTTGTTATTTTTTAAGCATCATTGACTACAAGAAGTCACTGTTAGCTTGTTGCACCCGCGATACAAAAGATATAAAAGTTTGTGTTTTTCACAGAAATAAAGTGCTAACGTTTTGAAACTTTGTAAAAGTAAGAAGAAATCACAGGCAAACTTGAATAAAACGTTTTTAAGAGTATAATGTTACCTGAATTGAAATAAACGTTGACTCAAATTGGTTGCACCCGCGATTGTGTTGTTAGAATCGCGGGTGCAACTCTTTGACAACTACCATTATTGTGTGATTTATCGTATATTTTATTGTTTGTTATGCCTTCAATAATAATATATGCTGTGTATTACTAGTGATTTATATTTAGTAGGTGTGTTAATATTATATTCAGCTTTTTTATAGAAATTCTATGATTTGGCAAGCAGTCTCTCTGAAACATCTTTTTTATATTAAAAAAAACGATGATCACGTTGGATGATAAATAGGAAAAGCTAAAAAATAAATCAGGCATTCAATCAAAATATTTCTTTCAATCTTAAGACGTCGATAGCATTTTCGTGGCGCGAACCTCACTGTCTGGTCTCAAATCCACATTGGTTTTGAAATCTCCGAAAACCACCACTGAAACAGAAAGTGATTTTGATAATTTGGAACCTCTTACAAATTACAAAATATAAAAAGGAATTCTACAAAAGAAGAAAAAAAAACAAATTTTTGTTTTTGAAAAGGATTGATGAATGAAATATGTTCATAGAATTTTCGGCGAATTTTGACGTAACTGAAAATAAATAATTAACATAAATGACCAAGAAGTGTACTGATTAGTAATAAACATTGTTGGATTTCTTATTTCGTTCATCTAGCAGGGTTTATTGATGTTTATATACACTTAAACTAGATGAGTTGCACCCGCGATAATTTGATGGTGCACCCGTAATTGTTTGAAGAGCTAATAATTCATTGCTTGTTTTTGTTTTCTATATATTTGTTTATTTTTTTAGTTGATTAGTTTAACGCCTTACGAATTATCAAGGCATAACATAACAAATGTTTCACAATTAACAGACTGTTGTATTTTGTCTTATGATCTGGAAAGGGTGGGCGAAATTGGTTGCACCCGCGATCGCACTTTGAACCTCCTTCCTGACTATTTAAATATTTGAATAAAATTCTTATAAACTAATAAAAAGTAAACATGTTAAAATGTAGCTCTTCCAATAATAATTTCATTAAAAATGTTTTTTGTTTTATTATTAAGAAGCTTTATATGCGTCTAAATGTTGCACCCGCGATAATGGAATCATCCTAAATATAGTTTCTTATCGGTGATCAATGAACCAGTGGATGCAATTTTTAGTCATAAATTGTTATAATGGTTTGTCTAGTTTGTAGTTATAAGTAAGACTTTAGAGATTTATTATAAGTTTGTATTGAGGTGATGTTTCACTAAAATGGCACTAAACAGGTCATTCCAACATTATTATTAATAACTATGAGAGCAAGTGATGCTATTCAATTTGAACCGCTGAAATTTAAAAAAAAATTTAAATAAATCAACGAAATATTAAGTTTTCTGACATAATATTCTATTGAATGTTATTTTTAAAGAATGTAATAAATTTTCTGAGGTTCGTGTTAAACACATAGATGTCTGCGCACAATCTATTACAGGGCTACGTTTCTTCCTATAAATACATTTTCAAGATTATTAGTGTTATTGCTCTCAGAATTTTGCCTCATTACGGTTTGAGGGCCTCTGTGTTTCCTCCTTCCTACAACATGGGTCTCTTCAAGACCATTCCTTCCTCTCCTCAAAAAGACCCTACACACAGCATCTTACATAGATGACATAGGCCTCGAGGGAAATTATTTTCCTCATGGCCTCCTGTGGGGAGTTAAAATAAAGGAATATGAATATTGATTATCTCATCCTGAAATAATAATTTTGTAATAGGTATGGGCTATCAATAAAATTGTGAATTATCTTATCAAGCATTACTAGGGCTCTGATATCTCAGCGTTGATCAAAAGTTTTAATAGAGAGTACTAGAAGGTGATTTTTAAGGGATTAAAAATATGTAAAACGATATTTTTTTTATTGATGCTAAATTGGTATAAAAAAATACAATACGAAAAAAGTCAAAGGAATTTTATGGATATATAATACATTATTATATAATTACTGTAACATTAAAAATCAACCCGCAAAAACAAAATGTTTTTACTGTAATATAACTATTTTTATTATGTAGTGAGACAGTTTCAACTTTCCGCCACGGTCCTGCGTATGAGGCGGCGCCGATAAGCTTTACCGGAATGAATTCTTAATTCCTGCTCGCCGGTTACGCCGGTCAGTGAAACTCAATGTTGCCAAGTGCTTGGTTTTTGCAACGTTTTCATGGATTTTGGATCCTTTCATGATTTGGTGTCCTCTATGGTCACCTCCATGGTTATTTAAAAAAACCATGTCGAACATGTCATTAATTAACAAAAGTGTGTACTTTTAAGTGGGATACGATTTTTAGCATGAATCACACAGCGAAATCCTGCAATCAGGAATGTAGTATTAATTGCCGCTGTTTTCAGCAAATCTCCAATCTGGTTTAAAAGAAATACATTACATAGCAAACGAAATGTTGTTGATAAGTGCTGGAAAGAAATCAACAGGCTAACATTTTAAAATAACCTCAAATGTTACAAGTGAGTTCCTTTCAGACGTGTACATAACATATTATCATGTCCTCCTGAGGTTTTTTTTCATATGTAAAGATACCAAATACTAATTGTTTTATACCTTAATTTCAAGAAAGGATTCTCCAAGAGTAAGAAATCGTCGTCTGTCGAACTCGACATTTCGTAAAAACTGACAGATGCTATCAGGCTACCACGTAGGTAGCGCAGGTTTTATCTGCGCTCTGTTTGTCCACATCTCGGCGTCGACTGCCGCCGGTGGAACCGGGCACTGAGCGCCGTTAATCTGAAAACCCGCTTTGTTTTTGTTCGTACCCTATCGAACGGCACTACCTAGCTGCGCCATCAATTCATCCAATTTCAGAGAAATTCATGTGTATACACGTGTGTGTTTGTGTGTGTGTGTGTGTGTGTGTGTGTGAGTGCTATCAAAAGACAAAATGCAAAGTCGTTGACAACGAGTCTATCTGCCAAGTTTCATCTCGATCGGATATCGGGATGTGGGTTATTTTCCACTTTCAAGATTTGCATTCAATCATTCATTCACTAAAACAAAATCTAAATTCAAATAGATTTGTTTTAAAAAAAGTGCCTACAAGACTATTATTATTTTATTCAACAGAGTGCATGTCAAAAATCGCTCCACAAAAATATATAAAATTACAGTTTATGTAAGTATTATATTATCAATGTTGTGTTTGTCTTTAATTAGTGATAGCATCAACCATGTTCAGTGTAATTGTATCTGTGAAAGCTTTGATGTAAATCACTGTTAACAAACCTAATAAAAAAAAAAATTTTAAAAAAAAATTTAAAAAAATAAAAACAATTGGGTCAAATAGTGCATGACAAACAACATTAGATTTTTTACGACTGTAAAGTATGTGCCCCAATGAAAGCCAAAAAAACTCATACATGGTTGAGTAAAAAAACTCGGAGTGTTGAAAATAGTTAATAATAGTAAAATAATTAGTAGGTACCCAACAAAATACCCTGCTTATTAGTGTTATTTGTCGTAAGTAGGTGCACTGGTGCAAATGGTTCGTAACACACGACATAGCGTGTTTTTTTGTATTTTTAATTGCGCAATAGTTGGGTTGTCGTAAGTAGGTATATGTCAGTAGTAATTATTAGGGGTGTTATTTAATTATTTCATTTGCGAACTCGGCATTCTGGAGTTAAAAGGTTGTTGGAGTTTCTTTGAAATTAACGAAGTAAAATAAGCATGGCGGTTCCGGTCTGCAGTCGGCAGAACCTCCGACCTTTTCGCTACATTAAAACCGCCGCAGCATTTTAGGAAACAATTTTCCTCGCCTCGGTTTTGTGGTGCCGGAAAAATACTTTAAAAACATTTCGGATGAAGTAAAAATCACTGAAAACCAAGTTCAGGGCTTTCGCTCTCAGCCACTCCCTTAATCAGGGTAACAAATGTACAAAATATGGAGTTTATAATAATACGTTGTACTCAATAATACTCAATTTTGCCGTTGGAAATTACTCAAAGATTAATAATCAAAATTATTACTAAGAATCCATCAGATTATTCAACCTCTCAACTTTTTCAAGACTTTCAAGTCCCACCTCTAAAAAATACGCTGCTTCAAATACACAAAGACTATTCTAAGAAGTCGCACCACGCCATGGTACGCGATGAGAGCAATAGGCAAAACACAGTGGGTCGCTTATGTACGCCATTAATGCATACCAGTTTGGCACAACATAGTTCTACACGTACAATGGAGTGGTGTGGTTTAAACAACTAGCAATAGAGCTAAGATTAGAACCTGACTACAATAAATTCAAAAATAAATTAAACAATAATATCTTAAATAATTTAGCCACTTAGAACCGCATTAACCTTTAATTAAAAATACTTATTCAATAATTTATTTTATGTTATTTAATTTTTTTATATATTTCTTATTTTATTACATTTGATTTATGTAAGTACGTATATATAATGTATGTGTTATAATTTTAATTTTTTTAATTTAAATTTTTTTTTCTGTTCCCTTTACACACGAGTAGTTACACTCTCGTAAAGGTTATATATTTTATAAGTATATATGTTCATACTGTTTCTAATCAATGTTGCATGTTAGTATTTAATGATTTGAGTTTAATCCGATTGTAACCTGAAAATTTAATTACTCATGATTATATTACAAGTATATGTATATAAAAACTAATAAAAAAATAATAAAAAAAACCTTTTTATGAATTTATTAGGATTACCTTACTGAATATTTTAATGAGACGATGTATGAATGTGAACGAGACAAGGAGTGTGTGCCAAAATCGAGTTGTTTGGCGGTCCGTCCTCTCTGCCTACCCCTGCGGGGAAACTGCGTTATGGTTAGCTAGTTAATATTTTAAGCCTCATTGTAATACCTAATCAATGAAGAAAATAATATCGACAAATGTCAATGAAATAGTCGAATACAAGGAAAATAAAAAGGTGACGGTTGTAGCTGGCACTCGAACCCAGATTTCAGAACCCAGTAGAAGATTCTTCTATACGCCTCTTCCAATTGAGTTAGTTGACCATTTTTATACATCTATTCTTCTGTCTTTGAAATGTGATTACTTAAATTACCCTTAATTATTTTCCAAATTTTTATGGACAAGTTTTGACAAGACAGATTCTATTTCTTTATTGAATGTAAGTCAGGTATGAAGGTATGATGCCCAAACTTTTACATACATTTATAAAAAATAAATAATTTTTTTTAATATACATATTTTGATTCGGTCCCCCGACCTTCGGTTTGTGAGTGAAGAGCCTAATCCCTCGACCACGGAGGCGAATTTATGCTACCTAGATAGCATTTTGAATTCAGCAATCCGATTTTATTTAAGTGGAACATCTTTTGACTTCTCTACACGTCAGGAATCAATATCCAATTTATTAGTTTTTAACCCCCGACGCAAGGAGCGGTGCTATAAGTTTGACTTTCTGTGAGTATGTCTGTGGCTTCGTAGCTCCTAAACGAATCGACCGATTATGATGCGGTTTTATTTTGTTTGAAAGCTGACGTGATCGAGATGGTTCTTAGCTACAATTCATGATAATTTGTTCAGGCGTTTCAAGGTTATCAGCTCTTTTTTTAATCGGGGGTTGCTTATAAATTATTGAATCTTATTGAAAGGTTGCTTATAATATTTAATCAAAGAATGTTTATTAGACTATTTCTAATTTTACTAACCTACCTCTTGATAGGATAAGGTGGCTGACATAAAAAAATATTTATGACAGAGCAGATAATGAATTCTGGTAAGTAAATTCTTAATATATGATCTTGCTACCACCAGGGTAGATACTTGTACGTGTAATGAAGGTCGAAGGTGTTTTTTTTTTTTTTACTCTCAGGCTGCGTTGATAAGGGCACAACCTTATCTCAAAATCTAACAAACTCATAACAAAATATAAATTAATTTGTGTACAAATAAAGAATTCTTGTAAGTATATATCCTTTATACAATAAAAAACACATACATTTGTTTAAGACCACTTTTATTTTAAACACTCTACCGGTTTCAGAAGCACCATTCCTTCGTCATTGGAGGGGACCCACCACTTTCCCAACGGCGTTATAAGGAAACATATGGTTTCCTCCTTCACCGCACACGTCAAGACTCAACTTTTTTTGAACGAAGCTACATTTATTTGAACGACTCTAGACCCTCCAATGTCCATGCATACGGGGTTAGTAAGCAGTATGCAAGTACTTACATTAACATTATACAAAAGATAAATAGAAGTAGCAGCCCGTGGAATAATTCTTCTGAAATAGGTTACATCAAAAAGAGATAATAGTGTTAGTAAAAGAAAAAGAAAAATAAAAATAACGGCTATTACCAGTCGAAGAAACCTTCTGTGAATAAAATAAGTAATGAGGAAAAAACAGTTATATGATTATGTTATAATGTAAGTAATTACTATAGTAGCGGAAATAAAATAAAATATATAAAAAAAAGCCAGAGAAAGTATTCCATAGACCACCGGGCAGTCCCAATGAGAATGCTAATAATTTTAAACACTCTTCCGGTTTCAGAAGCACCCTTCCTTCGTCAGGAGAATATTATAACTATATTATATAGTTAAAATAAAAGTGGTCTTAAACAAATGTATGTGTTTTTTTATTGTAAATTATGGCGAGCCACAAAGTTAATGCTTTTTACAAATATGTAATATCCTTTATATGATCTTGCATCAACCAGAGTAGGTACATGCACGTGTATCTAATGGTGGTCGAAAATGTTTTTTTTTTAACTTTCAGGCTGCGTTTATAAGGGCACAAACTTATCTCAAAATCTAACAAACTCATAACGAAATATTAATTAATTTCTGTACTTTATTTCGTGTACTGCACGATGTAACAAATAATAATATCGCTGGCGTGGCACCATTTGTGCTCTGAAATGCAAGTACAACCTAAACCAATCCACCCATAGTTCATATTGTGTTGGCGATGCGGTTAACATTTCTATGTCGGCCGGGAAAGTTCAGTGGCCAAATGCCGCAACTAATGCCGCCCCGTTCCATCCCTAGTCCGCTCTGCCCCCACCACCCCTCGGGTGCAAGGGTTTGTTGCACCCCCGGCACGACTGAGAATAATCTAGTTCGTTATTCAGTGTTTATTTGTCATTTTTGCGGGAAACATAAGTATTTTTGTTAATTTTGAAGCTTTCGTGAAATTTATTTGTCTCTGTTATTTTAAACTCATGATGTTTGAAAGAAAGAGAACGATAACAGTGTGCAATATAATTGTGAATGTTGAATACTTGGAGTAGGATATGGTTTTTGAATTTGGCAAGTATGTTTACGAAAGATGAGAAGGCTGATAGAGATGTTGAAAGATGGGTAAATAGCGGTAACTCCATAATAATAATAATTGGCTAATTTATATAGTGCCATTTTCGTGGAAAATCACCCCAAGGGCGCTGACAAAAAACTGTCCAAAGAAGAGAGGTTACCGGTCCACAAAGGAGTGCTGACGTATAGCACTGAAGCATGGCAGAGGAAGGATGAAAGTAGACTGAATGCTGTAGAAATAAGATCCCTGAGCAAGTATATGTGATAAAATCAATCGATCGTGTGATAAATTTGGAGATCTGCAAATAACGCAAGCCCGATGTAAGCGTAAGGGGCCATCCATAAATTAAGTCACACCTTAAGAGGGGGAGGGAGTAGAGAAGTGTGACATTGTGTGACGAGGGGCACGGGGGGTCATCAACTTTGTGACGTCACATGTAAAAACCTAAATGATTTAAACGCAAAACTTTTTTAGATGTAAAATTGCTAAACATGTGACGTCACACTAGGGAGGAGGGGGTCTCATAAATGTGTGACAGGGACGGGGAGGGGGTCAAAAAATCATGAAATTCGAGTGACGTAATTTATGGATGGCCCCTAATGAGTAAGATTAAGGAAGGGACGCTTAGATAGTTGGGGCTTGAAGGGCGAATGAACGAAGAAAGAAGTGTAAGGAGAATTTATGAAGCAAGTGTGAATGGTAGAAGAAGTCGGAGACGCCCGAAGAAAACATTGTTCTCTCACTTCGGCCGCCGTGGAGGAGGGGTAAGGCTCGTGACTCGCAATCCGAAGGTCGCGGGATCGAATCCTGGCGTGCGTAAATAAATTTTATTTGATTAATTGGTGGTATTTCAAAATTAATTAATTAAAAATAATATGTAGTGTAAAAGATACTCTCAGTATCGCCCCGGTGTAAGACTACCATTCAGAATTGAAACGTTGGTTGAAATGGCTTTAGCCGTGTAAGTGACCAGATCTGAATAACCAAATACTTCCCCACCTCATACGTTCCCCTCCCCACTGCCTTCAGCCTCACAACATACCACAATTCGGGATGCAATGGTTTCCACCGGCACCAGACGGGAGCAGCTGGGACTCTTATGAGATATTCAGATAAAAAAGAGACACTAGCGACATCTCGCGGAGATGGAATGGTCTAACTTAAATACAGTTTTCGTGGGGAGATAACTCGTAAAACAGAAAATTTTGACTTACAACCCTTTTCTATGGGATGTGCGTATGGTTGTACAAGAATTCGATTTGGTATATGCATAGCATGAGCGGAAACACTTTTTGGTTTAGTTGAGTTTGCATGTTCAATTTGGATCAGTCGTTATTTCTTATATTGTTGATTAAAAGAGAGCTTTACTTTATAGGTAAGAATAACGATACACATAAAAAATAATAACATTTTAATTAAAAATAATTCGTTGTTGGAAATAAATTATTTCGAAATGGTTCGCGTTTCGCATTGTATTGCATTCGAATTTCTCACTGCACGCATTCAGTCCTACACAATAATATTTTTTCATAACGGATAATGGAATTCTTTAGCAGGTAAACCATTATATTAAAATGCAAGTGCCCGTCGAGTTATTATGTCAACGGATTCGTGATTCATTTGATAACTATAGCATCAAAACACGTGTCGCTAAATAAAGTACATTTATGTACGCAGATATTATGTATTTTTTTATACGTAAGCTATTTATATAATATGGTAAATAATAATGTTACACAGTAGTGTTTGACGTTTTCGTCGGATAATTATTTATTTATTGAAGTAAAACTCCTTTACGCACGCTCGACTTGGGGGGTAAGCTGGTGAATGAACGCATTACGAAAAGTGTGATGTTACGAAAAGTGTGATGCTACGAAAAGTGTGATACGAACGGTGATCGATGCGAACGGCGATCGAGCGAGTCTTTTTTCAATGTCAATGTCACTCCAATGTCATATGTTCTTTTAGAAGTTAGTGAATTTTTACTTCAGTCGTGTGGTCTAAAGCACATTCTTTTTTTTTTTTGCACATTTTTACTTTATTTTAATTTTTTATTTTATTTATGAACAGAAATAAAGAGTAGGTACATTAGATACTTTGGTTAAAAAAATTACAATTAATAAGTATATTACATGTGTGTGTGTGTGTGTGTGTGTGTAAGAGAGAGAGAGGGTGTGTTTATGTATGTATGTAGGTATGCGCATTAAATTAATTATTAATTGTTTTTGTGTTTAATTCGTAGAACTCCATTTTAATTTTTAGAAATTTAATTAAAATTAAATTTGATAATGTTATTATCGAGTTCTGTAAGTTTTTTGGTTAGTGTTTTAGTTACAGCTGTTTCGACGTGTAAGGTCATTTTCAAACTGTGGTGAAGCCACGTACGGACGACTTATTTATAAGATTTTAAATGTCAATTTTTGAAGGTGTCTAAGTTGATTTATTACCGGTTAAACCAATTTGTAGAGACACTAATTGAGATTGAGAGAGTTCTAATGTGGGATTCGGAGTATTTCCCTTTGGTTTGCCTTGCACTAAGTGTAAGGGTTTTTTTAATTGATTTAGAATGACGTTATTGCTATGACTCATTTAAGTGCATTATATTTTTTAGGTTTGGTAAACATACTAAGTAGTGGGGAGTAAATAATTTTCCTTACTTTATTAATTAGCGTTATGTTGGGGTCATTCGTTCGTTTATTGATTTCTAATTGTTCAAGCAAATTTAATCTAAGACCCTTTCGTTCTATATGTAATGGTTTTGGCTGGTTATTTTTAAGTGGAACGTGATTATTCACTAAGAGATGTTCGGCGAATTTTGAAGAGGTGTTTTTATTTTTATAACATCTTATATGTTCTTTGAATCTAGTTGAGAATGCCCTACCTGTTTGTCCGATGTACGTAGCGTTACAGTCAGCGTGGTCACATTTTAATTCATATATGCCACCGTTATTGAGTTTAGGATTTCTACTTTTTGAGTTTTTAAGGCTTGTTCCCATATTATTATTGGTTCTAAAAGCTATATTTAAACCACATTTTTTAATTTCTTTTGCAATTTTTAAAGATATTGGGCCGAGGAATTCGAGACATGCAAATTGTTATATTTTTTTGTTATGTACCGGATATATTAAATTAATTTTATTTTTGTAAAATCTTAATTTATGCTTAAATCTCCCTTAGCAAAACACATAATATATTATGTCAGATATGTTGACGATATCTTGATTTGTTGGAACGGCACCAACCGACAGTTAGATATCTTTACTAACTGGGCCAACACCATTAATAATAAAATCTGCTTCACAGTTGAACATGAGATCGAAGGTAAAATAATTTTTTTAGATCTGACAATTGGTAGAAGTAATAATAAACATACCTTCGAAATATTTAGAAAACCAACGTTTACAGATACTACGATAAATGCAAATTCAACTCATCCTTGGTCCCACAAATTATCAGCTTACCATTCAATGGTACATCGACTCCTTAACATTCCCTTAGATAATAAAGCATACGTAAAAGAAAAAGAAACTATTAAAACAATCGCGATTAATAACGGCTACGAGGCAAAAAACATTGAAAAAATAATAAAAAACAAGAAATACAAACGCATGTTTGGGGGCGATGCCTGGAACGTTTCGGTGAGACCCAAACGGTCACTGGACATATCCAAGGCCTTTGACCGGGTTTGGCACCGAGGACTTGTCAACAAACTGCATTCTTACGGACTTCCCGCATCCTTGTGTACGTGGATTGCCGACTTCTTGAGGGAGAGGTCGATTCAGACGGTAGTCGATGGTTTCACCTCTTCCTCTCACTCGATAAATGCTGGCGTCCCGCAGGGATCGGTTCTGTCTCCAACTCTGTTTTTGTTGCACATCAACGACCTTTTGTCATGTGCACCAATTCACTGCTACGCGGATGACAGTACAGTTCATGACAGCTTTTTGTTTGACAAGCCCCCAAAGGGCTCACAAACTCCAACAGCTCGTAAGGCTTTGAAGCAAAGAATGGACGGTTACCTCGAGAGTGTTTTCTCTTGGGGTAAAAATAATCTCGTTGAATTTAATGTTTCAAAGACCCAATCTTGTCTGATTACGTCTAAAAGGGATCGCAATGAAAATCTAGTATCTTTCAACGGAAGCAATCTTCCGAACAGGCCCTCCATTGATTTGCTTGGTGTAACCCTAAGTGACCAGCTCAGGTATGGGGGCTTCATCGAAGCCAGAGTAAAGTTAGCCTCCCAAAAACTGGGCGTACTGTACAGGGCCCGCAGATACTTTAAAAGTACACAACTGCTAACCCTGTACAAATCGCAAGTGCGCCCCACGGTTGAATTTGGCAGCCACCTCTGGTCTGGAGCTCCAAAATACCTGAAAAATACCCTCGACTCTGTGCAGAAACGGGCGGTCCGTTTGATAGATTCTCCCATCTTAACAGACGGATTGCAATCTTTAGAGCACAGGCGTCGGGTGGGAATGCTATCCTTGTTCTACCGGTATTACAATGGAAGATGCTCCGAGGAACTAGCATCATTGATCCCTTCGGCACCGGTGCATAGTCGGGAAACACGCCAAACGCGTGCCCAACATTTGTACACAGTTGACATTAGTCACATGAGAACGGGTCGTTTCTTCGACTCGTTCTTATGTTCAACAGCTCGGCTGTGGAATGATTTGCCGGCCTCTGTGTTTCCTCCTTCCTACAACATGGGTCTCTTCAAGACCAATGTTCATTCCTTCCTCTCCTCAAAAAGACCCTCCACACAGCATCCCAGATGACATAGGCCCTGAGGGAAATTATTTTCCTCAGGGCCTCCTGTGTGGAGTTAATGTAAAAAAAAAAAAAAAAAATTAAAATGTGACCACGCCGACTGTAACGCTACGTACATCGGACAAACAGGTAGGGCATTCTCAACTAGATTCAAAGAACATATAAGATGTTATAAAAATAAAAACACCTCTTCAAAATTCGCCGAACATCTCTTAGTGAATAATCACGTTCCACTTAAAAATAACCAGCCAAAACCATTACATATAGAATGCTTGAACAATTAGAAATCAATAAACGAACGAATGACCCCAACATAACGCTAATTAATAAAGTAAGGAAAATTATTTACTCCCCACTACTTAGTATGTTTACCAAACCTAAAAAATATAATGCACTTAAATGAGTCATAGCAATAACGTCATTCTAAATCAATTAAAAAAACCCTTACACTTAGTGCAAGGCAAACCAAAGGGAAATACTCCGAATCCCACATTAGAACTCTCTCAATCTCAATTAGTGTCTCTACAAATTGGTTTAACCGGTAATAAATCAACTTAGACACCTTCAAAAATTGACATTTAAAATCTTATAAATAAGTCGTCCGTACGTGGCTTCACCACAGTTTGAAAATGACCTTACACGTCGAAACAGCTGTAACTAAAACACTAACCAAAAAACTTGCAGAACTCGAAAATAACATTATCAAATTTAATTTTAATTAAATTTCTAAAAATTAAAATGCGCATTAAACAAATTATATTAATGACATGATGCTCTTTTTAAATTTGGGCAGTGAATCTGAGAAAATGTCGATGTTAGAATTTAGCCAAATTATATTTATGAAGATATGCATACATACTCGTAGGTACCTAGTTGTACAAAGGAGTATAATATTAAGTGCATAAATAACGTAATACACTAAGGAATAAGTAAGTACAATACAAGTATGCAGTATCACTATCATGGAAAGTTGTAACAAAGGAATTCAATAAGTCTGTAAATAACAAGAGTGCGAAAGAAGTAGGTAGGTAATATTATATTATATAGCACAAAGCAAATATTTTTTGTATTGTATTTTAACACGTAAAAAATCATCAGAAAACTTTTTTTTCCAAAATGCAAAAAGAGTTATATTAAAAATTGACTTTAATTTAATTTTCTTCAAATTTAAATTAATGCAATTTCTGCCTAATTTGTGACTTTTTACGCCAATTTATTTTATTTTAAAAGAAAGACAAACATTCTTGGGTTACGAATAACCCGACAATATTTGAAAAACTTCTCCTATCACCACAGTAAGCGGAAAGTGTTGCTTGAGTCGTGATGGAGGACTTAGCCAGCCGAGGAATCGAACACGGGACGCCTGGGTGGGATCCAAACGTGATGCCAACACAGCCACTGACCGGTCTAAAATATATATTATTGTATGCTATTGAAATCGTGCATTTATTTATGTTTTCAGTAAAAAATATATAATGGACCCTCAAGCGCCAAAGAAAAACTTAGAGGATCAAGAACTTAAAATCTTAAATCACTGTGAGATGACAATTGAAGCGCTAAGCATGGAAACAGCTTGGAAAGCCTTAATCTTAATAATATGTCCATGATACATCCAGTTCATGATCCGTATTTAATCAAGACAAAAACAGAACAAGACACAGAAAATAAAAAGGTAACGGTCGTGACTGGATCTCTGTCTTATCAGGACACAGCGCCACAACTCTCGTATTTAAAATTCTGAATGAACAATATTATCCTGAACTAATTTTCCCTATTATTTGGCAGCTATATTTTTGAATAACCTTTAAGATGAAGCCATACTAAATAATGCAAAATCATACAAAATCGTATGTTTTTGTTTTGAAAATTGAATCGCTTAGAAGTATTACGGAAGCTTCTATTAAACACTGCATGTAGAAAATATCTTGGCTATTAAAAATATCGGTCAGTTTTTTTATAAGTCTTTTAATAAGCCTATAAAAAAATAAAATATAAAGTCTGTAAAAAACACTTTCAAGTCCAAACTGTCCTATTTATAAACCACTTTTCGGATATGGTTTTATTGTTTAATGTATCAAATTCAGTTTCTTTTAAAATAATCGCATAAAAAAATGATTTTTACGCCCGAAGTTCACAAAATAAAATAAAATATGCATTTTCGCGTTATTATTTTACAGTACGGCCGGCAGTCGACGAATTTGGATTTTCAAAGTGAACTCTGTGCCGTCCACCGAAGGGCTACACGACTAGTCACGCCCGTTTTTTTTATCAGACGCTAGGCTTCACGTCGCTTTGTTCCATGAAATCAATTTTAAAATTTTGTTTTATTACCATAAACAATGCGTAAAAAAGGAGTTAATGTTTTTTACAGGCCTTTACGAAATCAACCTATAAAAAAAAATCTCAAATACCTTTTCCAACCTTTCCAAAAGCTTTTTCTCAAGTATTTTTAAACTCCTCCCATAAAAGGGCGTGAATTACGATTTCGATTTTTTCTGAGCTATTAGATCGCCTTAACGAATTTATTCATAAACTAGATAGTGTCTCAAATAAACATATCCACTTTTATTTATATGGGCCACCTGTTCAGTTTTCTAAAAGTCCAGGATTATTGGTCATTGATATCCGATGTTCGTGATCCAATTGCGGTCGTTGCCTTTTAATTTTTCTGTTTCATGTTTTGTTTAAATTTATAAGTATTATCCCCCTTCTTCAATGATATATTACATTTATGGATATAACCTTCAAAACTTATTCCAATGAAAATAATAAAAAATTACCCTCGTATTTATCTAACAGTCTGTGCAAATCCATGAACCTTCTTCATGTTACTGTAGACTTTATATAACTTAATTTTTGATATAAACGAACTATAAACACATCTTGCTATTGAATCATAACAAATTTATCTAACTATGTAAATATTAAACATTCAAGAGATTGTTTGATTATATATTTCAGCCTATCAGACGAGCTCAAGCCATCTTTCAAACATTTGTGTATAAAAATATCAATTATAAAAAACACAACATCTCACACACAGATGCATTCATTCCTTCACTGTTGACATCTTTACGACCAATCAACCACTAGTGATTAATTACGCTCTGTGCAACAATCCACCTCTTTTACACTCGTTCATAACGGCCGCCTCGCTTCGAGGTAGCTAGATGTAGGTACCTAATGTATTTGGATATAAAATATTTCAGTAGACCGATAATTTGATAGCGGCAATAAAACACACTATAAATTGGACGACTGAAAGAAAGTTGAAAGACTGGAATGAGCATAGTAGACAGCTTGAAGACCTCCCAAGACAGGGAACAGACCTCAGAGTTCAGACCTCCGATAGGAGACGTTAGATTGTATTTAGAGGGTTGTGGCGCATTAGACGGGGTGACCAAATTTCACAAAAACTTTGACACTAAGTTAAAAAATTTATTTGTTTTATTTTATGAAGCGATGATACCATCAAATTTTCTATTATTTTCTTTAATAGTGTTTTATGATTAACTGTCCGTTGTTGCAAAATTGTTTTTCATGAGGGAAAATGATTGGGTCAATTCATTCTCACCCAGCTGGCGATTCCGTTTCAAGTTAATAATAAATAATTGTCTTTCGTGCTATTTTGTGGCAAAAAATTGTATTGCAGCATATATCCGGCAGTCCATATAAAACAATGGTGGATCATGCACACAATACTCGTCTCATACAAATTAAAGGAATGAAAGTACCTGTGTTTCAAAACAAATATGGTCAAAGAACACTTGAATATGTTAGGTATACCATTAATATTTAACAAATAGCCATACGAATTTAAAGAAAATTGCTCTATAACGAAATTCTCACTGATGTTAAAATCATGGCTATTAGGGAGTAATCTTATGTATTAAGTTTATGTTCTGTTTACTCTCACCATGTACTAATTTGCAATTGTGTTATTAATTACTAGTGTGGTAATATACTCAACTGTCTAATGATATTTTTAAAAAAAAATTCTAAATCTACATTTTTTCACCATAAAATACGGTCTCTAAATAATAATTATCAACATTGCATATCACATTATCACAATGTTTTAGTGTGTATATATATATATATTGTTATATGTGTATGTTGTTGCCACGCTAACGCGTTGAGGATTATTTGATGTATTGTATTGTTTTAAGTTAATCTGTGGAACTGATCTCCTGCTGACAAGCTACTTTCAGTAGCTTAGCGGGTGTAAATTTCCATTGGATGCAATTTTATACAATAATAAAAAAAATAAATAAAAAAAAATCTTAATAGTAACAACTTCATTCGCTGTTATCCGAGAGAACTGGAATAGCAGTTAATAAAAAAATCACTAATTTTAAGGTTAAGGATAACAGGGTTTTCCACTATTTTTTATTATGCTTGAAATAAAATTACCATAAAGAAGGTGTTTGTTTCTATTCTATTTTTACGTTGGCGAATGAATTTTCTATGCGATTTAAAATGTGCCATTTTCGATTTATCGCCAAAACGACATGTTCGTTGACGTCTCGGGCAAAGTTGGTGACAGTCGTTTTACCAGCCACTGGCGCTTTCTACGTCATTATGACGTTTTGGAATTTGCGATTTTAGATCATTTTTTAAAATCGAATAAAATATTAAAATTATACGTTTTTAGTACGACAATCATAATCAGAAAAATAAACTTCCAATCTTTTATAATTTTTTAATGGTGTTCATAGTTTGTGAAAATACCCCAGTATGCTGTCGTCCGAGAGAACTGGAATCGCAGTTAACGTAAAAGTAATTAATAATTTTAAAGTTATGTTTAATACTTTGGATCAAAATATCAATGCATCTGTAATATTAAAATTCTCATCACCCATAACAAGCGGAGCCAGGGTCGGCCCTGCGCAGGTGCAATTGGAGCAGTTCGCTACAGGCGACGACGTCTTGTCAAGAAGGCAGGGCGCCGCGGCCGCGCCGGTAATACCTAAAGCCTAACACATCGCCCTTGAGGATTTTATTAGCGCCCGACTGCCGTTGGCTCAGTGCCCTGAGCATAACTTAATTTTATTAATATGTAGAAAACTCCAGGAAAACAAGTAATCTATTGATGTTAGATAGTATCTACAGTAAAACGTATGGTCACAGCGCCATATTACTTGTGACGCTATCAGACAACATAGCGAGGACGGAGTAACGGCCCGTTAGGCTGTCACGGAGACCGTTAGCGGCTGGTAACGCCCGTTAAAATGGAACATAACGGAAGTCACTCATTTTTGTGAAACGGAAATGTACTAAGATACTTCACGAAAATTATCCGTAACATTGTTCCAGTACAACGAAGAAAATTAGACATAGGAAATTATAATTAGTCAAGAAACAAAACATTTGTTGCCACGTTTGAAAGCTTAAATACATTTTCTACAAACCTTGGATAAACACCATATTTTTTTAAATATTTTTATTTTATTATTATTTATTAATTAAAATAATATAGATAAACACAAAATATGTATTTTTTTCAGTTTTAAGTACAATACACATTTTTGTGGTATATTTTTTTTTTTTACATTAGCTCCACACAGGAGGCCCTGAGGAAAATAATTTCCCTCGGGGCCGATGTCATCTGGGATGCTGTGTGGAGGGACTTTTTGAGGAGAGGAAGGAATGAACATTGGTCTTGAAGAGACCCATGTTATAGGAAGGAGGAAACACAGAGGCCGGCAAATCATTCCACAGCCGAGCTGTTGAACACAAGAACGAGTCAAAGAAACGACCCGTTCTCATGTGACAAATGTCAACCGTGTACAAATGTTGGGCACGCGTTTGGCGTGTTTCCCGACTATGCACCGGTGCCGAAGGGATCAATGATGCTAGTTCCTCGGAGCATCTTCCATTGTAATACCGGTAGAACAAGGATAGTATTCCCACCGACGCCTGTGCTCTAAAGATTGCAATCCGTCTGTTAAGATGGGAGAGACCACCCGTTTTTGCACAGAGTCGAGGGTAATTTTCAGGTATTTTGGAGCTCCAGACCAGAGGTGGCTGCCAAATTCAACCGCGGGGCGCACTTGTGATTTGTACAGGGTTAGCAGTTATGTACTATTAAAGTATCTGCGGGCCCGGTACAGTACGCCCAGTTTTTGGGAGGCTAACTTTACTCTGGCTTCGATGGAGCCCCCATACTGAGCTGGTCACTTAGGGTTACACCAAGCATATCAATGGAGGGCCTGTTCTGAAGATTGCTTCCATTGAAGGATACTAGATATTCATTTCGATCCCTTTTAGACGTAATCAGACAAGATTGGGTCTTTGAAACATTAAATTCAACGAGATTATTTTTACCCCAAGAGAAAACACTCTCGAGGTAACCGTCCATTATTTGCTTCAAAGCCCTCCGAGGCGTTGGGGTTTGTGAGACCTTTGGGGGCTTGTCAAACAAAAAGCTATCATGGACTGTACTGTCATCCGCGTAATAGTGAATTGGTGCACATGACAAAAGGTCGTTAATGTGCAACAAAAATAAAGTCGGAGACAGAACCGATCCCTGTGGGACGCCAGCATTTATCGAGTGTGAGGAAGAGATGAAACCATCGACTACCGTCTGAATCGACCTCTCCCTCAAAAAGTCGGCAATCCACATACACAAGGATGCGGCAAGTCCGTAAGAAGGCAGTTTGTAGACAAGTCCTCGGTGCCAAACCCGGTCAAAGGCCTTGGAAATATCCAGTGCAACCGTTTGGGTCTCACCAAAACGTTCCAGGCATCACCCCCAAACATGCGTCACATACGCGAGAAGATCACCGCACGAGCGGTTCCGCCGGAATCCGTATTGACGGTCGTTAATAATTTTGTTCTTCTCGAGGTATGTGAGCAGTTTGTCGTTGATCACACGTTCCATCACCTTAGACAGAACTGATGTGATCGCTATGGGGTGGTAGTTGGCCGGGTTGGAGCGGTCACCCTTCTTTGGAATAGGATGGATAACCGCTTTTTTCCAACCAGAGGGCACAGAGCCAGTCTTCAGGGACATTTTAAAAAGCTTCTTCAAAATTGGAGCTATTTCTGCAGCGCACCTCTGCAGTACCAGGGCAGGTATTCCGTCAGGCTCACTAGCTTTATTAACATCAAGCTCTCGTAAAACATGGAGTACTTCCCGATGCCGGATCCTCAGCTTTTTCATACGAAAACCGCAGTGTTATCCGCAAACATTTTACCTAATAAGTTTGCCTTTTCGGTGGCGGTGTTTGCTAGTGAGCCGTCAGGTCTGGTGAGAGGTGGCAGACTGGATTTGCAGAAATTGCGACCTATTGAGCCAGCAAGCAACCAGAATTGCCTGCTGCCATGCGGGCATGCACCCAGCTTTCTGCTGATCTGCAGGTCGTGCTCCAATTTTGACCTATTATGATTCTCTTGGTTTCCTTTGCCATTTTGTTGTAAGCTGTTCTGTCTTCGGATGTTCTAGATGTGTTGTAGGCTCGGTAAACCGCGTTTTTTCGTCGCACTGCTTCAGCGCATTGTCGACTGAACCACGGCTTTGAGCCTACAGCAGTTTCCTTTACAGTAGATGGGATGAAGCCATCCATCGCGGATGTGATGACTTCACCAATTTCCTGGGCACATCTTGAAGGATCCGAAGTCCGAAAACAGACAGCTGACCATGGGAAAGCATTAAAATGTGCCCGCAGACCGAATCAATCTGCTGACTTATAGTGCCACACCTTTCTCTTCAGCCTCTCATTTGGCGGTCTGAAGTTTACAGGGATTGATGTCGTCACCAGGCAGTGGTCGGACGATCCTAAAGGCGCTGTGACTTCAATCCTGTAACCGTGTGGCACAGTAGTTAAAAATAGGTCTAACAGATTGGAACGGTGAGTCTGGACATCAGGAACCCTTGTAGGCTCCTGAACCATTCGCTCCAATCCGTAGCAAAGGGCAAAGGATTCCGCTTGTCGTCCAGCCGAGTCTGTTGATACTGAGAACTTCAACCAAGGTTCGTTATGAACATTAAAGTCCACCAGGACCACAAACTCTGCCGTAGGGAAGCGGGGCAAGAGGTCATCGATAGTGTCGCTTAAATGTTTGAAGAGATTGGACGTGTCTGATCCGCTAAGATTCGGTGAGCGGTATAAACAGGCGTAGAATCTTACCATGCTGGCAAGATTGACGCGTACCCACATTACGTTGAATCTGGAGTTTTCTAGATTCAACAGTCGCACACAGTTGACGTCAGCTCGACTATAGAGAAAGACACCTCCTTTAGGTCTGAACTTGGTTGCGAGGGTGAAGCCCGAAAAGTCCATATAGGAGGCGTCTACAGGCTCGGCTATCTGCGTTTCAGACAGGAATAGTAGGTTGGGGCGTTGAGAAAAAAGGTGGTGGTGGACAGAGTTTAAATTGGTATGCAGGCCGCGAATGTTGGTGTAATTCACCAACATCTTCGGCCTGCTCCGGGGTCTCCTACTAATCGCCGCTGTAATGAATTTAATTTGTGTTGGTTGTGTTGTCATGATTTTATTGATTTTTTTTTTTTATGATAGGATGTGGGGGAAGGAAGGTCTGGGAAGGAAAAGGTATGAGGGGTGGGTAGGAAGCTGGGGATCAGAGTGTCCAAGAGTGATAAACGAATGAATCCAATCCACCCACTGCGGTGCAAGACGATGGGCAGGGAAAGTCCGGCTGGAGAGGTCACCCAATGCGCCCCAAACGCTGCTGCTGGGTCCCCTCCGGTCACGAACCGGCACAACAGCAGCGGCGGGGTTTTTACACTCGTTGATGGGGCAGCCCACCCTCAGTCGTGAGCCTGAGGGTCGGGCCCCTGTACTACCGAGCGGCCCGGACAGCGGTAACCGGTTGTAAATGGTCTCCCTCAACCAGCATCTCCCAATCCGGCCCACCCCGCAGAAGGTGGGCCGACGCACCCACCATCAAGACCCGGAAAAACATAACCCCAAGAACCCGGGCACCCCTGCTAAGTCACCAAACGTAGCGAACCACTTGGGGTGACCTGTGGCAGAGGTGTTGGTCATCCAATAAATGGTTCCCAGGGCGGCGGTACCCATACCCGCCTACCAAATTAACCCAAACATAATATACCACCCAAATATAATATACCACCAAATTAACCCAAATATAATATACCACCTCAATAGGCTGAGCCTGTTCCGAGGTGGCAGGAATTTAATCAAATTTTGATAACAAATCTTGGAAGACAAAATAAGATAAATTTCCAATTTATATTTGAAAATATAAATAGAATGAAAGAAAAATAAAAAGAAAAGAAAAATAAAGAGTTGAAAAAGGATGAAAGAAAGAAAAAAAAAATTAATAATTGATAGGAGAAAAGAAAAGATACAGGCGTTGAGTGTGTTGTTATATTATTTTATAAGTTATCTGCCCGCAGTATACAATTCCTTTGTTGACTCTCCACGTATGAATTTTGTGTTTTAGATAACATTTTTTGTAACGTGAATATCTCTTTTTTCAATGCAATAATTAAAAACACTTTGTTTTTACCACAATAAACTTTATTAAAAAGTCGACATGTTTCGAGAACGATGTTATCTTCATCAGGACATATAATGTAGAGTACATTATAAACTGTAGAGTACATTATATGTCCTGATGAAGAGAACATCGTTCTCGAAACATGTCGACTATTTAATAAAGTTTATTGTGATAAAAACAAAGTGTTTTTAATTATTGCATTAATAAAATGGTGCTACAAAGTGAATTTGCAAAATTTGAAGAATCTCTTTTGTCAATTAAATTTTAAAAATTTGAGCCAGATTATGGTATGTAGTATTTGTTTTTGGAGTCATGTGATGGTGCCTGTGTCTTGTGTCGTAATTGTGTTGTGCAGTGATGGTTTAGTTTATCTTTTCGGTAATGTATATATATAATTTTGATGTACAGTTGCTGTATGTTCAATACGGCAAAGTCCTTAAATAACATAAATCAGAAGAATCTCTAGAGAAAAGCGTCTAGTATTAAAGTGTAGGTGGGCATAGGTAGGTAGGTACTGCAAACGTTATATTCATTTTAAACAATGCAATGGTTGATAATGTTTTAACTGGATGAAAACAAACAGACAATGACTGAATTACCTGGCAGTGTATTAACTGTAAGACAATGGAACCTAACAACAAGGAAAAGCATATAAAGCACCTCTTCCTGTACTCCATAGACTACGAATAATAGTCTGATAACTCATTATACAGCTTATAGGTTATATGCATAATGTAGCTCCCAGTGGTGGTTCGTGACTTTTCAGAGAGCTAGAGTGGTAAGATTAAAAAATACTACATTATCGAAGTTATTGTAGTTGAATATTACAATCTTTTTCAAAATTTTAATTTTTTTAATAAAAATTTTCAGTTTTTTTCGCCGAAAAGCTTTAATTTAACAATAAATATATATATATAAATTTTAAGTTACAACATCTATAATGTCGTATTTGTCAATCTTGCCACTGTACCTTGCTGAAAGGTCACGGACCACCACTGGTAACTACCCATTATTTGTTCAGAATCTTACAAGTAATAAGGTAGGTAATATTGAAATTATAAAGTGAAATTATAATTTATTTATGGGGGAGCGAAATTTTCAAATTGAATTCAGTGGACACTTTGGTAGGCACTAAAACACATTTAAAAATGCAAATTGCTTGCAATAAATTTAATACTTACCTCGAATTTAAGAGAGAAAATTCTATTAATTTTGGAATAAATTTGCGATTGTGTCAGCATTAATTTCTGACCCAAATAAATTTTCAAACCTCCGGGAATTGTTTCGGTTTCTTCTTTGCCATAACTTTTTTTATGATGCCACCTACTTTGTATTTTTTTAGATAACGTGCACATAAAGAAGCAATACTCTATCGACCTCAATTATCTTTGCTTCTTTTAATTAAAAAAAAAATTATAAAATAATTACAATCTCACTTAAAAAAACACTTCCCAACCCTTAAACAGTGTTTTAGTTACACATTGGATAAATATTATACATCTTCTTTTTCAAATTATTACTAATAAAAAGTCAACTTGCTGCGATAGGACTGGCAACATTGCATTTTAGTACATTGGCGTGTGGGCGGATGTTTCCCGGCTAAATCTGATTTTTTATTTGCGGTATTTGAGGACGATTCATATCAAGATTATGTTCATATTTTTTATTCTAATGTATTTTAGATGCTTTCATTAGCATAATTCAATATATTTACTATTAATTGTGTTATTTTACGTCAGTTTTAATCCAATAATAATGACGTGTTGTGAATTTAGTTTTGTTATCAGAAAAAGGTAGGTTATTTCAGAAACATTATTTTTTTAATTGTCTTTTACGGACTGAATGTAATAACACTTCCATGAATGTGATGTTTTTTAATAACATGAATCCTTATGCATGTGTAAATAAATACACATTCAAGAAATCAATGTTTATGGTAGGCAAATATGAATCCAAAATGCCGGATTTTTTTTGGATATTTTCAAGGAATTATAAATTTTTATTGTTTAAATAAAATGAATTTTTAATTTTCTGAAAAATTTCAACTTATTTTTTCAACAATTTTTTTTAAATGTTTCTGGTAAGCCTTTTTAAAATTTTTTCATGTTTGAAGCTTAAAGTGTTGTAATTTTTAAATTCTAAAGTATATTTCAAGATTAAAAATTTAAAAGGTTATTTATTCTATCTAGTTTCTAAAATTGTATTTGCTTTTATGACATCTTCAAAAATAACAAATTTATTGGAAAAATTATTAAATTAAACTAAATTAAATCACATGGACACAGATAAATAACCCTCTTTGGCATGATAAGCAATCTATATCTATCCATGAACTATTTTATTAGTAAGGTTTTATATACACGGTTGAATAAAATATTGACGATGTTTTGTAGTAAGATTAGTAAGATTCGATGAGTAATTATTATTTGACAGGGTACACAAATCAACAACCCTCTTTGGTTGGATAAGCAATATATATATGTTTATCTTTCCAAGAAATATTTTTTTTAAGTAAGGTTTTCATACACACGGTTATTTATTATTTGTAAAAAATTAATATTCACGACGTTTTTAGTAAGGCTGTTAGTTTATGAAATATATACATTATACATGTGGTTTTATATAAACTTCACGGAGGGGTTTTCTGTGTGCCGATGATAAGGTTAACCTCGAATAAATGCGTAATATAAATATGTAAGTCTATAGTAAATCCCATCTTAAATCATTTCAGCTAGCATGTAAATAAATTATCTATTAATATAAAATACCAGTTTTATTTTACAATAACGTATTATTAGCTTGGTCTTCTATGCAACTCTGACGCAGTCTCCAAATGGGTCGAACCGATCATAAATAGCTTAATCTACACAGAAGCCAACAGAATATACCCATCAATAATACCTACAAGGCCTCCCTGACTGACTAATCGCCCCATAGTTTACCCAAGCCCCATGAATTAACGTACTAATAGTCGCTGATATTTACATTGGCTTAATTGATCGCCCTTACTAACGCTAACAATTTCTAGAATATTTATCCAAACACAAGGATAAATTATTCAGTACCAGTGCTCTGGAATCTGTACAGAGTACTCGCGGGTCGTTAATATCAGAAAGACATTGGGACGAGGCATTTACTATGTGTTTATGATGATGATCTTGTACAACTTGGGAGTCTGATTTAGCCTCTTCAACTTGTGATATACAGTTTGTACGTTAATGGGACGTTATAACAGTGGTTCGAATCAAGAAAATTCGACGAAAAAAATAATATACAAGGTGTCCTTAAATTCGTAGTTCAGCGGAAAACTGATGAATCTAAATGACGTGGAGAACCTAAAAAACCTTTTTCGTTCTGAGCATTTCGATTGTTTTATTTTTTATATTTTTTTTGCAATTTGAAAGGGGCTAAAAAGCCTTTGGAACCGAACTCTTCTACCCATAAAAGACATTGAATGGCTAATTTTTTTTTTAATTGAAAGCGTAGTTAATACATAAATATCAACAAATAAGTCCTGCTAAGCCAATTAAATTGGCTTGTCAACAGGTGCTTGTAGTTAAGTTACATATATATTTTAAAAGTTATAATTTACGTATTATATCTACAGATTCAACATTTTTTCATACATATCAATAATTTTTCACCATATATTTAACCTTATTCATAAAATATCATTGGTATGATGTATTCAAATGTTTTCTGTCCGTACTTATTATTAAATTTCGGAACTATTAACCCGTCTTTGCGCGTGAATCTAGTGCTGTATTTATGTTCTAATTTTTCTTTATGCTGCGGGGTAAATAATATATGCTGAATTATAATTTTGTGCCATAGTTATAACCTTAACAGGTAAAATTTTGACACTCTGAAACAGCAACGGTGTATTATGTCTCTGTTTGAAAATATTAGGGACGCCTAATAATTTTACAATTGCTTTTTGTACAACTTGGACTTGTTTCAGATTGGTTATAGTAGTATTTTCCCATATTGTTAATCTATATCTTATAATAGATTCTGCCAGTGACATAGAGACATATACATAGTTACCGATTTTTATCAAATTCGACTTAACCTCTCATCGAATTTGCTTTTTTTTAAACGCAATTTTAACCCTTATGTATAAAGAAAAATTATGAAGTAAAGGGTCAGATTGCCTGCGTCAATATGAATCTAGGACCTAGGTACTATTTGATTATTGTAGCCCCCCCGAATTATTTTAAAATAACTCTTAATGTAATTTTCGCGCGGTTTTTCGATCAACTTTGGAGTCGACTTACTCGAAAACGAAAGTTCAAATAAAAAAAGTTATTCCACACAATTGACTCCAATTGTGGTGTAGATTCACTACTTTTGAACTTGTACTACGAGTTTCCGGATACAATATATGTATTATTATGTTAATTTTATCATTGATAGAACGATGAAACTTATAATAATCGGTGAACAACCGCAAGCACACATTACGATAACTAAAATAAAATTCAAACCACAATACAAATTTAACGCAAAAAATAACCATGTTTTCTCATTGAACATTATAACAATATGGACAAATTCAAAAAGTAGATGGATAGTTTTAAAGGTAGATGCGCAAATACGAACGTAGGCGGGAGAGCGCTAACGATTTAAACATAAGACGTACGTTATAATCTGAGCATTCACAGATGGAACACATTTAATTATTTCAGGTTAAAACACTTTTTGCAAGTTATGCTTTAAAATATTATGTTGAATTAATTGTGTGCATTCGTACAAAGATATTGAAATATAAGTAGATGTGCTATCTGCTGTTTTTACTATGTGGGTCTGCGCTTCCGGGTGTCGCCGATATTGTTTACCAATTAACAAATAAACTAAAAGAACAAATAATTATCGAATAAACCAAACGAACGTTAAACTAAATGAACGAATTCTTTCCTTATTCAAAATATATTGTTAACCAATATTAATGCACATTTTTAAAAAATCAACGAAATGAACAAATTCTTTTTGTATGAAAACTATAGCATATCTATTCTGTATTTGAATATCTTTGGCATTCGTACATATTCCATATGAGTATAAATAAATATCCATATGAGTATAATCAAATCTTACAAGAAAGCCTGACATTGAGTCACCGATACAAAATTGTATTTGTTAGCCTTTCTTGAAAGATTTGGGTTTAATTTTGGACAAAACTATTATTCATGTTCCCATTGAATATGCACAAATAATTAATTCTTAAAATTTCATATTTTAAAGCATAATAACTTGCAAAAAGTGTTTTAACCTAAAATAATTAAATTGGCGCCATTTGTGAATGCGGAGATTATAACGTACGTTCCGTTTAACTACTTAAATTAGAGCGAAAATCATTGAATATCTAAATTAGCATTTTAAAAATATTGTTATTTTATTCATATCTATAATTTTCTATCGATTTATATACCTGTATACAATTCGCTAGATATTATTCTGAAAAATGACATGCATTTTTGAGCTTAAAAACAAGTTTCGTGGAAAATACCATAGAATAAAGAATAAAATATATTCTATGAGAAATATTTTATAAACGCGGAAAGCGAGGGCTTAAGAGAACATTAAGCAATCTTGATTTCTAAGTCAAGTGAAAAATTACCATAGGAACTGCACTCGCACGAAGCGTCAGTATAAAGTCATTGTGATAAAGAGACTATGATGTAAGATATTATTTCATTCAACAACTTAAACGGACCACTTGTGATATCATTGAAAATATTGTGTGGATTAATCCTCGTATTATGACTTTACACCTGTATTTACTCCAACTGAATGGGCACAATAAATGTTTTTCTGTGCGAGAAAATAACCGTGTGTTCATGAATAGCCTAAACATCTACTAGTAAAGGTAAATTTAGTCAGGTGTCATGAATGCTAAAGTAATTGCAACTGAATTAATATTGCATGTTTACCGACGGAGGAATTTAAATTGATTGATTGAATAACGATACCAAAGATATTATCTATTTTTTTCTACTCAGTACATTCTTCCAGGAGTTAATACAAAAATTATGTAAATAAAGTATTTGGGGTGTTATGAACCGTTAAAAAAACAATTAACCACTTTTACAAAACGTTGATACATTGACATAACATTACATGGATTTGTTGACGCTTTGTAAATTCTGTTCACCGAAAATGTCAACAGACTAATACAGCATGGCACGCTTAGCTTGGCAGCCGGTGCGGTGGATTACCAGTGTAGATCTATTGAAGTGAAACTTCTATAGCACGGCTGTGATTTGGATTTCGGATGAAACGGAAATGACGATTAGTGCACCTGCGACGATGATGTCCCTTTTGAAGGCTCCTATTGGGTGAGACATGAAACGGAAATTACGCGAGGTCTGCGCTGATTGGTCACTTTGATTACCTATGACCCCACTTTTCAAGCATTGGTTGAGATTGTTTTGGTAAAGTTTCGCTTCTACCGCGTGTAAACTGCACTCGATTTTTTTTATTTAATTACAATATTCTAACTTTTACAATTTTGGAAGAAACATTTGAAATACAGAAAAGTAGATTACTTTCTCGGTCCTCCTTAGGAGATCGTGTGTTGAGGAGGACTGCATATAATTTGGATAAGTTTTCAGCGACTTCTAGAGTACGACTTGAGGGTTTCCGTTAGATTTTGTCAGTAAGTATGTTGTGAGTCTGAATGTAGTGGGGAGGGAGAGGAGATACGGAGGAGGAAGGTGGATAGAGGAAGGCTGCCTATTCAGATCTAGTAACCAAACACATCTAAAGCCATTTCAAACAACGTTTCAAATCTGAATGGTGGTCTTACACCTGGGTGGAACTGAGAGTATCTTCCACTCTGAAACGTGCCTCAAGTATACATCATATTATATTTAAATTATTAAATTAACAACATATGCCTACAACACAAAACAATTGGCCTCAGCACGGGTTAGCCGCCCAGTGAGGCTACATTATTAAATTATACCATAAAACGTAAATTTGCATCAAAACAAAAATTAAAAATTAAATTTACTTACGCACGCCACAATTTAAACCCGCGATCGCTAGTTGAGCTCCGTCAAAAATAGTGTTTATTTTTTCATTAGCCATATAACATACTTCGTAATACTTTATAACTATCGATTTTATAATTTTATATTTACAACTATTTCAAACCCTTCATTTTTGTAACTGTACGAAATATTAATATGAGCCACGTTATTTACACACCCACGAGGATGTGTATTTTTTGTTTATTTTATTTATTCTTAGTATATTTACATTACAAAGGTATAATATAATGTCCTCCACACTAGAAGTTCACCTGTGTTGTAGAGGACATTTTTTCAGTTGTAAATTATAAATTATAAATAGTAGTGTACCTAATAGTAATTGTAATAGTACCTAAAACAATACCGTGTTCTTAGTTAAAATAAAAAAAAAGTGAAACACTAAAAATTAAAATATAATATCGACTTCAATTCGACAAAGTATTACGATATCAATTTATTTTACACATGTCTTATTCTACGGAAAGGTTAAAGGTTTGTTGGTAAGTGCAATAGTATGGAAATGCGGGCTTTATTTGCTAACATTGGCAAATATTGACCAACGGTAGGTAGGTGCATAATATGTAATACGTCTTTGCTCTCCTCCCAGACATTCGCTTCATGGCTGATGGAGAAATTGAAAAAATACACTAAACAAACAACATTTTTACTGATGAGATTCTCAGGACAAACAGTGGCGGCTGGTGACCTTTTTGATGTCGATGAGTATAATTCAGAATAATTTTTACTGTACGAAAAAGTACATACGTATTTAATATGAAGACTAGCAAAATAGTTAAAGTCTCGAGCCAAAACTGTCATCAACAGCTGTGACGAGGTCAGAAAGATTGCGAAGTCTAAAAATGTCTGGTTTCTGTGCTTTGTTTCGAATACAAATTTTCATTTCCACTGAGAGAAACTAAGTTTATCGCATAAAAAAATTATTCTTGTTTCTAATGAATTTCATGTAGCAGAGATATCACAACACACAGCGGTAGGACCATAACGATTTATGCAAATTGCAGATGGAACGTGTAATAGAGCGAAGGTATAAAAAATACTTACCTAATTTCTTATAATTTATCAAAATCAGCGCGGAAATTAATAAGATTTTTTGTCGCTTTTAATTAAGACACGTGAAAAGCAAGAGGACGAACGTCAATAGGACTTGTTTAGTTATTAGGTTGTTACCAAAATATACAAAGTAGACCTTAATTATATTTATGTATGCCATCTGACAGTAAACAAGACAGCTCTTGTAGAATATGCATCGATATACCAACTACATATAGATATGGTTTGTCTTACAAATTCTTCAAAAAATTCGACCCACCTGAGTATTTGATAACCAACTCCCTATCTGATTCCGTCGACTCGCTTCAAAAGCATACCTGCTTGGGAGACAAATTTGGTTTACAAAAGCTAAAAATCAATGATTCTTGCGATCTTTTGACTGCGAAATAATTTTCTTTCTATTTTATAAATGTTTTCATAACCCTATTTTTGGAACCAATCATTTTGATTTCAGTGTTATTTTTAACATCCACGCACGCCCTGTGCAGACTTTGTTGGTCGATTGGAATGTGTAATAGAGCCATTATAATCATAGTACAAATAATCATAGTTATCGCTAAACCAACGCAGTATGGTGATTTATGTACCTTTGTAAAAAAGCGTCAATTACATAAATCAATGCAGTATCTATGTAAAAATCTCCCGATTTTACTTAGGTCCCTGGACGACATTGAACCACTCCGCACCGTCCCTAAAATATTGTTATTCCGGTTCTATTTCTATTGTAGGTTGGCCTACCTGCAATAAAATATATTTATGTAAGTTGGCCACAGTGATGCCATGTCCAAAAGTTTAAAAAAAAACTATTTATGGAAAAAAATCATGTTATACCATGTTTTTAAGTTCTTCTTAAGCTTTTTATTGGGAAATTAAATAACAAAATATTTATTACCTAAGTAAATTATATGTAAAGCTTCATAAAATACCACAATTTTATAATTTCCCTTTGAATAATAGAAAAAATAAAGTTTTTGAATTAAAAAAATATCACACAAATAAAAACAAAAAGGTTTTTTTTAAATGTTTTTAAGGTTATCAAGTTTAATTAAATTTGTAGAACTCAATTTGAAATTAAATATGTAATAATAATTCAAATATTTTTTTATCTGTGAGAAGAGGGATAAGAAATTATCCTACAACCCCAATATTTTTTTATTCTGCATTTAAGTAAAATTAAAATTAAATTATTTTTAATGTTTTTACTGCTACCAAGATTATTTAAATTTGTAAAACTCTATTTTAAATTAAATGTGAAATAATTTGTACTGAATTATTTGTTTGTTATTTATTATTTGTTTGAATTATTAGATTCCTAGTCAAATAAAATTATTCATGCAAAACACTTCAATTATCTCAACCAAACGTATGTTGACAAACTTTCGTCAAACAAATGGTTGAGTATTGGAGAGTTGAGCGCAGAAATAGAAGGATTTATGTTTGCCATTCAAGATAGAGTCATTAATACTAAAAATTATAGGAAGCATATAATCAAAGATATAAATCAAATTGATGATTTATGTAGAAAATGTTTGGCTTTTCCGGAAACTATAGAACATATTATATCGGGATGTTCTATATTAGCGCCGTCCAAGTATACATTTAGGCACAATCAGGTTTTAAAAATAATCCACCAAAGTTTGGTAATTAAACATAATTTGATTGACTGCCGTAATATAGTACCATATTATGAATATGAACCAAAATATATTATGATAAAAATATATTATGATAAAACTATACTAACAGACAGAACAATTAGTCATAATAGACCTGATATAGTTTTACATGACAAAATTAAAAAAATAACTTATATCATTGATGTAGCTATTCCAAATTCCTGTAATATTCAAAAAACTGTTTCTGAAAAAATTAGAAAATACACAGATTTAGGAAATGAGATTAAAAGAATTTGGCATTCTCGGACTATAAAAATATTACCATTTGTTATTTCGGCTACTGGCATTATACCTAGGTCTCTGATTCAAAATTTAGGCGTATTAGATTTGTCAAAGAATTTATATATAAAAATGCGCAAATCGGTAATTTTAAATACATGTAGGATTACAAAAGATTTTTTAAATATTTATATTGAGGGATCAGTAGGATTTATAGGTTCAATTAGGAATTCCACAGAGCCGAACCCTCTCATATGAAAATATCTGGAGTCGGTGAATTATTTTCCCATCTGGTCTCTGGTAGGTTGACATGTTGTTCTTGTATTGTTTTGTAATTATAATACTTATATAGTGCAATTACATAACGTGGATTGACCAGATGACCATTTGGGAAGTGTGTGAAAGGGTTTAGTTTTTCCTGTGGAGAAAATTAAACCCGGACATTTAAATCTGGTGCGTATAAAAAAAAAATATGTATATTTTTTTTTAATCTGTAAGAAGAGGGAGAAGAAATTATCCCAGAACACAATTTTTTTTTATTCTATACATTACTTATATTTATATTTAGTAGTTAGTGTAGGTACCTAATTAAAGTTAATCGACATAATATTTATTTCATTTTATCAATGCATTCATATTATTTATTGACGATAAAGATACTTTGTGAACCCGTACTGAAGTTCAAAACTATACTCCTCTCTAAAAAGAACATATTTTTGGTGATCGGTAAAATAAAGTTCTTTTCGACATGGTTTCTGAAAAAACCATGGAGGTGTAAATACTATAAATTACCCCAAAAAACCATGCATACATGGCCAAAACCATGCATCTGGCAAGACTATCTGGCCACGTTGATGGTTGTTTCTTAGAAATTTAATTTCGATCAGTAGTTCATTCCGAGTACGTGTAAATAACGTTGGATTATAATACCCTGGCTTGTGTACGTGTAGCGTAAAACACATTGTAGAACATTTTAAAGCTAGGCACGAGTATCTCTCACAGTCTGAGCACAATCAACTTCCGTTCATGGCAGAATGTGGGCTAAGTTTAAATCATTTGAACATCAAGGCAAATATTGACACTGGCATTAGGTACGATTAGCAAACTTCACAAACACAAGACCACATTGAACACCAAAGATTACAAGTTAACGACAAAACATACAACATGTTTTATTTGTTCAGCGATACGGCCATACTGATTTATTGGAATTCATATGAGATAATATGACATCTAGCGGGCAGAATAAAAGAGAAAAAGAACCACGGTTACCTAATAATTCTTAAAATGTTTTTTTTTTCTTTGACAATGACAGATGGACATTTTTAGGCCTGATAATTCATATAAGTTCCAACACAGGCACTCTGAGTATATATTTTTTCATAGCGTCACATATATCGTAGGCTCGTTGTTATTCACAAAATTATAAAAAATGTTTGCACCAAATAATTACAAACAGTAGTGTACTAGACGTTTGTACATAAACTAAATATAATAGGGAGCTGGCCACAATGACACGCCAATGGAGTTTGGTACGCCAGTGGATTTTGGAATGCCACTGGTCTTTTAAATGAATTTACTACTTTGACAAAAAATGCTTCTAGGTATAATGGCAAAACTGATTTGAGTACTGGATTAAAATAAATATTTTTCACTTTGGAGACTGTGGGAGACTGGGGTTTTTAGGATTTTAGGTTACTGGGATACTGGGAGAGGTAAACTGAATCTAAGACTGATTAAAACACTTGAAAAGAGGTTTGAACTTGGAGACTGTTGGTATCTTGAGTAGGTATTGTTTCTTCTTGGCTGATAGTTTTGAACTGACTTCCTACCGGTTTGACTTCTATTTTTATAGGGCAAACTCAGGTCGGATTTTTGGGGGACAGAACCTCCTTAATTTTTCTAAGGTACTTGTTTTAGGTAATTTCCCTGGTCGCTACGATTGGAAGTCAGCTGTGTTAAAATTATGTGTGATAGTTATTGCCAAGATTTTACCAACTCAGGATCCCAAAGCTTCACATCATTTTTATTGTGTTTACAAGAAAAGGTACAAGTATACATATGTGATATAAGGTACAATTTTAAACAGTAAATATTTTTCTTAAAGTGCAACAATCACTGATAGACGTCAGTTTTTGGGTTGTTTTTGTAGTACATACTCATTTTTAGGTGATGATGTTTATTTCTTGATCCAAATTATTCCCAATTTCTCGAAATTGAGCTCCAAATTTTTCGGAAGATGAATTCGCTTTCGTAAATATTTACGATTCAGATTTTTCCTTTGTTCAGAATTGACCAATAGTGGCTCGGCTGGTCGCATGGTGGGGGTGACGTAAATAGTCAGCCATTTCCTTGGCGTTGATCATTGCTGTCTGGAGTCCCTTGTGGAAGCATTAGGTGGTTATTCAGATGTGTTTTCCAGTCCAATGAGGCTGCTGCATGTATTCATTATCAATTTCATTTATGTTTTCAATTGATTAGTTAGTTAAAGGACATAATAGCGTTGTAGACAAGTCATTTGGAAGGGGCACCACATGCACATAATTCCGCTAGCCAATAGCAGCTCTCAGATTGTCGTGCTGGCGGCATGGTACTCTGTGGGAGCGTAAATTCCATTCTTGAATTTCCATGGTTGTCAAAAGCTTTCGCGCACTCGTTAGATGCACACGGATTCCTACGACACGTTCCATACACTCCCCTCAGTGCAGTCTCGACTGTGCTCAGCTACTTCGTCGGGCGTGTCCTTTTCCGATGTCTGAGTTTTGAGTCGGGTGTCTTCGCAGAGTGTACAGTTTCATCAGTTGCTGGCGTGGCAGGCAGAATGACGGCGATTTTGACTGCCGGCCTTACGTATATCCCAGTGCTGGTTTGGATCCGGGCAGTTCTGACTTGTCCATCAGCTGCAGGTATTGCTTCGATGATACGGCCACGTGGCCAACTGTTTCGAGGCAGTGCTGGGTCCATGATGATCACTAGGTCATCCTTCTTAATTGGTGTAGTTGGATGGTGCCACTTTTGCCGGACAGCCATGGTAGGTAGGTATTCCCGCAGCCATCGCCTCCAGAAGGTGTCTGCAAGTTGTTGTCCGATGCGCCACTGGCGGCGTAGGCATGTTTCCTCTTCTTTTTTGTCGTAGAAGGATAATTGAGGGCGCTTCCCGGCTGACCCTAGCAAAAAGTGGTTGGGTGTTAGAGGTTCTTCATCACGTGGGTCAACTGAAATGTGGGTGAGTGGACGATTATTTACCACAAACTCAGCTTCTGCAAGTGCGGTGAGTAGCGTTTCTTCTTTTGGTGCTCTTTCCTTTAGTGTAGCGCTTAGGGCTTTCTTTACTGATCGTACTAATCTTTCCCAAGCTCCCCCCATGTGCGGACTTAGTGGTGGTATGAAGTGCCACTCGATGCCCTGGGTAGCTATTGCGTCAATCATTCTGGCGTCTTGACTTATTGACAGCAGGGCGTCCCTCATCTCGGTGTCAGCTCCGTGAAAGTTTGTCCCGTTGTCCGAGTACATGGCTGCTGGTTGTCCTCTGCGGGCGGTCATTCTTTGTAGGGCCATGATGGCCGAGTCAGCAGTCAGTGAAGCGGCTAGTTCTAGGTGAATGGCGCGTGTCGAGAGGCAGGTGAAGATGGCTCCATATCGTTTTTCTCGATGCCTACCGACCGTGATAGCCATAGGGCCGAAATAGTCAAGCCCACAGTGTGTGAATGGGCGGACGTGATGCATCAGGCGGGATGGTGGTAATGCGCCCATCAGAGGTGGAGTCGGTTTGCTGCGTCGTATGAAGCAAGTGGGGCAGGCGTGCGTTATCTTCCTGCTTGTTGTGCGTAGTCGTATTATGAAGAAATGATTGCGTATTTCTGCTACTGTTTTCTCAGTACTAGGATGATCCGCCTTTTTGTGGTAGTGACTGATAAGAAGTCGAGTGTAGGGTTCGTCGCCGTCCAGTATTATGGGAGTTCGGGCCACACTCTTTGTTCTTTCCAAGGCTTGTAGTCGGGTCCCCATTCGTAGTAGGTCATCTGGTCCAAAGAATGGGTTCAGGGAGTTGAGGCGGCTGCCAGCAGGCAGTTTTTGACCTTGTCGGATGATGTGTAGATCAGTTGTGAAAGCGTCTTCCTGGGACCTTTTGATCCATCTGTGTTCTGCTGCTTTTATCTCATCGGCTAGTAGTGGGCCTTCTACTGGTTTATTGGGCCCCATCTTGCATCGTCTGATAAATCGGAGGATCCAAGCGGTGGAGCGAATCAGCCGGTGCCATGAGGAGAACCGCTCTACTGATGGGAGTGCTTCGCCCCTGGTGGACACAAGGCCAACGTAGTGAGGTTTGACTTCTAGTGTCAGGTCGTCAGGCCTGTGGGCGGGTGCCCGTTCTTTTGGCCACGCACCCTCCGGGGAAGTGAGAAAGGCTGGGCCAGTAAACCATCTTCCTTCTGGTGTTAAGTCTGGCACCTCTAAGTCTCGTGTTCCTATGTCAGCGGGATTGAGTTTTGTGGGTACCCATTTCCAGTCGGGTATGTTGGTTAGTTCGTCTATTTCCCCCAATCGGTTTGCCACAAAGGTTGAGTAGGCGCGTGGGTCCGTGCGTAACCAGCATAGTACAGTTGTGGAGTCTGTCCAGAAGCAAGTGCGGGATATCAGGGCTTTGCTTTCTTTTTGGATCGTCTGGGCTAGTCTCGCTGCTATGAGGGCGGCTTGAAGCTCGAGGCGTGGAATGGAGAGAGGCTTCAGTGGCGCTACCTTGCATTTACTTGCAAGGAATGTTACTCGTAAGGATCCACCTATTTTTTCGGTGAAGTAGGCCACGGCACAGCAAGCTTGCTCCGATGCATCGCAGAAAAGGTGTAGTGTTACGTTGTTTAATTTGTTGTAGAGGCAACGTCTCGGGATTGAGATGCTGTTCGTGTGCAACAGATTTAGCCAGTCTGTCCATCTCTGGGCGTGTTCAGGGGCAATGGGTTCATCCCAGCCGACGCTTGAGCGCCACACTGCTTGCAGTAGCATCTTAGATCTGATGGTAAGGCAGGCAACGAAGCCGACTGGGTCGAAGATCTTCATTACTATAGATAATAGTTGCCGCTTGGTAGGTTGTGTGGCCGTGTCGTGGGAGATTGCCTCACGAAATGAGTACAGGAAGCGGTCTGTGGTGGGGTCCCAGATTAAACCAAGCACTCGCTCTGTTTCCGGACCTCCGCTGCTGATTTGTATCGTGGAGCTGGCACGGTCTTCTATAGGTACGCTAGCTAGGGCCGCCGGGCTGTTGGACGCCCAATTTGTCAAGTGGAACCCTCCTTTCGCGAGCAGGGCACTTACACTTTGGGCGAGTGCAGCAGCTTCATTGGGTGTGTCTGCTGCATCTAGGTAATCGTCCATGTAGAACTTGGTGCGTACGGCTTTTGCGGCGGCCGGGTACTCGTGCTCGTATGTTTCAGCCACTTTATTTCGGACGAATTGGGCACTGCTTGGGGAACAGGTGGCTCCGAACATCATCGATGACATTTGATAGGTGTCTGGTTCGTGATGGGGTGATGTCCTCCACAGGAATAGCTGGGACGACTGATCTTCTCGCCTTATTTTTATTTGCAGGAACATTTCTTTGATGTCTGCAGCAATAGCGATGTTTCCTTCCCGGAAGCGTATTATATTCCCCAGGAGGGAGGACAGCAGGTCAGGACCAGTAAGCAGCTGGTCGTTGAGGGAGGTTCCTCGGCATCGGCTTGCGGCATCGAACACCACTCTGATTTTTCCTGGCTTATTTGGGTTGATTACTGCAAAGTGGGGCAGGTACCATTTGCGAGGTGTGGTGGTGGAAGCTTCATGGCTTGATAACTTCTTGGCATAGCCTTTGTTGATAAGTTGATTTATTTTGTCGTTGTAGGCCACTGCTAGATTTTTGTCTTTTTCTAGCTTTTTCTCCAGGGACAGAAGTCGTTTCAGCGCACACTGCCGATTGTCAGGTAACGTGGCTTCTGGTTTGCGCCATAGTAGACCGGTTTCCCACCTTCCTACAGGAAGAGGACGGGTAGTTGCATTCATAAGTGCAATTGCCTGTTGTTCGCTTGCATTGACTCTGGTGGCTGATGTTACTCCGAGGGAGTCGATGGCGAAGTTGGTTTTTACTAGCTCCCTCAACTGTATGTCTGCGGCCGTTTCTGGTTGTAGTGCCAAAGTGGTGGTCGTGTTATTATCTCTGGGGTTGACTCCCCCATGAGCGATCCATCCTAGTGCGGTGCGTGATGCTATTCGCGTAGTATCATTGCATTCACGAACTTCCCTTGACACGATCAGGTGAGCGTTATCTTGGCCTATTAGCAGCTTCGGGACGACCGACCTTCCTTGGGTCTGTTGCTCCGGCAGGTTGAGGTTGCTTATTGTGCTGGCAGATATGTGGAATGTATTACTGTTGCCTGCACCTCGTATTCTTAGTCTCACTCGTTGGGAGAGATTGTCGGAGGTGCACATTCCTTTCGCGCCGTGGATTCGCAGTCCGTGAACTGGGCCGTTTGCTCCGACTTGTATTACGGTGTCAGCGTCGACAAGTGTTACTGTGGATCCTTCATCCAGGAGAGCGAACACTGACACTTCTTCTTTGTTTGGAGCGCTTAATATGACTGGCGCAATTTTTAATAGTACTCTCTGTCCGGAGTCCTGGCGTCACAAGTTGACATTTTCCACGGCGCTTTTTCGTACGAACTCGGGATTATGTAGCAGGGGGTGGTGTGGGGATCTGCAATCTCCTACTTTGCACCATTGGTTTATTTTGCAGCTTCGTGAGTGGTGTTTTTCTAAGCACTTGCGGCATAATCTTCCCGTGCGTACAGTTTCCCATCGGAGTTCAACATCTTTGGCTGCGAATTCTTTGCATTCGCGGGTTTTATGATCGCCGCCACATTGGGCGCAGCTTTCATCAGCAGTTTTTCTTTTTCGGCTTGGTCCAGGGTAAGTATGTTCCTCGTTTACTTTGCGTTTTATGGGGGCAATCTTTTCTTTTGGGCCATCCCTGATTTCTTCTTGATGTCCGGCATGTATTTGCTCATGGCTCGGTAGAAGTCGCATGCGATCACTCTCTTCTTCCTCCTGGTACCCGGCATGTATTTGTTCACGGCGTGGTCGAGATCGTATGTGGTCCACCATCCCACTGTTTGGAATTGCGTTTGACACCTCTTTCAGAAAGGCAGCGAGCTGGGTTATGTTGGCCGGAGCGTGTTGTTTGCGGATCTCGATTAGCCATGCCAGACGCAGGGAACTTGGCATTTTGTCAGTGACGTCATTCATTAATGCAGGATTGGTGAGATAACCTTCGGTTTTCAGGATCCGGAGAGATGCCACCAGGTTTTGTACCGTCCCGGAGAAATCTGCCAGATCCTCGAGTGATACCTCGGTCGTGAGGTAAGGTAGTTTTTTAACCTTGTCTAGCATAAATTTTGCTATGGAGTTAGCGCTGCCGTATCGCTGCTCGAGGACGCTGATGATCTCTGGGACTTGCGCAGGATCCATTAGTAGGGGACCCACGGTATCTCGTGCCTTGCCTTTGAGGGCGCGCTGCAGCCGAATGAGATTTTCGCTCGGAGTCATTTGGCAGGTGGCGGTGGATTGAGCGTACTGTGCCTTCCAGGTGGGCCACTCAAGGGGGTCTCCGGAGAAGGTAGGCAAATCTTTTGCTGTGGATTGCCTGGCAATGAGGGCAGCCATTCTTGAATCATCTTCTAATGTGCGGGGGCTATCTTGCGTTCTAGAAGAGCGAAGGGCCTCTGCCATCACGGAGGCGATCTGGGCCAGTGGGTCGTTGCCATGCTGCAACCATTCTCGGGTGTGCCGTGCTGTCTGATTGGCTGTGTGCGGTGGTGTAAATAATGGGGAATCCTGGCCGGAGGAGGCTGGCTGATGCTGGTACCCTGCTGTGTTGTAAAGTGGGCGCTCGGGTCCGATATGGCTGTATTCGGCCGTAGGGATGTTCTTCGCAGGGCCCGTCAGTAGTGTGTACTCTTGGGTGGCGGCGGCGGCGTATCCGGTTGGATCGGTTACAGCAAATTCATTGGTAGGCTGACCGGCTGGTGTGTCCATTTGAGTAGTTGCATATCTCGTTGCAAACTCTTCGGCCGGCTTGTGAACTTGAGTGGCATATCTCGTTGCAAACTCATTAGTAGAAGGGCCGGTTGGTGCATGCACTTGCGTAGTTGCATATCTCGTTGCAAACTCTTCGGCTGGCTTGTGTACTTGAGTGGCATATCTCGTTGCGAACTCATTAGTAGAAGAGCCGGTTGGTGCGTGTACTTGAGTTGTTGCATATCTCGTTGCAAACTCTCCGGTAGACGGGCCGTCTGACGTGTGTACTCGAGTGGCATATCTCGTTGCGAACTCGTTCGTAGACGGGCCGGTTGGTGCCTGGGTTTGAATTACTGCCTGACCGAGGTTGGCTCGCAGGGTCGGGCTGGTTGGTGCGGGCTCCTGGGTAGGTTGGCTGACTGCTTGGCGTGTTGCAGCGTTCAGGGCTGCGAGCAGATTGGCTGTCTGCTTGGCGTGACGTCTGTCCCGGATGCGCATCTCTCGGCGCAGCAATCGCAGGGAGTCTTCAGTTGATTCAGAAGTTGTTTCGCTGCTTTTACTGTTGGATCCGTGGAGGCTCTTGGCGACACATTCTGGAGCAGGTTGGTCAAGAGTGATGAGGTCAGGGTTCCTGGCAGGGTTCGCACCAGATAGATCGTGGCGGGTTCCGCTGGATGGCGTCTCATCGATGTCTACGGTGCGTGGGCCCGGGGTCCGACGGGGTGCCACTGGCATGTTTCGGCTTGTTCCCGGGGCGTTAGGTTTAGACAGCGATGTTTCGGAAGATGTCGGGGTCTTACGGCCACTGCGAAGAGACGGCATTTCCACTGGGTAAGACTGAAGGCGTGTTATGTGTAGATCCGGCTCGAAGGACCAAATGTACTAGACGTTTGTACATAAACTAAATATAATAGGGAGCTGGCCACAATGACACGCCAATGGAGTTTGGTACGCCAGTGGATTTTGGAATGCCACTGGTCTTTTAAATGAATTTACTACTTTGACAAAAAATGCTTCTAGGTATAATGGCAAAACTGATTTGAGTACTGGATTAAAATAAATATTTTTCACTTTGGAGACTGTGGGAGACTGGGGTTTTTAGGATTTTAGGTTACTGGGATACTGGGAGAGGTAAACTGAATCTAAGACTGATTAAAACACTTGAAAAGAGGTTTGAACTTGGAGACTGTTGGTATCTTGAGTAGGTATTGTTTCTTCTTGGCTGATAGTTTTGAACTGACTTCCTACCGGTTTGACTTCTATTTTTATAGGGCAAACTCAGGTCGGATTTTTGGGGGACAGAACCTCCTTAATTTTTCTAAGGTACTTGTTTTAGGTAATTTCCCTGGTCGCTACGATTGGAAGTCAGCTGTGTTAAAATTATGTGTGATAGTTATTGCCAAGATTTTACCAACTCAGGATCCCAAAGCTTCACATCATTTTTATTGTGTTTACAAGAAAAGGTACAAGTATACATATGTGATATAAGGTACAATTTTAAACAGTAAATATTTTTCTTAAAGTGCAACAATCACTGATAGACGTCAGTTTTTGGGTTGTTTTTGTAGTACATACTCATTTTTAGGTGATGATGTTTATTTCTTGATCCAAATTATTCCCAATTTCTCGAAATTGAGCTCCAAATTTTTCGGAAGATGAATTCGCTTTCGTAAATATTTACGATTCAGATTTTTCCTTTGTTCAGAATTGACCAATAGTGGCTCGGCTGGTCGCATGGTGGGGGTGACGTAAATAGTCAGCCATTTCCTTGGCGTTGATCATTGCTGTCTGGAGTCCCTTGTGGAAGCATTAGGTGGTTATTCAGATGTGTTTTCCAGTCCAATGAGGCTGCTGCATGTATTCATTATCAATTTCATTTATGTTTTCAATTGATTAGTTAGTTAAAGGACATAATAGCGTTGTAGACAAGTCATTTGGAAGGGGCACCACATGCACATAATTCCGCTAGCCAATAGCAGCTCTCAGATTGTCGTGCTGGCGGCATGGTACTCTGTGGGAGCGTAAATTCCATTCTTGAATTTCCATGGTTGTCAAAAGCTTTCGCGCACTCGTTAGATGCACACGGATTCCTACGACACGTTCCATACAAGTAGCAAAATAATTTGATAATTTCATCCCAGAATGTGACAATTTATATGTTTGTAATTGACGTTAAGTATAAAATCTACAGACTTATTACTAGAGTATTATTTATTATTATCTTCTTCTTCAGTGATATATTACAATGATGGGAATAACCTTCAAAAGTTATAAAAATAGGGTTTTTCTTTAAAAAAATTAATTGAATTTTTCTTTAATTTCGTAGTTTTGTCGCGTAATGGTCGAATCCTTCTTGTAAGTAAATTGCATTGAAATTAAAAATTGCTGAAAAATGCCTTCAATGCCCTCAAATGAGAAAATGTTTCTATTACAAGGCAAATACTAGTAAAAGCCAAGGAATAACATTTCATTCGTAAATACGCGCAAATTATTTATATATTAAAAAAAAAAACAATTATTTCGATTGTTTCCGTAAGATTTTTAGCGCCGTTAGGAAAGTGAGATAGTAAACAAATAAGTATAAGGACAACCTATGACAGGATAAGGGGGTATTTCACCACCCTCCTGATAGCTTGCACATAGTATAACGAATATTAATAAATAAGTGCTTGCAACAGGTAAAAAACTCGGCTAACTTTCCTATATAGGTATAGCAACTATTATAGGATCAAGTGCCGAAAAGGAAAATCAGACTTTTTAAATAAATAAATCGTGTTCAATTAATCGAGAATGTACCTATAGATAGTCTGTAAGGAGATGGTGAAATACCCCTTAGTGAAAGCGAATAAGCGTTTATTGGCATCTCAGTCACAACCTTGATGTAGAATTTGACATTCGGCGGAAATAGGCTAACGCCGCCGGTCCTACATCCATATCGTTATACAAATTATGTGAATATCTTTGTCATAGATTAAAAACACTTACGAATTAAGAGTTTACTGAAAACACAAGAGTGTTTGTTACTTGCCATATTCCATCTTGAGTTTGTGAGACAATGGCGGGTCTAAATATTGTAAATAATATATATGTACCGTCATTGGTTTGTATATCTTCAATATATGGTATGTGTAGAATTGCACGAACCTCCTAATTTAATTAAATTTAAAATACATTTACACGACCTCAATGATAGCAAAATGCCGTGTGGCGTCATTTTCATTAAATAAAATTACAAACTTTATACTATTGTAATTAATAGGACGATAAGTTATTAATAAAAGTGCAATCCAATTTTTGATCAGAATTTAATATAATGTTGAAGGCCAAAGACAAACACTTTAAAACAAATAATCATTAGCAATCGGTGTTCGTATTAAACACAAGACTTTTTACAGCTAAGTCTGAAGCCACATTTTTTACTCTTTTTTTAAGATTATTTTAACTACGAGTATTTCGATTTGTAATAGGTACCTAAACAAGTACTAAAACGGTTTATTGTAGAGAATACTTGGACCATCTACCTATAATAGGCGGTACTTTCGTCGAAGTTGAAATTGCAAAGGGTATACTTTATGACATTTAATTAAGTTCCTGCCTGTTCCAAGGCTGCTCGCAGCTCCTTATAGAGCTTATAGCCTGTCGGTCACTTCCTAGTATTTATAGACAATGTGGAAAATGAAATTGGTAATTTGTTTATCTACTATTGACGTTACATCGTTACCTGGTTACTAACCGATATTATTTTTAAAAAAATTATAAATATTTTCACATAAGTAGGAGCACTTCATTTGAATCACTACACAGTACACACTGCTTTCGGATACGGTAAGAAATCTCTCAACAGTATTATAACCCAATATTTCAATTAGTTGTTAAATTTTTTGTTTCTTGGGAAAAATCAAATCAAAGGGCTTTACAATTAATAGAGGAAAATATAAAACTTATGTACACAAATCTAACAAAAACATATTATTATAACTTTATCTAAGCGATAATGATATCACTTCTTCGCTGGCAATTTTTTAATAGAACTGTTTTTGTGAATCATCACCTGACCTCACAAAATCGGTGTTGGGTAGGACCAGATGTCATAATGAATTTGTATGGAGTACTCAAAAACTGAAAGGAGGTGTTGCGGTGTCCCTTCTCAAATGAAGCGAGGTGTGAGGTGTGAAGTGTTAAGTGTGAATGAGCCAAAACGGTGCTAAAATCCTGAACAGTCATATATATAATCTGGGGGTGTGGAGTGGCATTAAATTGTCGCGTACACGAAATGTAATAATGTAGTGCTGATACACAAACACCTAACCAGCTCACCAGCTCATCATCTCACCACGGAGCAATTCACCACCATTTAATGCATGTTGCGTAGATATTTCAAAATTATACACTAACGGCCGTTGTTCCCAACATTTCGATTGATCAGTCTGAGTCTCCAATCAGTTAAGTGATTTGTCTCTAGGTCTGCCCGTTGGTCGGAGAATTGCGTTTGGAAGCCAAAATTTCGGCTCAACAGTAAGTTGATCAGTAGGATTAGGAACAACGGCAGTAAATTAAAAAAAAAAATAATAGTTGGGAGATGTGTTTTGTATAAGTAAGGCTGAACCACCTCCTCGATACATGAATGGTAAACAAAATATCATAATAATACAAGACCTACTGTAGTAACGAAGAAAAATAGTTAGGACAAGTGTAATATGTTAATACGAGGTGTGAATTTTTTTTTTGTATGGGACATTTGTAGAGCATATTGTATGAGGTATGTACCTACTTAACAATATTCAAAGTAACCAATAACTACATATAAATTTACCTGGAAAACTTAAACACTACTCTGGTTTAAATGCGAAATCATCGATAATTAGGCATTAATGCCATTGTCGTATTTCATTAATGGTTTCATGAAGTAGGTATGTAGACCAAAGATTATTTAAATTAAGCAGATCAAAAATTATTTTATGTACCTACAAGTGAATTTAGGTTAGTTTAGCTTTGAAAATTAGGTTTGCAAGTGCTCTATATCATATTAGATTTATATTATTATCATAACTATTGAAAACTAATAACCTATTTAACAATACATTACAATAACAAATGCAGCTGCTGACCGATCAATCATCAATAGAATTGCATTATAATTCATGAACGCACGTGATATTGTAGGCAATATGACGCATTGTGCCCCGATGTATGTTCAGTTGTATCCGAAAGTAATTGACAATAAATATCAAATCCAAATAAAACGGTAAACCTATTTTTGTGATAGTATTAAACATACTAATTTCGCTTGTCTGTCTTGCAAAGTATTCTTGCGTATAGAACTCAAATTAGCTTTTAAAATTTCTAAATTGAAACTGACGATTGTGTGAATTCAGTAAGCCATAAAGTAGTACCATATTTGAAAAGTGTATTTCGTTTGTTAAAATTTTTGACAGATGATTTTTCAATTTGACTAACGGTTTTCATTCGAAAAGTAAATTTCTGACGTCTCTCTAATTTGCCATCAATTCAATTATAAAGAAATTAGCGACAATCATTTTTGAAAAGCAATGTAATAATGAAGCAAATAATTTATAAATTCTTTGAGCTCCACAAGATTTACATTTGTAATAACCCGTGATTTTATAATCATGGGATTGCAAGTTCATCGTAATTGCGTTAGCGCTAGTTCAACATAAAAAAAGTAATTTGGAGCCAATTTCTGGGAGAAAGTGTACAGAAAACAAGGCGATTATTGCCATGTTACTAAACCGTCCTTCAGAGTACCACAAGCTTGGATATTGCGTGATGCACACTGATCGCTAAGCACAAAGAGGACCATAATGCCTGTAATACGCCCAGTGTAAACCCAGTGCCGTGCTCGTGCATTACTCTAAAAGCAAGGGAATGCTGGGATATGAATTATTATGCGTTGAACTTTTTAAGACCTCGGAAGAAGAAATTTTTAATTATTATTGTGGTGATGTAAAAAATGAGCATATAAGTGGCCTTGCTTAGATTCGATAATGACACTTTTTTTTTTAAATTAACGTATGACATCATCATGCAACGTTTCCGGTATAAAAAAACTTTTTTAATTTATGAAAAGTTATGTTTACGTTTTTCTTTTCTTTTTATCTTCATAACATTGATTTGCAACAGTGGCTTTTGCTATAACTGTCTCTTGTCTCAGTATGATAAGTTACCTGGTCAAGATAGATGAAGTATACTCGTACAAATAAATTTGTTTATTGTAAGTACCCAGAAATAGGTATAAAATATTTATTCATAACCTGTAAAGTCGCCCGAGGAAGACATGGCACGATCAAGTGAATCAGATACTTGAGTCGGGTCATGTCAAATGTCAGAATAATAGAAGAGAATGTATGAGACGATGTATGAATGTGAGTGAGGCAAAGAGTGTGTGCCAAGACCGAGTTGTTTGGCGGTCCGTCCTCTCTGCCTACCCCTGCGGGGAAACGGCGTGATGGTTAGTTAGTTTAAAGTCAATTCGTGAGAAATATGATGCAGGTGAGTTCTCTACTTTTGTTTTGTGTATTTTTTTTATCAATTGATATCTGAATCTGTATTTTCTTTAAAAACAAACAAAAAAACTTAAATGAGTAGGTACCTACTTGAAGTATGTACAGATTTGAGGTAGGGCCAGATTTATAACTCAAATATAACGTCATGTTTGAGTTATAGTAACCAGCTGCTAACCCTGTACAAGTCTCAAGTGTGTCCAACAATTGAATTTGGGGCTACTTCCAGGCTGGAGCCCCAAAATATTTGATAAACCTACTTGATTCTAAGCAAAGGAGGTTTATCCGTCTGAATGATAATCTGTTGTTAACAGACCGATTGCCATCTCACGCTGCACAGACGTATTGTAGGCATACATTGAGTCTGTTCTACGGGTAACTTCTAATAGAGCCTGTTCCAAGGAGCTAGCAGCATTGATCCCTGTGCACGATATTACGCACACCTGTCTTTACACTGTACAGACGGGCACGCCGTTGTGATAGTGGACGACCCACGTTAAAAAAAATACAAGTGCACAGTTCACACGCCGTCGAAGTGAGACCTTCAGAAAAACTAAAGCAGACAAGAGTGGGGAGGCTATAAAGCACGGCACAAAGAGGAGACCGATTGTTCTATCTCATTCTATCGCAGGCTAAATCCTATAGATGTACGTGTTTGTCTCTTTTTAGTATCGCTTTTTCGTTTCATCGAGGTTCCAATGACAACGGTGCTAAATAAGTTTTCACTTCAGAAATTGCAAGTGTAAGTGGACAGGCGGTAGAAGTGAAACCTTCAGAAAACTAAAACATGGGGAGGCTACGAAGCACCGCACAAAGAGGAGACCGATTATTCTATCTCATTCTTTTGCAGGCTAAATCCTGTAGATGTTTGTGTTTGTATCTTTTCACAGCCGCTTTTTCTTTGCATCGAGTTTCTAATGGCAACGGTGCTAAAGAAGTTTTCACCTCAAAAATATATTAAGGTGTGCTCAGATTTGAGATAGTCAACCATCAGGTACAGATAGATGCACGCCACTGGCTCATCTATAACATTAGCAGCGCGGTCTATTCACGAGGCAGCCACTAAAGAAAGCCGTAACTTCATTAGTTTAGCATTCAGCCCCACAAAGCTCCGAGGGAAACTGATGGGGTGGAGATACCCCACTCTATCCCCATCCCCTACTACTACCCCCACAATGAAAGCGCCAGACATTTAAATTCGATTTACCTTTACATGCATAATATTGCATCCAGGCATATTAAATCGCTCTGCAAGTGTTTGCATACATTATCCATTCCAATAAGACGAAAAGCAGGTAATATCTTCTTTTGAGATCGTTCTAACTTATATTTAGCGCAGACGTAGGATTTGTTAAGCTGAAAGTAGGTATACAATATTTTACACAAAATTTATTTAGCCTTTCAAAAACCAATATTGTTAATTTTATTGAATGTTTTGGTTTTTCTTGGGCATTAACTATGTAACAATTTCTAGGCATTTTGTTTTGGAAGAGTTTAAATTTTCAATGTACCTACATTTGTTTAAATAAAATAAAAATAAAAATTTATTGATTTTATTTGTGATTAGGTATACTTTTATATGAATTTATTATCACGTTAGTATACTTAAAAAAATAAGAAATAAGTCTTCTCAATAATTTAAAAAACAATATATAATATATTGTAATCAGATTATTTATATTTTATAATAAAAATAATAAATGTTTATTTCGGTATGTGGGGAGAATAGTGCAATCCCACACATTCCATAAGGGTTATAATACTTACACAAAATATTTCAAGGATAAAAAAAAAGAAAAGCAGGTGAATATGATTATTACCTTTATTGATTGTGCATGAAATAAAGGTAATAATAAAAGAAAATAGTAATAATTGGCTTTTAGGATTCTGTGACCACATTAGGAGCCAGTATTTTTCTGCAGTGTGCATCAATGCTGGATGATGGACTGAGGCGGGCTTCCATGACGAGGATATTTCCAGAGCTGCTTACCCTTCCCTCATTCCTGCCACCCTGGATCTAATAAAGGCTGCATAGCCGGGAACTCGCCCCTCCGTGAACATCTGGAAAGCGCTGCAATATCTGGGGAGACCAAATATTATGCGGAAGGCGTTGTTGTACTGAACCTAGAGTATTTCTATACTACTCTTCTTGAAGTTTTCCCAGAGTTCGCACGTATACAGCGTTGAGCAGAAGGAAAGGAAGAGCGTCTTTTTTACAGCGGTACTGCAAAGGCGGAATCTTCTGCTGAACATTTTTGCTTTTACGCTGAGAGCTCTTCTTTGCCTATCGATGTCATCATCGTCCATCAGATTACTGGTGATTATGTGTCCAAGATATTTAGTTCCTTCAGTCAACTGCAGATTCACACCGTTCAGGGTAGCTGGAGGAATATTTTTTGGTCCTTGTCCATGTCTTAGACCACTAGAGCCGTGTTAGTGGGTTTATATAGCATCTTTGTTTCTTCAGCAAACTCTTCGCAGATCTTCAGAAGAATACATAGGCCTCTTATAGATGGTGCCATCAAGACCATGTCGATAGGAAGATACCCACGTTATCCTTTGCCTGAACAATCAGTTCCAATTTTGATAAATAACACTAGCAAAAAAAGAATAAGATGGTTCGAAAATGAGGTTAGCAAAATATGAATATTAAAGGCAGCGCTTATATAAAAAAAAAACAATTATAATTTATTAAGATGCCTAAGCGAAAATATTAATCTAGAGCAGGGTTTCCCAAACTGTGTTCCGCGGAACCCCAGGGTTCCGCGGAACCTGAACAGGGGTTCCGCGACGATTTGTCGGAAGAATTTCTTTTAATTAATATACACATATTCATATTTCAACACTACTGAAATTATTCACATGAAATTAGTTATTAAGTTAGGCACTAGAACTAGACCCTTCCGGGTACAGAGACTAAGCTTTATGGAAGTTTAAAGAGCCGTTTATGCCGTTATGTGCTGTGTAATAAATACTTTGATGAGAGTCAATAATAAGAACGTCTGTGCGATGTGGAAACAATAACAACGGGATAACGGATTTGCATGTGTTTCACGAAATTTCAGTTCTCAAGGAACCCAACCATATTTTTTTCGAAATCGACTTTACCTGAAAGTACAGAAATGTAAAAATCAATCAGTCTTTTTACATCCTCGTTAGCAATTAGTCGAAATATAAACGCGCAAGGTGCCGTAAATTACGGTAAAAATTAAAAAATATATATTTTTGGATTTCATCAGTTCATTCCAATCATTTTGGTTTGTCTCTTTTATTTTGTCTTTTATATTTTTTTATGTGAATATCTCTCAACAGTCCCAACTGCTACCGTTTGGAGCCAGTGAGACTACGGCATCCCCAATTGGGGTAAGTTAAGAGGCTGACGGTAGTAGGTAGGGAAAGGAGATGGAGAAGATGAAGATTGGGAAGTACCTGGCTATTCAGATCTGGTCACCAAACACGACTTAAGCCAATTCAAGTAACGTTTCAATTCTGAATGGTCTCGTTCCAGGGCGATAATGAAAATATCTTCCACTCTGAAAAGTGCTGTAAATATACTAAATATTATTTTTATGTGAATTAATTGTAAAATAACACAAATTAATCAAATAAAATTTATTTGCGCAGTCCGAGATTCGATCTCGCGACCTTCGGATTATGAGTCAAGAGCCTTACCCCCAGACCACGGCAGTCATACACGAATGTTTGAATGAATTAAATTTTAAAGTATTTGAAGAGGTTTCCAAAGAATTTTAAGAATAGGTACGTACATAACTTGAAAACAACTCTTTTTCCATATTTTTCGAAAACTGGTAAGGACGATTCCTGGGTTTGGAATCCATTTTCTGTGACAGCTAAATCAGTAGGCCTTAGCGCAAGTATGAAAATCTAATTGATGTAATTAGTGACTCTTACTTGAAACAAAAATACAAAGATCAGCCTTTCAATGTTTTCTGGGTGAGTTTGTCAGAAGAGTAGGTACCCCATTTTATCAAAACACGGTATTATTGTTTTACTTCCGTTTTTACAACCTATTTATGAGAAGCGGGATTTTCTAATAATGCTGCAACCAAGCCAAAGTGCAGGAACAGGCTCGACGCCACATTAGATATTAGAATCCGACTTACCAATATTTTGTCTGATATAAGGAAAATATGCAGTTCACGGACTAAAAGTCGTCAAAGTCATTAGCTGCTTTATTTATTCCATTTTGTTTTGTTTACATTCCATTTTTTATATACTAAATAAATAATATGTTTAATAACTTTTTTTTTTTTTTAAATTTTACTTTTAGAAATTACACAACCTAAAAATAACCTAAGTGTTCCTTATTATTTTTAATTTATAAACTAACGTTTAGACAAGATTTTTATGCATAGCACAAAGGGTAACAATTATTATAAGCAATAATTATCAGCCTGAAACACTCATCAACATTGAAAAATCTTCCGAGAAAAGATACTTGCCGCCAACGGGACTTGAACCCGTGTCGTTCTGATTGCCGGTCAGCTGCTCTTGACCACTGAGCTATGGGGGCTTATCAAATACCCGCCAAATAATTCAATATATACTAGTGTTTCATTCAACAATTACTGCTTATTATATTTTTTCCACCTGAAAACAACCAACTTTATTTTTGCGAGAGAGACATTGTAAGTGTTAAATCCCTCAAGTTCAAGTTTTCAAGTCCCGTTGGCAGCAAGTATCTTTTCTCGGAAGATTTTTCAATGTTGATGAGTGTTTCAGGCTGATAATTATTGCTTATTATAATTGTTACCCTTTGTGCTATGCATAAAAATATTGTCTAAACGCTAGTTTATAAATTAAAAATAATAATTAATATTTGACAAGTTTAAGTATTTCCCCAATAAATGTAGTCATAATTTGTCTCGACGCCACCTAGCGAGGGATGAGTGTTTCAGGCTGATAATTATTGCTTATAATAATTGTTACCCTAAGTGTTCCGTTAAAATTTACGGGTTTGCAAAGTGTTGTTGACTTCATGTAATATTATGTGCGACTTCTTCTTGTGGCGCTAACAATATTAATATTAAAAAAGGATATAAAATAATTTGAAAAATGTGTAGAATATAATATGTACGTAATTTGAGAGGCGGGTATGGGTACCGCCGCCCCGGGAACCATTTATTGGATAACCAACACCACTGCCATGTAGGGTAGGTCACCCTAAGTGGTTCGCTACGTTTGGTGATTTAGCAGGGGTGTCCGGGTTCATGGGGTCAGGTTTGTCTGGATCTTGGTGGCGGATGCGTCTGCCCATAAACTGCGTGGCAAGCCGGATAGGGAGAGTCTAGTTGAGGAAGATCTTTTGACCTCGCCAGCAGGACTCTATCGGAATATTGCCTTGCATCGCAGTGGGAGGGATATATTCATACGTCCGTCACCTTTGGATACGCTGACCCAAGATTCCTACCCACCCCTCATACCTTTTTCCTTCTCAGAACTTCCTCTCCTTCCCTTCCCTGAAAAGACCCTCCACACAGCATCCCTAAAGATGACATAGGCCCTGAACGAAATTATTTTCCTCAGGGCCTCCTCTGTGGAGCTAATGTAAAAAAACATGTTGTTATATATAAATGTATATATAATCCTCAAACTGCTTCGACTCGCAGCAAGAACTTACTTCTATGTCAGATTTTTGTACCTGTACCTATAGAGTTTTGTTTATTACATGGTAATATTACCTCGCAAAACCGAATATATTTATTTTTAAATGTAAAAAAATATTAATTTTAGCTGTAAATCTCTTATTTTAAGTCACGGTTGCCAATATATATGTACCTATGTCACCAGTTAAAGTCAGTAGTAGTAAGTTTTAGTCGTAAGTCACTAGCTATAAGTCTTAGATGTAAGTCACTAATTATAATTTTAAATCTTAGTTTTAAGCCTATCGTATTAATTTTATTTTATAAGGTTTATATATACAGCGCCCTTGAGGTGATTTTTCACGAAAATGGCGCTTTATAAATCAGGAAAATATTATTATTATTTATTATAATTATCATGATTATTTTTTCTTATAAAAAGTATGATCTTTTTTAAAATAACAATTTTTAAACATGGCACGGATTCGCAAAAATATAACATTAATATAATAAAGCTAATATAATTCAATATTGTGATAGTTCAAGCTATATGACACAGATGACTAGTGCAGATAGATCTTAGACCTTCGAGTTTATAGACTTATCCGACAGATGTCCCGAGTACTAAGGTTATTTTTATACGGTGAACAGTGAAGTGTCGAGCAGTGATGTTATGTCTAGGGAAATTTCCCTAGATCTAGGGGAGAAAAATATTTTATAGGGAAAAAGGAAATCAGGACAAAATCTAGGGAAATTTCGAACTCTGGCAAAATTTTTATTACATATGACAATATTACTGGTATTATATATACATATTTCTTTTTGGAATTCCCATGAATCTTAATTATTGTTTATGTACTTATAAGCAATGTTATTTTTAACACTGACAACTCAAAATGATATTAGGGGTTGTCCATTAATCACGTGAGGCTCGAAAAGGGTTTAATGAGATATCACGTGTATTTATTTTTCGTGATAATATTCTGAAAATTTCAAAATACTTTGTACTAAAAGAAATACACGTGATTTGGGGGGGGGGGGGGTTAAAAAGTTGCTAAAAACCCATCACGTGATTAAAAAGATAAATGGGACCTCTTAAAAAAAAAATGTTTTAAGTTCCGTTTTTTCGGTGATTGCGGTTGATATGTATTTTGTAAAGTGTTTTTTTTTTATTTATTTGGAATTCAGTGGTGAGTGTATTTGTACTTTTAAATTATTATTTCACCTAGCAAAAAGTGTTTTATTTGGAAAAGCACAGTATTATAAGTACCTTTACCAAGTTCCGATATCTTTCCAATTAATTAATCATATTAATTAAAATATGACAGGATTAGTGTTACACAATCAAGTGGCTACGTAGGTAATTGCGTAAATGAGAAATTCTAGGGAAATTTCACCTCGAAATCTAGGGAAATATTTTTTTTGGGCAGAAAATCCCTGATGTCGAGAATCAGAGAGATTTTAAGAGCATGATAGAGAGGATGTCAGCCTCCAGGCCGTTCTTTACACTCGATCCTGATTATACGGGTTTTTAGTCTAAATAAAGATACTGTATTCTGTTGTGAATAAGGAGTTATTATCGTTATTTGTTTTGTGGTGTTATGCCGTGTTGCGCTACCTCCTTCTTTAGCCAACGTTTCGGACAGCGTTGCAGTGTCCATCTTCAGGGCAGATCCGGTAGATTCGATAGATCACACATCTACCGGATCCTTTTGAGTACTTTTGGCCGTGAAAATCTTAAAAGGAGTTATTACATCAAGAACTTAGACGAACAACCGAACATCTAAAAGACTCATTAGCATTCCATAAATTACCAATACTAGAAGATAGAACAAATATAGCCGACCAAAAACGTTCACTAAAAATCATCATCAACGCTGTTGGTAACACCTATCTTCTAGAAAACGGACGTGTCAACAGCATTGTGGATGTTTTTGAAAAAAATATTTTGGTGGGCTATATTTCTTCCATCGTCTGGCGTTGGTAATTAGTTATTTATTTGCGTAATTATTATCTTCTAGAAAACAGTCATTTACGCTGTCCCGTACGAAATATATGATCAAACCAATTATTCCACATCCCACACTCAAAAACTAAAAACATTCATTTCTCAGAAGGAAGTGCACAAAATTCAATAATATCATTTTGGACGCTGACATTTTCCATTTTTTCTCACATCAATTTGCTAAATGTGTAATTTAAAAAATTAAACCAAATTTACGAACCCTCTACCCCTACTAATACCCCAGATCTTAAGTTATTTTCATCATGATGTTTTTCTTTCTATATCTTGTTAATCTTTGAACATCATTTTATTATTATTATATTTTATGGTGTAATAATAATAATATTTGGACAATTTATAAAGCGCCGTTTTTGTGACAAATCACCTCGAGGGCGCTGTGTATGTAAATTAGAACAATGTGTCCTACTGAAAATATTGTTTCAAAATATTCAGATCTAATTTCTCCATCCCCATTTTGCTTTCAGGATGTTATCCACTGAATAGAAAACACACACTAGAAATTTCTTCCATGTAGATTTGAAACATCAACATCTCCACTGACTTACTTTTTGGTTCTAGTCATTCTACCCCATTTCTCTCGTACATTGTATATTGTATATCCCATCCCATTTGAATTTCATAATGATTTTTATTCAATTTAGTTGTTTGAACATTTATGTTTACATTGATGAAACAGTTTAAATATTGGTAATTTAAGACCCGATTAGCCCGATTTTGGATCACGAAACACGCCCACATCGCATTTATTGTGTTCTTCATTCTGTGGTGTTATCGGATGACGGAAAGTACCTTCAGTCTTCCATAAAGTGTCATATTTGATTCAAATTGACACTAGCAGAAGGGAAGTGACAGCAAAGACGTCGGCATCTGACCCACCCCCTGGTGCGGTTCCATCGGGGCCTAGATAAGGGGAGGGGGTGAGTGACACATCGGAAATTACGCCGAATCGAGTGAAGGGTGGTTCTTACCCCAAGTGACGGCAGAAAGTAAACCGAGAAACTGAAAAATACGTAGTCAAGTACCAGACCTTTAAAATACGATCATTTCTAAAAGATTATAAGTAGGTACAAATGTGATGGCACCATGTCAAAATCAAACGTGAAACGGATTTAAAACATTATACTGCATCAATCAAATTTGGAACGTACCAAAAAAATATTTTGTGATGACGAAACCACCATGTTTCTGAATATTTTCAAATAAGTACCTATTACTCAATAGTTATTTTTCAAAAAAGATTTTTATAAGTACTACATAGACAGATGTTCAGACCTTTGCATGAAGTTGGGGGCAAATACTGTTGTAGATATTATTGATATGTATTGTGAATACCTTTAAAATATGAGGTTAATAATTATTTTGTACGTTCATATCTGTCCGCAAAATAAAAATAAATAAGGCAAACTAGAAATGCATTATTGTTTAAAACTTGTTTTAAATAATAATACTCCTTGCATAATAATATAATGGAATATTATATTAATGAAAATTAGAGAGTTCCAACATAACACGAGCGTAAAATGAATTAATTTGCTCAATATTAAATACGCGTAGTTAATTACTCAGATAAATTCTCAAAACCATTTACACGTCATTTAGGTAATATTTCTGCTTGTTATTCCGTACAACTCACAATACACTCGCACATACTAGTGTTGGGTAGGACACGACATCAGGATGAGTTTGTATGAGGTACTCAAATACTGAAATGAGGTGTTGAGGTGTCCCACCTCAATTAAGGCGATGTTCCGAGAGAGTAAGGCTGGAGAAGCCAAAAGAACTCACTTAACCACTCTGTCCGGATTCGGCATGCCGTACAGCTGGTGGGCAGACGCATCCGCCTCCAAGACAAACTAAAAAATATTTTAAAAAAAAAAAACAAAAAATTGAGCAGTTGAACTCTTGTGCGGCATTTACTTAACAATAATTTACAATAAAAAAATATATATAAAATTTAAAAATTTGTGGCACTTGGGACTCTTACGCGGTATTCAAATAACAATAATGTACGATGAAAAACTATTTAAAAACAAAACAAAAATCGCCATCTCACACCTCACGGATCTAATACAAAAATGTCATGCAATACAAGAATCACCTAACCTTGCCACCTCATACATTTGTCCCATACGATACGTAACGTGACATGTAGTACAAAACACCAACCACCTCACACCTCACCTCACATTTGTCCCATACGTGACAACGTGACATGACATGGAGTCCAATACACCAACGACCTCACACCTCACCTCATATTTTTCCCATACGTGTCATGACATTTGTATTCCAATACACCAACCACCTCACACCTCACCTCATATTTATCCCATACGTGACATGACATTTGTAGTCCAATACACCAACCAACTCATACCTCACCTCATATTTGTCCCATACGTGACACGACATGAATATAGTTTAATACACCAACCACCTCACACCTCATATTTATCCCATACGTGACAACGCGACATGACATTTGTAGTAATGCAAAGAAAAATAGTTGGTACAAATACATTTAGTGAGGTGGGGGACATTTTACGTTTTTGTATGGGACATTTGAGGTGCCTCTTGTATGAGGTACTCAGCACTAGAACATACACATTATACACTACACTACACACATCCAGACAATGCGACATTATTGGAGGTTTATCCCGTATAGTCGCAGGGACGTAGGCAAGATGTAAGAATTATTATTTTTATTTTCTAAATCCAGTGAAAGTAACACTCAATTTTCCTTTTCATAAAGCGTTTTCTTTTTCGTTGTTATATTTATTTATTTCGTTGTGAGTGAGTGAGATTTTATTGTCGACCAAGTGAAGTGAAGTTTGACACTAATGCGGGATTTACACTATCTTGTCGATTTTTTCCAAAATGGGGGATTTATCGATTTTTTGCCGTGCGGCTAGTTACCCCGTCGCGCTTTGGCGTCGTGTCGTAGTGATTTGTCGCATAGCCACTCCATTTACAAAGTCGGTTGATCCATGCGACTAGTTTGAATATTTAAAAATGTTTAGCAGAACAGACGTGCTATGTGCTGGTGTCGAAATAATTCGTTACACATGTGATTCAAGAATTGCTCGTGGAATAAAGAAAAGTTAGTTTCGTTTATATTCAACAAGTTTATGCCGTGAGTGATCTCCTGCGACCGACCATTTCTTGATCAATTTTTGTCACCTGCGGCGTGCGATCCGTTGCCAAAAAGTCGAAAGCTAGTCTACTTTGGCGCTAGTTTTCAGACACCTGCTGCCTGGCGAATCAAAAATCTAAATCTAAAAAGACTTGTAAATACCGGATTATGTAACTAATGGCATGCGACATTCGACTGTGAAAATTGAGTGGATTTGCGGCGAGTCGCTACCAACCAACGCCGGGATCGACTTGCCGCCCGACAAAAATAAATAGAATCAATAAAGTAAATCCCGCATGCACTACCCAACATAATAAATAACTATAAAGTTGAAAACCTTGTTTCAAAGATAACCCGTAGTAAGAACCTATATTTTATTTTGTCTCTATTTTGAAAATATGGTTGAAAGATCCGCAGGAACGCACACGGGGCATGATTTCACACTGAACTCTTATCAAAATTAAATCGAATAATCTTTTTTGTACGCAAAAGGTATGTCGACCATCTAGTAGTACGCCAGAGAGCGTATTATTGATTTTTGTTTTTAATTATAAAACAAAGGCGAGTTTCCGATTATTTCCAAGATTTAGATACAACATAGGCTATTATTATTCTCACGACAATAATTTTTTACAATACCCAATATAACTGAAAAATTATTTTGGTAATTAAAAGGTGTATCAAATATCTAGAAGGTATGGATGTGAACTACTTTATATTTTTGTTTTAAATTATAAGATATAATCCATTGAAGATTTTAATGTTTCATGATTTTTGAGGCAAATTTGGCAATTATTTGTGAGTATAAAGAAAAACACGATTTTTTTAACTATATTTATCAAAGAATTATAATAGTAAAAATAGCTTAAAAAAATCATTTTATGGGTGTAAATTTAAAATACAAATTACCGATTTACGTAGGAACAAAAGTTTGTCGTATATGTATAAATTTTACTACCCCAAAATTTGCATTTTTAACAATGTTTTATTTTTTATTATATTTTTAAAATAATTAAAGTAAAGTTTTTTTAACTTTGGTCATTTATTTACTCACAAATAATTACCAAAGTTGCCTCCAAAATCATGAAACACTGAAATCTTTAATGGCCTATATCTTATAATTTAGAGCAAAAATACATAAAGTAGCTCACATCCGTACTAGATATTTGATAAACCTGTTGATAACTAAAATAATTATTCAGTTTGGTTGGGTATTGTGATCTGAAATCCAAATTTAAGATTTGTATGAAATGGGACGAAACCGGCCGCGAGAACGTTCCACTTAAGGTGTAACAAAGAAGTGATTACAAAAAAAATTGTTTTGATAAGCATTTTTCATAACCGGCATAGCCCATTAAAATTTCAGCGTATGACGCCCATTTGTTATAATTCCAATAACTCCTCACACTCCTCTCTTCCTGTCACTTCTTCGTGAAATTAAACCTTTTACGCGGGCTTATTGCTGATTTCGTATTCACCGTATTTACATTTCTAGAGGTCTGGATGAATACATTTCATACCCCATATGCGTGGTCCCTCTCCAAATTGGAATGAGGAATAGTGTGTGTGTGTGTGTGTGTGTGATTCATCCCTCCATATTTCCCCGGCATAAATTTATATGATAATGCGACCGAGCGAATTATTCACCGATTTATCAGAAGTTCTATTTGGATATAATACGCTGAAACGTTGACGAATGACTGTTTATCTAGTACGTGCCTGAAGTAAAACCAGACAGAGATCGTATCCACGTCACAATGGAGCATTACAGGAACGTACGTTCTATCCTTGCTACGTATAATATTGATGGATGAATCATTTTTCCATAATCATTGAAGGGACTTTTACAATGTAGGTAGGTACTCGTACCACATTTATCCCTTAACGCCTATTTGTTCGGTTTTCGGAACAACTCATGTAGGTCTCAAAGAAATCGATTTATCTCCCTTAGGTACTATCATAGTGTGAAATACGATATAAACGTTGTTAGAAAGAGAAAAGACCACGCTTTATTTTCGAATACAAAAACTAACCACAAAAGAAGTAGAATGTACACCTTTATGAAACTAATCGAATCATATTTTCAAATCGCATTTAGAAATATTTTTTTGAAACTTTTGGGAATTTTTTAATAATTTTTTTTTAGACTGAACAACAAAAAAATGAGGTGACTGAAACGTTTAGGTATAATACATTTGTCTATTGAAATGTGTATGTGTTTTTATTATTTTTTTTATTAACAGTATTACGGAGTTGCAAAGGTTAATTAGAAAAAAAACGTAATACTTTTAATATCAAAAGGATAATAAAAAAAACGTAACACGTTTAATATCATAAGGGTCATAGGGATAAAAATTAGATAAAAAAATTAGATAACTTAGAATGACTTGAAATTCTGTAAATAATATGTATATAGTCAAATAAATGTATCTTTTAGTACTAGTCTAGACATATTTCCAGTAAACCCCTCCGTTCTTCCTAGAAATCCCTTAAAATTGTCTATTCCCAGTTGTTTTCTTCCCACTTTAACACCTAAATATTTGTATTTAATATATTATCTGTCAGTATTTTGTATTTTAAGTTAGTTTTAATATTCTCCTGTGGATGAAAGGGTAGGTACCTACCGATGAAACCGGTGGAGAGTGTAATAAAATAAAGTGGTCTAAAACTAATGTACGTATATGTATAGTAAATGCTTTTTACAAATACTTTTTTCATAAAATTTTCTTTGAAATTTGCTACTAGCCGGCCCAAAAGATAACACAACGTACAGTATAAATAACACGAGGCAGCAAACAAAATAATACAATCACCATAAAAATATACGAATGCATAAACACCAACATCTGCGATTGCTCAACTCTAAAAGAAGGTGAAATAATATATATTGTATTCACAATTGACCTTAACCTCAGATGGTCACAACAAAACACAAATAAACTCATCAAAACAATCATAATAATAGTGTATTTAAACTAAAACCAATTAAAACAATATATTTTGCACTTCGTCAAACCATAATAGAATATGGAATCATTGTTTGGCAGGAATATGGAATAAATGAATATGGAATCAGTCATAAATAACACAGATCAAATGTACAACATGTTTGATGTACTAGATATACGACAATTATACATAAAAACACGACTAAACTACATTTTTAACCAAATAAAAGAAATACAAAAAACACAACAGACCAGTTACACAAGCGTACAAAAAACATAAAAACTCCGACGGTGAACACAATCTTTGAACAAAGACCCCAGTCAAGAAAAGAATTCAACAAATTATTATTTTTTTAAATTTAATTAAAATTAAATTTGATAACGTTATTATCAAGCTCTGCAAGTATTTTTGTTACAGCTGTTTCGGTTTACAAGACCATTATCAAACTGTGGTTGAACCACATTGAGACGACGTATTTATAGGAATCTAAGTGTCAGTTTTGGAACGTTCGAAATTGATTTATTACCGGTTAAACCAATTTGCTGAGAAATTAAGTAGAGACAGTAGACACTCCATTGTGTGTTTCCCCACCAATTGTTAAGGTTTTCTTAATTGATAATAACATTATCAAATTTAATTTTAATTAAATAAAAATAATAATAATAAATAAATAAATGAAGTTCTACGAATAAAACACAAAAACAATTAATAACGCTTATTTAATTAAATGAAGACAATATTAGCGAAACGCAATCGAAAATCTGAGACAGAAAAATCAGAGAAGATATTGGCTCCGCTGGGACGCGAACCCAGGACCCTTTGCTTACATATCAAGAGCTCTACCGATTGAGCTACGGAACCCATTTTCTGATTTTTCTCTCTCAGATTTTCGATTGAGTTTCGCTAATATTGTCTTCATTTAATTAAATATTATAATTTGAGGTTTTACCCATAAAGTTTAAAAAAATTAAAATAAATTAATAATGCACTCAACATTATTTCACCCGATGCAAAAAATTGGAAAACAAAATAAAAACATTTACTAAATAAAAAAGAAGAAATAAAGAAAAAAAAAGACAAAGTTACAAAAAATTGTATAACGTCTATATAACCATTACAAAGCGCATATCATTAGGTATATATAAAACATATATTTTATTTAATATATTTTATTTTATTAAAATGAATTATTTTATTGGGAAATGGGTGGCTCAGCACGAATAAAGCACCCACTTATTAAGTCCACATTATCAAATAATGTTTTAAAATATGTTAAGTTATTGTATCAAATAATAGTAAAAAGTAAAATAAATCTCCTGAATAATTTATCCTAATATTTATGTCACTCGGCGGTAATACCAGCACAACGACGATAATATGTGTAATGTTTGTTAGATGAATATTTCCTTTTGTGCATTCCTAGGTATACCTAGGTATTATTTTTCGGCAATTTTTGGACAAAAAGATTCATGTTGAAAACTAATAATACTTGAGCAGTGAATTGTTAATAAAATCATAAACCAAATCCACGGAAAAATTGTGTAAATTTTCTCCTTCATGATTCGCAATGAAAGAAAATAATGATATCATAGATACCTACCTAGTTCTTTGCATTTAAGAGCTTGCTAGTGATCTCTGCTAGTTTTGCATCTTTTGCTAGTGATAAGATAAATGTATAGGTAGGTACGTTCCGCACATCCCCGCTTATTCCATGACCGATCTATGAAATAGATAACGGTGAGAACCGAACAGGAGTTCTAAACGATATAATCCCAAAATTGAATAATTTCAACTCCATTCTATGAAATAGACCTTGGAATAGATAGGATAATAGCTTCGACCAAGTAGGTATATACGATAATAGTGAATCCAGCATTAGCAAAAATTCAAAATCATCTAAATTGAAATGAACGAAAAAGCGTTGTGCGCAACAAGGTTATATTGCTTATTTTGCCCTACTGTCAACATGCCTCGATAGCCGTGATCGTCTAGTGGTTAGGACCCCACGTTGTGGCCGTGGTAACCCAGGTTCGACTCCTGGTCACGGCAGCGACTAAATATCGCTGTCTCGGCGAGGCTTTTTTTTTCTTGGTGCAATTATTTTTTTTGTACACATTAACAAATTTTTATTTTTAAGTAGATTTTAAAAACAAAAATTTGAAAACGGAAAAATGTTTTCGCCAAAATATTTAATAATGAAATAATAAAATTTTATTATCAATAACTCACTATTTACATGAATATCAATAAAATAAGTTGTTGGGTAGGTACTAGGTAGGATCCCACATAATAACTCAAAATTTAATATAACAACCCAAGGTTGATAACCTTGATAACAACCTGTTGTCTTTGTTGATAAAATTCTTTCAATTTTAATTTTGCCGACAAAAGCCTCGGGGCCAGGAATTTTACCTGTTATTCGTTTCACCTGTGAATTGGCAGCACTGTCGGGGCATTGACCAATCAGAACAGTTTTTCAGTTGTACCAGCTTTATTTATTGTGATTTCTTGATCCTGTAGCAGGTTATGGTTTCTCAAATATAAACAAAACAGTTTTATCGCGTTTAATGAATGTTTTGGGCTAATCATGAATTGTAAATGTTGCGTTTTGTTGTTATTATCAATTCACTGTTGATTATTTCGTGATTTTTAAATTTGTTTTCAAAATAAAAGCAGTTTTGTCGAAGTAAAAAATCGCCGGTTTAAAAGTTGTCGTGTTGAGTTTTCGTAGTTTACGTGTTTATTTGAAAACAGTGAGTAGTATCTTAATATTTTTATAAATAACACATAATATATAAATGTATGATCTGAAATCTTTTGCCTGCCATTTTATAAACCTTCACAAAATATTTTCCAATGACATAAATTATAACTTAAAATAAAACTAGTCATCATTCTAACACATGGGACTCGTAACTTTTTATTTTAAGTACGTAATTATATCACTTGTAATATGAACTATCCACTAAAACAATGTTTTTTATTTTCAACGTAACCTTAAAAAATTATCGTTCACAAACGCATACTACCGCCACCTCTGTTACGATAGAAAAGATAACTAAGCGGCCATGTTTTAAAAAACGCGACCAACTTAACAACCTGAATATTTTTTCTGGGAAATTCAAAAGTTTTTTTTTTTTTATTATTTGTGATCTTTTTTTCAGCTGTAACGTAAAGGTTTCATCATTTTTTATCCAAACCACATAAAATCGGCGGGAAGGATGGGCACTCGTGTGGGTGGCGCTTGTTGCCCGGCCATGGGGGCCGAACGGGCTGGTCTGCCGGGGCTGTTGAGGGACCTTCAGAGACTCTCAGAAGACCAGGACTCGGCTGATGTCGTCTTTCTTTTGGGGCAGCAGGAGGAAAGGGTTTACGCGCACAGGCTCATCTTATCTGCGAGGTTTGTTCAGTTTATATAGATTATTTTGAAATAAATGATGATGGATACGCAATTTTTATCGGTATTATCGCTAAACATTTTTTATTTATCGCTAAAGATGTTTTTTGTGTATTTTAATAAAAACCTTCCATGTGAATTTTACAATTTAAAAATATTGTTTGTGAAAAGATTTATCCGTGATTTACACTTTGCCTCATAACTAAAACTGCCGCTAGGTGTTCCATGTATTTTATTTTCCTTGTTTGGGAAAATATGAATTGATGGATTACGCTGAACTATCATGCATGCAGCATCTATAATATAAAAATGAATCGCTAAATTTGTTGGTAAGCGCAAATCTCGAGAGCGGCTGAACCGATTTCGCTAATTCTTTTTTTAGAATATTCCTTGAAGTTCGAGGATGGTTCTTACGGAGAGAAAAATTAAGAAAATTGCGCAAAAAAATAGATAATAACAGAAAACATCGCACGTTTGACAGTTCGCGTGTTAGAGAATGACATTTTGCAAAACAATGAATGATTGTTCAATCAGGATTCTATTTTTGAAAAGTTGAAAAATTTATTTAAAGTAGGTACTCCCCTAATATTTTGAATCGAATCAAGAATTTCAGATTTTTTAAATAGGTACCAATGTTAGGTACCAAATTTAATATACATGAAAAATGGAAATTTGAATAAAAATTGTAAAAGGTGGCACGCGGGCTGTTTAAAAACTGAATGTACTGGGATTGAATATAAGGAACGCGGGTGGAGGGTTGGCGGGACGAGGGAGCGGGAAAGGGAAGAGGGAAGGCGGGGAAGGTGATAGGGAAACGCAGGAAGGGGGAGGGGGGAGGGGAACTCGGGAGGGGGGTTCGCGGGACGGGGAAGGGAGGGAGGAGTGGAGTGAGGAGAGGGAAGGTGGAGGTGACGGAGTGGGAACGCGAGAGGGGAAGAGGACGCAGGAGAAGAAGGGGAGGCGGAAGGGGAACGGAACGAATGGGAAAAGACACTCAGGGAGAAACAATTTCTTTATTAAATGGCATAGCAATGCATGCCGGGACCATATGGGACGCAGGAGGAGGGTTGGCGGGATGAGGGAGCTGGAAAGGGAAGAGGGAAGGCGGGGAAGGTGGAAGGAGAACGCGGGAAGGGAAGGGGAGGTGTGAGGGGGGAGGGGAACTCGGGAGGGGGTTCGCGTTACGGGGGAAGGGAAGGGGCGTGGAGTGGAGAGAGGGAAGGTGGAGGTGACGGAGTGGGAACGCGGGAGGGGAAGAGGTCGCAGGAGAAGAAGGGGAGGCGAAAAGGAAACGGGACGAATGGGAAAGGACACTCAGGAAGAAACAATTTCTTTATTAAATGGCATAGCAACGCATGCCGGGACCAGCTAATATATAAATAAAAATGAATCACCGAAAAGTATGTACGCGCATAACTTCCGAACGACTGCACCAAATAGGATAATTCTTTTTTTGTTGTGTTCGTTATTGTCAGGACAGTGTTTGTATAAAACTACTGGTGAGCTCTGGCATTAAGAAATTTGTATAAATATAAATCGCCGAAATGTATGTGCGCGCATAACTTCCGAACGACTGCACCAAATAGGATAATTCTTTTTTTGTTGTGTTTGTTTTTGTCAGGACAAAGTTTGTATAAAACTACTGGTGAGCTCTGGCATTAAGAAATTTGTATAAACATGAATCGCCGAAATGTATGTGCGCGCATAACTTCCGAACGAATGCACCAAATTGGATAATTATTTTTGTTATGTTCGTTATTGCCTGGTAAGCTCTGGCATTATGAAATTTGTATACAAAAATTGCAATAGGTGGTACGCGAGCTGTTCGAAAACTAAATGTACCGGGAATTAATTAATGAAACACGGGAGGGGTGGGGAGGGGAACTAGGGAGAGGGGGAACCTGGGAGGGGGGAGGGGAACTCGGGAGGGGGGTTTGCGGGACGGGGGAAGGGGAGAGGGAAGGTGGAGGAGGCGGAGTGGAAACATGAGAGAGGAAGAGGACGCGGTAGCGGAATGGGGGGGGGGCGGAAGGGAGGTTTGGGAAAGGACACGCAGGGAGAAACAATTTCTTTATTAAATGGCGTAGCAACGCATGCCGGGTACAGCTAGTGTATCATGCCTACATGTTCTCACTGTGGAAAACCTGGACACAATCGAGATGCTTGCCCGACTCCTGAAAAGCCACCAGCATGTGCTACCTGCAAGTTCTTCAGAAAACCGTCCACACACAACACTGGCTCCCCTGACTGTCCTGCCCGCCAAGCCGCTGAAAGACGCGAATTATCTCGAGTCAATTTTTTAGGCTGAATCAGAATCGACACCTCATTAATACTAACTTTTCCACCTATTATCAAAATATTCGTGGTCTCAATACTAAGCTAAACTCCTTTAGATGCTCCATAAATTTATGCCCTTATGATTTTTTATGTTTTACTGAAACATGGCTATCAGACAATATTGCTTCAACAGAACTTGGACTACATGACTACATTATTTTTCGCTGTGACCGCTCTTCCTCTTCTAACAAGTGTAGAGGAGGTGGGGTAATGATATGTATTAAAAAAAAATACTCTTGCCACATTCTTGAATCGTCTAATAATGTATCTGAACAATTATTTATTTGTGTTCTACTTGGTTCCAAGAAACTTGTCATTGGTTGTGTATACATTCCCCCCTCCTCTTCAATAGAAATCTATAAGTCACATACTGAAGCAGTTGAGCGTGTTTCCATAAAGGCCGATTCCTTACTTATTTGTGGTGATTATAATCTTCCTAAAATAGTGTGGCTTAATGACAGTCATGGTGTGAAAACTCCTAATAATGTTTCCCTTCATGCTTCCATAATAGTAAATTTCTTTGCCTTCCTGAATATGTACCAATTAAACTCGATCAATAACTGTGGAGGTTACTGTCTTGATCTAATATTTACCAATATGCCTAGCGTTTGTGTATGTGAAGCTACTGACTCAATATTACCAATAGATAAATATCATCCACCACTCGATATTAACTTCACTAATCCTTTCAAAAGTGACACTCTGAAATCAGCAGTTACATTCCACTACAAATTTAACAAAGGTGATTATACTGGCATGAATAGGTACCTTGCCCAATATGACTGGGCAGGTATGTTATCAAACAACAATATTAACGATGCTGTATTTAAATTCAACGAATGTATAACTCATGCTATAGATTTGTTCGTTCCAAGGGGAACTTTTTCCCAGCCTAAATTTCCTATTTGGTTCAGTATGAAACTAAAGCATTTGATTATGGAAAAAAAGAAAACACACAAGTTATTCAAATCAACGAACAACTTAGCGCTTTATCAAAAATTTTCTCAGTTAAGAGAATTATCCAAAATTGAATCTAACTTGTGTTACAAATCTTATATTGAACTCACTGAGACAAAATTAAATCTTAACCCTAAACAATTTTGGAAATTTATTAAACAAAAACGTATTAATAACGATCTCCCTTCAAGTTTATTTTTTAATGATACTCACGCCACCAACGATTTCGATATTGCCAACCTTTTTGCTGAACATTTCTCCTCTGTCTATACTGATAACATATGCACCATCCCTCCACTTAAATATGCTAATACTATTGACCTTAATAATTGCGAAATCACACTTGTAGATGTTTTCAATTACTTAAAAAATCTTCCCAGCAAAACAAGCACTGGTCCTGATGGTATACCTGAAATATTATTGAAAGAATGTAAATCTGTTGTATCTAAGCCAATTTGTTTATTATATAACTTATCATTATCATCTGCCACTTTTCCGGATTCCTGGAAGGTTTCCTATATACGACCTATTTTTAAATCGGGTAATAGGTCGAACGTAGAAACTATAGACCTATATCGATGTTATCTCATATTCCTAAAATCTTTGAATCTATAATCACAAAAAAAATAACACCTATTTTCAAAAATGTGCTGATTGAGGAACAGCATGGCTTTAGATCTGCTAAATCTACCACTACAAACTTACTCTCCTTCACCAACACTGTAGTCAATGGCCTAGAAGATAAATCACAAGTAGATGTTCTATATACCGACTTTTCTAAAGCTTTTGACAAAGTAAAACACGCTATCCTCATGGCCAAGCTATATGCTATAGGTATACGAAACCCATTGCTATCTTTCTTTAATTCTTATTTAAGCAATAGAAAACAAAGAGTTAAAATAAATAACATTGAGTCTATTATTATTGAAGTAACATCCGGCGTACCGCAAGGAGCACATTTAGCCCCGCTTCTCTTCAACTTGTTTATAAATGACATTATTCGTATTTTCTCTCACACACGCTTTTGGCTTTTTGCTGATGACAATAAGATCCTAAAAATAATCAAAAACTACCATGACTGCCTTCTTTTCCAATCAGATATTGACTCTTTCAATGACTGGTGTAAAATTAATTGCTTGGAACTAAATGTCGATAAGTGCAAAATTATGTCCTTCTTCAGATCTAAAAATCCGATTGTTTTCGAATACAAATTAAATAATAATTGCCTAACAACTGTTCAATCTATTAAAGATCTTGGTGTCTCTCTTGATAGCAAGCTTTCTTTCCGGGAACATATAAATACGATTGTTAATAAATCTCTCAAACTACTTGGTTTTATCACTAGAACCACTTCTGACTTCAAAAACATAAATACCCTAAGAACTCTTTACTGCTCCTTGGTTCGCCCCCATCTTGAATATGCTTGTATTATATGGTCTCCTTTTTATGCTGTCCATATTCGTCATATTGAATCCGTTCAACATCGGTTCCTAAAGGGAATTGCTTGGAGGCTAGGATTAGAGCGAGGCAATTACTCGTATGCTGAAATTGAACAAACTCTAAACCTTTCTCCTTTAGAAGACCGTCGGATAAAATCTGATCTCATTTGTTTCTTCAAAATTATTAACTGTTTAATCGACTCGCCTACATTACTACAACTCATCACATTTAATATACCTTCTCGTAGACTCAGAAATAAAGACCTGCTTTTCCTCAATCAGCACTCGACTAACTATGGTTATAACTCACCACTGTCCAGAATGTGTAGACTGGTCAACTCACGTCAAGACCTTGATTTTTTTGGTATTAGCTTAAATGATTTCTGTCGCTCTTTAAACAAATGAAGATATGTAATATTCACCCTAATTTTTGCAAGGTCTTAACGTGACTTGACACTTATTTTTCTTCTATTTTCACTGTTTGTCTTTGCTTTCATGTACCATCCGAATCCTTACATTGTTCATTTCTATACTTCGTGATACCTTGTTTTAAATTGGACGTAAGTCCGTAAATAAATAAATAAATAAATAAATAAATAAAACGCAATCAATTTTGTTTTGATCTCGAAGGCTACGTATATTTGGTTTATACAATAAAGGTTTTTTTATTTATTGTAGGACAAGTTTAGTTTGTTTCGATGAAAGTTTTTGTACTAGGTACCTACCCGGAGTCCAGAGTACCACCGGCATTTCTATCTTTAATTCTATCGACATCTTTAGTTGACTGTTTACTTATTAATGTTTTATTGGTAGTTTCGTAAATGTTTTCCTAGCTCTTATTAAAACAAATAATACAGCCTTACTAATAAACATTTTGTACATTTTATACCATCGATAAACAACAGTGTCCGTAAAAATAGAAACGTGTGCGTGTGCGTGTCCTTTCCCATTCGTTCCGTTCCCCTTCCACCTCCCCTCCCTCTCCCGCGTTCCCTTTCCCCTCTCGCGTTCCCACTTCGCCTCCTCCACCTTCTCTCTCCCCACTTCACTCCCCGCCTTCCCCCGTCCCGCGAACCCCCCTCCTGAATACCCGTACCCCTTCCCGCATTCCATACATTCAGTCCCGGTATGTTCAGTTTTCAAACATCTCGCGTGCCACATATTACAATTTTTTATACAAATTTCATAATGCCAGAACTCACCAGTAGTTTTATACAAACCTTGTCCTGACAATAACGAACACAACAAACAAAGAATTATCCAATTTCGTGCAGTCGTTCAGAAGTTATGCGCGTACATACATTTCGGCGATTCATTTTTATTTATATAGATAGATAGATGTGTAACTAAACATCGTTTAATGGCTGGGAATGGTTTTTATATTAGTAAGGCTGTTGTGTGTAAATCTGTTGAAAGCAGGTACGGATCTACCTAAAGTACATACAAGATAATGCTGTATTTAAACACGCATGTTTTTCATACAAGATAATACTGCATGTATAAACGCGTGTGTTTTTATGTGAACCAAACCACGCAATACGGGAAAGGAATGAAGCAACCGCAAGCGGCGCACAGTGATTCGTTTCATACATGCTAGACGCTAAAAACTCTTACACATGATTCAATTATTTTTAACCCTCTATTGAGGTGTAGTCAACACTAATTCTATGAAAATTAGTGTTAAAAATATTTTTATTTTTTTTTCGTTTTTTTTAAATATTTTTTTTTTCATAATTTTTAAATAATGTGTTAATAGAGTATTTGAGGTTTATAATAAATCAATTATATGTAAAAAGTAAAAAAGTGTATTTTGAGTGTAATAAATTGCCAAAATTGCTTAAGTTCAAATGTACTTAAAATTTTGTTAAACATTCCCTCAAGCCTTTTTTTCTTCGGCGAGCTCTTCCATGTCACGAACAATTCCAGCCTGGAAATCTCGTATGTGGTTCCTGTAAAATGAAAAAATAGTAATAATGTGGATTGGTGTGGGTTAATATCGAAACTGATATGAATATAATATTAGTTGCACTATTTAAATTTTTTTTTTTGCGATTTTGATATTCTCTCTGAGATAAACTCTCGAGAAGTTAGAAATTTAACATTTTTTAGGCCAAAAAAAACACAAAACTTATTTATTATTTAAAAAAGAACTAAAATTATTTACACTAAAGTATTAAAAAAAAACTTTAAAACATACCTTCCAAAGTAGCCTCCATTTTACAGAACCGAAAAAAAACACTTTTCAAATGAAGTACACAATTTTAAACGTCGAGCTGCAACGAGCGAATAAATGCAAATGATAATTTCAAAACACATTATCCGACTTTAGGCCTCTGGTATGAGTAAATGCGTGCAATAATCACCTTAAGCATGCATTTATTATCCTGTCTATCTGGTAATGTCGCCATGACGTCATTGGTTGGGAATTCAAAAGTGACTTATTAGCGTCTAGCTTGTATGAAACGAATCACTGTGCGGCGTTTAATTATTTTTTCCCATAATTAGTGGCTCGGCTCGCGCTCACGTTCGTGCATGTTTACGTAGCATAATAAGTGATTTTTTTTAGGTTCTTTGAAAATTCGCATGCAAAAAAGATGGGAAGAAAATTAAAATTCGTTTGTGTACGGGAAGTGCGTTCCGGGATACTCTCCATTAATTACGTTTCAAAGTGATCCAGTTTCATACAGTCATAGATCCATAGATCGGCCATAAAGGCCGGAGCGACCCAAAACAGAATGGGGAACTTGAAAGGTGGGCGGGCCGCCCTAATGGAAAAGTTATTACAATACCCCGCTAGACCGGAATCACCGTTCTGAACCGTGAACAGCCCTTCGTTACTTGAAACCAAAGATTTACAACATTTAAAATAAATGTTGTTAATTCGGGGAGTTTTTCGTTATTTTTTGGTAACGTATGACGCACCTTCGACTGAACATTTTATTTTATTTATTTATTAAACTTAAGAAGCGAAGCTAGCAGTCCACAATGGAATCCTGGTATCCACCTTGATGTATGGCAGTGAGGCGTGGAGCTGACAGGGGAAGGATGAAAGTAAACTCAATGATGTTGCGATCCCTGAGGCGAATGTGTGGTAAAACCACGTATGATCGTGTGAGAAATATGGATATCCGCAAATAATGTAAGGCTGATGTAAGATTAAGAAAGGGACCCTGACCCTGGACGCTGATGTTTTCGGCATGTAGAGCGAATGAAAGAAGAAAATAGTGTGAGAAGAATATATGACGCAAATGTGAATGGAAGAAGAAGTCGGGGACGCCTGAGGAAGATATGGCACGATCAAGTGAATCAGATACTTGAATCGGGCCATATCAAAAGTCAGAATAACAGTAGTGTGTATGATACGATGTATGAAAGTGAGTGAGGCAAAGAGTGTGTTCACCCTTTTTATAAAGTAATTAACAATTTTATTTTGATTCTACTCAAGAAAAACGATTGGAAAATTTTACAAAATTTTTACAAAACATACATAATATTATAAATTGTGTACATCTGTAATGGAATTTTTCCTTTCAATTTTCATCCACTTCCCGAACTATCGAAATGTGTGAATTTTCACACACCTGATAAAAATTATTACAATACATACAATCACAAAAATTAACCAATATTAAAGTTTGCTTTGCTTTATTATTATTTTTTTTTTTTTTTTTTACAGTGAATACCGCACAAGAATCTCAACTGCTCCCGTCTGGAGCCAGTGAGACTATGGCATCCCCAATTGGGGTATGTTGTGAGGCTGAAGGTAGTGGGGAGGGGAAGGAGATGGGGAAGAGGAAGGTTGGGAAGTACCTGGCTATTCAGATCTGGTCACCAAACACGGCTAAAGCCATTTTCAAGCAACGTTTCAATTCTGAATGGTGGTCTTACACCAGGGCGATACTGATAGTATCTTCCACTCTGGAACATGCCGCAAATATACTATATATTATTTTAAATGAATTAATTGTGAAATAACACAAATTAATCAAATAAAATTTATTTGCGCATGCCGGGTTCGAACCCGCGACCTCCGGATTGTGAGTCAAGAGTCTTACCCACTGGACTACGGAGGTCGTCAAGTAAGTATTAGTAAGTGATAAGCGTGTTTTTTTGGTTATTTTAGACCATTTCTTTATCTACCTACACCCTCACTGTGCCATCTCTACGCCCTCTAATTTTCTCTGGGTCTTCTACTGCCCCCCCCCCCCCGTAGGTCTCAAACAACCACAAGGGGGGTTATCGCCCACGTTGAGAACCTATGACGTTCACTATGTGTTCAAAAACCAGCTGGGCGTTTTAAAATCAAATGTCTATCAATTAAAATCAACGTTTTAAAATCTATCTATTAATCTTCTATCAATTAAAAAGATGACATAGGCCCTAAGGAAAATTATTTTCCTCAGCGCCTCCTGTGTGGAGCTCATGTAAAAAAAAAAAATATGGGTGTACGTACTACAAAATATTTGAAAAAAAACGGATAGTATAATTGTACATAAAAATATACATTTAAAAAGAAAACATCAGATATTTGTGCGGGCCGCAAAAAAACGGATAATATTTTTAATTGTATATGAAAAAAAATATATAGATATTTGTGCGGGCCGCCAATAAAACGGTACATGAAAAAATATATTTAAAAAGAAAATGGCAGATATTTGTGCGGGCCACAAAAAAACGGATAATGTAATTAATTGTACATGAAAAAAAATACACATTTAAAAAGAAAACAGCATATATTTGTGCGGGCAGCAAAAACAAAGGGAAAATATAATTGTACATGAAAAAATATATTTAAAAAGAAAACAAATATCCGCCGCGGGCCGCAGTTTGACGTCCACGAAATTCTAATCCTTACGCATTTCTTTTTCTCTTTTCTGTTATAATTTTTCCAATTTTCATTAAGATATATTTTTGTAAATTTTCAGCATGTTTATATGTTTAATCCACATGTTTACACCAGACTTCGTAAAGTAACTATATTCCATTGGTCATAAAGTAACTATATTACAATGAAACAGGCAGCCGTATGTATAGTACGGTAATTTAATGTACCTATCATATAACGTCTTAATTGAATATCATATATTTTATAAATAAATAAAAATTATAATTATCTATACTCACAGTGTTTGCTGGCAACACGTGAAAATTTTATGGATGTTTTTATTATTAACACTCATTATACTCGTATTTAACTATAATATCTTAAGAAATATCATACACATTTTCTGTATTGATTTATTTATATAAAAATATTTTTTATCAAACAGAATAAATAGATGAACATTTGAAATTTTGTCTAGAGTAAACGTTGTGCGGGCGATATTCCCCCAATAGAGATACAATCTGGAAACATTGTTCACGGTTGGTACGATGTCAACGCGCTTCGTAATAATCGAATCATGGATGTATTCTCTTAATGCTCTCAGCAGTACAACTAATGAGATTAAAATAGACTTCATTACTGGTAACACTGTAGTTATGTACGGATACAGTATGTCCCATATTGACTCTGGGAATGCGTTAAAAATGGTAAGGATTTTTCTGAAAACTTATGCACTGTATGCATTTTATCTATGCCATAATACATTTTTAACATAAGTCAATGACCGTCTGCTGCCTATGAACTAGACATATAAATAATGTAAATTAAAAAGGAAACACGGTCGCCGAGAAATCTGAATAAAAGGTATTTTACCAAACTGTTGCTGTCACTGTTACCCCCCATATACTGACCGAAAGAGACAACTAGACCTCAAGCTGTTCTAAATTAAACCGTCAAAATCGAGGTTTTGTATTCCCCACTTTATCCTCCAAAACGGACCGATTTTTCTGTACTGTATTAGAAGAAAATATTCTATGTGATTTTTTCTTTTTATCAATTGTAATAGAAGAAAATATTCTATGTGTGTATGTTTTGATTTTTTTAAAATACATTGTCTTGTTTGTATACAGAACGGCTGTTGATGCCATTTAAACCAGACATTTAACTCCTACGAGCATTATCTTATAAAAAAAATCAAAATGTACCGACAAACTGGTCGTCGAAATTTGTATTAGATATATTAAATTACGTAAAATCCATTTTAAACTACGTTATTTGCTATGTATTGAAATAATTTTAAACTGTGCAAGTTGCGTATTAAAATGTATTAAAATACTTTATAAACTCTGCAACACTGACTTTTCAAAATGTATTTTAAATTAGACAAGTTGCGATCTTTATTTTTATTAATATTTCTTCACGTGGTAAATTTATTGTTTTCTTTAATTTTTTAACCTCACTTGTTGAGTTTAATAATCATATCAAAAAACATTTTAAACTATGTTATTTGGTTAGTATCAAAATACCTTTTAAAACTTTCATTTTGGATATATCAAAAGACATTTTAAAACTGTTTAATTAAGGATATATCAAAATCAAAATACATTTTAAACAGTTTAAGGATGTTTTCGTTATTTGTTTTTGGGGTGTTATGCCGTGTTGCGCTACCTCTTCTTTAGTCAACGTTTCGGACAGCTTTACAGTTCAGTTTGTCTGTTCTGATGATGGACACTGAAACGCTGTCCGAAAGGTTGGCTAAAGAAGGAGGTAGTGCAACATGGCATAACACCCTAAAAACAAATAACGAAAATATTTTTGGCCGTGAAAATCTAAAAAACGTATTAGTTTAAGAATATATCAAAAATCAAAAGACTGACGAGTATTAACAGACATTTAAAAATGTTCAATTTAGGGTGTATTAAAAGATATTTTAAACTGTTAATTTAGGATGTATCTAAAGAAATTTTAAACTGTTATTTTAGGATGTATGAAAAGACATTTTAAACTCATCTTTTGTTGTTGTGGAACACTCTACGCAAGCCTGTACAATTTGGGAGGGTTAACTTTTGGCTTTAATGCGTTTCACTAATTCGCTGTCAATCAAAGCTTATTCTGTTAAACTCCCCCGGGATGTTCTTCATAATCGTGTTATGTTTTCACAAAGGATGGAGAATTATTCTCTGCATTTTCAATAAAGGAATAAATACAACAAAGTTTTACAAAGTTTCAGTAATAAATCCGGATTTACGGTGAATTTCTTCTTCGTGAAATGAGAAAATCTTAAAGAAGGAAATCGAGCGTAATACAAAACTTCATCAATAAAAGTTATTAGTAATGACGGCTGGCATGGTCTAGCGGTAAGGCTCTTGCCTCGCAATCCGAAAGTCGGGTGTATTTGCGTGAGAGTGGAAGATAGGTACTCAGTATCGCCCGCAAGACCATCATTCAGAATTGAAGCGTTGCTTGAAATGGCTTTTAGCTGTGTTTGGTGACCTTATCTGAATAGCCAGGTACTTCCCCACCTTCCTCTTCCATCTCCTTCCCCTCCCCACCACCTTCAGCCTCACAACATACCCCAATCGGGTATGCCATAGTCTCACTGGCTCCAGACGGGAGCAGTTAGGACTCTTGTGTGGTATACATATAAAAAAAAGAGTTATAATGGATGATTACTGAATGCTATTATTAGATACTTATAATTTACTAGCTGACCCGACAAACGTTGTTCTGCAATGTAAATTATTTTTAGTGAAAATTTTAGTTGTTAAATAAAAAATAACGAATGTATTGTGTGTGGGGATGATATCTATAAAAGAGGAATGGAGCGCTGTAGATGATGACCGCCGATAAAAACAAAAAAAAATACGAACTAAAGTAGGAAAATGAAATAAAGAAAATCAATATTAATTTCGAAGAGCAATCGAGTGTACGATATTTTTTGTCAGTCCGTCTTTATCCAACACAAAAGCTCGATGGTTTGCCAACGCGAGAACATGATGCCGAATGAAATATCAAAATGACGCGACGCTTCTCGTGAATGTCTTGCGCATTTTTTTTTTTTTTACAGTGAATATACCGCACAAGAATCTCAACTGCTCCCGTCTGGAGCCAGTGAGACTATGGCATCCCCAATTGGGGTATGTTGTGAGGCTGAAGGTAGTGGGTAGGGAAAGGAGGTGAGGAAGAGGAAGGTTGGGAAGTACCTGGCTATTCAGATCTGTTCACCAAACACGGCTAAAGCCATTTTCAAGCAACGTTTCAATTCTGAATGGTGGTCTTACACCAGGGCGATACTGATAGTATCTTCCACTCTGGAACATGCGCAAATATACTATATATTATTTTAAATGAATGAATTGTGAAATAATACCAATTAATCAAATAAAATTTATTTTCGCATGCCGGGTTCGAACCCCCGACCTCCGGATTGTGAGTCAAGAGTCTTACCCACTGGACTACGGAGGTCGTCATAGGCGGTCGTCAGGCGCATGTGTGGATGAAAGTTCTATGAGGTGGACGTAGCGCCACCTGTCATTCAACAACATAAATAATTTCGTCCTGTTTGGAATACGAAAGACGGTTATATTTGTTCATAAAAAATACTAAAATCGCGATTAAAAAAAGGAGGGTGGGGGTAGGAGGGTTAAAATATGCGGTTACAGGTATTTTTTATGCCAAATAAAAAAAATACAACAAAAAAAATTGTCAAAGAATAGATTTTTTTTGGATAGGGACACCCTAATCAGCTAGAGGTATGAAATATACTTTAAAACACATTCTCATACCTACCAAATGTACATACGAAATTTCATAAAAATCGGTCAAGCCGTTTCGGAGGAGTGTGACCACAAACACCGTGTCACGAGATTTTTATATATAAGACTAGCTGGTCCCGTCATACGTTGCTATGCCATTTAATAAAGAAATTATTTCTCCCTGAGTGTCCTTTCCCATTCGTCCCGTTCCCATTCCGCCTCCCCTTCTTCTCCTGCGACCTCTTCCCACTCCGTCACCTCCACCTTCCCTCTCCCCACTCCACTCCCCCCCCCCCCTCTTCCCCCGTCCCGCGAACCCCCCTTCCGAGTTCCCCTCCCCCCTCCCAGGTCCCCCTCCCCCTCCCAGGTTCCCCTCCCCCACCCTCCCTCTCGCTTTCCATACATTCAGTTTTCAAACCTCGCGTGCCACCAATGGCATTTTTTAATACAAATTTCATCATACCAGAGCTCACCTTTTATAAAAACCTTATCCTAACAATAACGAACACACAAAAAAAAGAATTATCCAATTTGGTGCAGTCGTTCGAAAGTTATGCGCTTAGCAACACATTCAGCTATTCATTTTTATATTATGGATTAATCGTTACCTACCTATCGTATCATGGTAAATTGACACTGTGAGTTCTAATTATGATAATTTCAAAATTATCTTAAATTTCAATTAATTTTATGAACCCCGGTGGGTAGGATGCTCGCCTGGCAGGAAGACGACTTTGAAATCTGAAAATTGTTACGTTGACGTAGAAATTCTATAAAGAAAAAGCTGTGCTCATTTAATAACTCCAAAACTCACCGTTGTAAATACGAGTATTTTGAGAGTTGTGGCAAACGAACAGGGAATTAGGATTCCTGCTTTATACCCGAGATGCACATAATAATAAACCGAAGTCAACATAATACTAACTTTATTTTTCTTCGGTTCTCTTTCATTGGACCTTTAATAATAGGCCACTTGCACGGACTTCATAACGACTTGGAAAAAATCGTGTGGATAGATTTTTTTACTAAGATTACGAAAACGTTATTAAAAATTTTTAGAAATGCACAGTTTTTTTTTTTTAAATAAATAAATCCATTATTTGGGCTTGTAACGTCACTACATGAAAATGTCCCGTCGCCGAAAATGTTCCTATTATTTTTTATAAAATTCCACACTGTTTTTTTTTTAATTTTTATATGGCATCACTTTGATTTTAGGCGAATTTTTGAATTTGACATTTGAAAAAACAAAGGCTACCGTCTAACTGTGCCAGTGTCATTTCATTCCTCTTTACAAAATTAATCATTTTATATAGATAATAATTTTAAAATAGTATTGTAAATTAGTGTAATATTGTTTTAACTTGTATATTTGTGTTCTCAGTAAGTATTTGGGTTATATAATTGGTTCTTTGGAGCAGTTACGGTAAGATTTTTTTTTGATGTGTGTCCTTTAGATTTACCTATTCGAAAATGGATGAAGAAAAACCACCTGATCCCCCAGATGATGGTTTGCTATCTGAATCCTCGGGTGTTACGAAAAAAATGATCGCGGTTAATATTCCGGAGGCTTCGGACTTCGTAACGATTACGTCAAAAAAAAGAAAAATTGCTAAACCAGCAGATAATAGAAATGCAACAGATTTTGAACAGATACATCGTAAAACACCCTCCACGCAAAACGACTCCCTTCAAAATAATTCTGTTTCACAGGATGTAATTCCATCCACTTCTTCCTCGATTTCAAACCTAAGTCCAGTAAGCCCTTCCACCACACCCGCCCCACAGGTAAATAATACTCCTTTACAGATGTCACGTCTGTATAATAATCTTGATAGACCACCTTACATTACACACGTGACTAAAATTTCAAAGGATGAAAAACAATCAAATTTATACGATGTAAACTTTGGACATTTTATGTTAAAAAATAAAATCCACCCTGTCTGGAATGGAGTGAGGTCGGTTGGCCGGAACCGTATTTCTGTTGAATTCAAGACAGCGGCTGAGGCCAATAGCTTTGTGAAATCTGATGTTGCCAAAAAAAACTTGTACAACGTTTTCATACCTACATATCAGGTTACAAGGCTAGGTGTCACAAAAGGGATCCCACCGCACTGGTCGATAGAAGACATCCTGGAGAACATTACTGTTCCTCAAGGTTTCGGAAAAGTTTTAAAAGCGCGTCGTCTAAATTGCAGGTTTAATACGGGAAACTCTGTAGAATGGAGACCCTCCCAATCCGTTGTCCTAACCTTTGACAGCAAAGACCTTCCACAAAATGTTACTATGTTTAACGTCTCTTTACCAGTAGAGCTCTATGTGTTCCCAACTGTGCAGTGCTACAAGTGCTGCAGATTTGGACACACAAAGAACCTCTGCAGATCAGAACCCCGTTGCTTCAAGTGCAGTTCGTCCCATAGTCGCGATTCCTGCGGTAAAACAGAGGAAAATTATAAATGTTTAAACTGCTCCGGAATTCACATGTCCATCAGCAAAACTTGCCCTGAACTGTCAAGGCAGCGCAATATTAAATACAATGGCCGAGAAGAGCATATCTTATGCGGAAGCATCAAGAATGTTTAACAAATCCATTCCATCTTATTATGAAGTAACTTCCAAAAATTCTAAAAAATCCACCCCTTCTCAACCTTCTTCTTCTTCATTTAGAAAAACTGTTGAAAGGGTCGTGAAGCCTAGAGTTCTAACAAAAAAAAATAATGCTAATCACGAATCCCTTCTGTGGTTCCCTAATGGACAACTTCCTTCCAGTTCAAATTTCAATTCTTACCTAAAGTCATCTACTAAAGAACAAAATTATAATATAGACCTTAACTCTACACTAATCACCTCATTTTTACATATTTTACAAACTTTAAATAAAAACAACATTCAAATACCGTCCCACGTTGCTTAACAAATTACTAATATTATCAACTCAACTAGAAATGGCTCCTCTGATGAGGATTCTTCAGTGGAATTGTCATAGTCTTAGAAATAAGACTGAAGAATTTTTAAACACATTACACTCAAACTCAATTGCAGTGGCTGCCATCTCGGAGACATGACTGGAACCGGATTCTGATTTCAGAGTCAGGGGAAAATAATAATAATAATAATAATATTTGGATGATTTATATAGCGCCGTTTTTGTGAAAAATCACCTCAAGGGCACTGTCTTCGAGACGACCGTCAAGATGGAAAGGGCGGCTCCGCTCTTTTCATTAACAAATCATTACCCTTCTCCCCAGTAGATGTAAAACCAATTGGTTGTCCTTTTCAAGTGACGGCCGCAGAGGTTTTTGATACCACAATAATTTCTTTGTATATATCACCATCTAATAAACCTTCAAAATCAATCCTGAAAGCAATGTTTTCTAAGGTCAAGGTCTCCCAGAACAAGAGAAGGGGTAGTGACCCCAATTTCAATGCCCATCAAGGATTATGGGAAGCTCACAATTGTGACAGAATGGGCAGAGATATTGTTGATCTACTAGACAAACTAGACTTTTGTATCATCAATGATGGTTCTCCTACCCGTCTTCAGGTGCCTGGTCAGCGAACCAGCATGGTTGATCTTACTATTTGCAATTCCAGCATAGCCGCATCCCTGTTATTGAAGGTTTTGGATGACCCTCATGGGAGTGATCATTACCCCATCCTCATTGAATCCTCAAATATTTACCATTCCAACAAAAATGTCAAGTGCAGTAGTCGAAAACCAAGGTTCCTAACTGCCAGGGCCAACTGGAATGACTATTCAAATCATACAAAGTTCTCTGTGCAAAATCTGCCCTCTCCTACTACAGAAAATGTTGCAGAATGTTACGATTTATTGGTGTCAGCAGTCATTACGGCCGCAGAAAAATTTATCCCCATTAAAACGACACGTAAAAAAGGGAAACCTCCCCCAGCTCCTTGGTGATAGTAAATGCTCAAACGCAGTAGATATAAGGAAAAAATATGCGAAAATTTATTCAACAAATATGAATTTGTAGAACATCCTTCAGTATAAACAGATTGAAGCTAAGACCAAACGTCTTCTAAAAAACTAAAAAGTCAAGGCTGGAAATTTTTTTGCTCATCATTATCTCCCGAAGTTCCTCTTTCAGTTGTTTGGAATTCAATTCGCAGGTTTAAGGGTTCTCACGTCCCAACGGTGACTCGACCACTCACTTCAGAGTGGGTGAAGGAATTTGCCGATAAACTAACTCCTCAAACTGCAAGTAATTTTAATGAAACAGAATTCACATACTCATTTAATACACGGGGTTGGATGGATACCCACTTCAATTTAACGGAACTTAGGGAGGTCTTAAACGATCTCACAGACTCATCCGCTGGTGTAGATGGAATTCCTTATAGCTTTATTAAAAACTGCGACGTTATCACACTAAACTATTTTCTGTCAATTATAAATCTGATCTTTGACTCCGGCAAAATTCCATCATCCTGGAAAACTCAAATAATTGTTCCCATTCTAAAACCCCAGAAAGACCCTAACTCTGGACTTTCTTACAGACCTATAGCTCTGTCATCTTCGTTAGTTAAAATAGCTAAAAGACGTCTAGTCTGGTATGTAGAAAATGAGAAAATTCTTCCCAGCTCTCAGTTTGGCTTTCGAAAAAGAAAAAGTACGATCGAATGTGTGTCCATCCTGACTTCTTATATCCAGTTGGCCCTGGCCGATAATGAATTCCTTGTCGGTGTTTGCCTTGATGTGTGCGGAGCTTTTGACAATGTTTTATTAGATGTTTTATTTAATTAATTATTAAAAATTGGCATCCCTCGTAAGCTTTCCAGTTTTATAATTAACCTCCTTCTTACCAGGAAAATTCAAATCCAGGTGCTGGATTCTCCTCCACTGGAAAGAATAGTAAACAAGGGTTTGCCTCAGGGCTCCGTCCTTAGTCCTATCCTTTTTAATATATATATACCTTTGACCTGCATCGCATTATGCATCCATCTTATAAAATACTTCAGTATGCGGATGATATTTTTATATATATTTCAGGACGAATTATTTCTATTCTGGAGGAATTGATTAACATTTGCTTGAAAAACCTTGACACCTGGTAAACAAATCACGGCTTATAAATTTCTCCTTCCAAAAGCAATGTTATCGTCTTTTCCAGAAAACGTGTTACTCCGCGTGTAACAGTCCAAATAAATAATTCAATTCTCCCTATGCAGGTACAGATAAGATTTCTTGGGGTAATTTTAGACTCTAAGTTAACATGGAACCCGTATGTTAATTTAATCATAAACAAATGTCAAGATGGCCTCAACGCTTTACGTGCCGTTTCACGGGTCGGGTGGGGAAGTCACCCATTCGCCCAAAAACTTTTTTATAACGCATATGTTAGGAGTCATTTGGATTACGCATCATTCCTCATCGAACCCACTTCTAAAAAGAACCTCGCGAGGTTGGACCGTATCCAATTTCAAAGTTTAAGATTGCTTATCGGAGCAATGCGTTCTTCCCCAATTAACGCTTTACAAGTGGAGGCTGTGGAGGCTCCTCTTCATTTCAGAAGACAGTTCTTGGCTGACAAGTTTTTATTTAAATGCTTAAGACTCTCTAATCACCCACTGAAAGACAAAATTACTGCACTCACTGCTCAAGTGAAATCACTTCCATATTGGAGGAACAAATCAATCCCTCTTCTTGTTAAAAGCCTCCATACGTAAAGTGCGTATAAACCCCTCTTAAATCCATCAGACAGTCTTCTTTTATATGCCAAATCCTTTCGTATTCATTTGTGTAAACCAAATATTCTTTTTTCTCTCGGCATAATTAACAATCACGAAGCTCCAAGAAAACTTATCCAAATTTTATATTCGAAATATTCCAACTGGAAAATTATTTACACATATGGTTCCAAATCTCCCTTATCAAACCATGTGGGAGCGGCATTCCACTGCCCATCAGATCAAGTCGATAGAAAAATTAAACTTCTAAAACGTAGTATGAGTTGATTTCTTCGATTTTGTATTTTGTATTTTCCTAAAAAATATATTTTTTTAATTTTTCTTTCTTACATTTATATATTATATTTTTATTTTATATTTTACATGTATCTATCTGGATTTTATTGTTTATTACTGCTAATTTGTATTTTCCTAAAAAAATACTTTTATTTTTATTTTTATTTCTCTTTCTTACATTTATATGTTATATTTTTATTTTATTTTATATTTTACATGTACCTACCTGGATTTTATTGTTTATTACTGATGTATACCTAGAATAACACAACTTATATCTGATATTGTACCTAATATCTAAGTAACTCCCCCCAATATGTACCATTATTGTTAATTATTATGAAATTATGTTATCCATTAATGTGAAATTATGTACACGCAACCTGCCAATTTGACTGTCCTAAAACGGGAAACCTTCCTAGTTGGACAGTCAAAGCTTCCTTTTATATTGTTATATCTTGTATGTAATAAATGTAATAATAAAAATAAATAAAATAAATAAATAAATAAAAGAGGCTTCCGTTTTCACTGCTGAATGTATAGCCATTTTTGAATCCCTCAAATACATTGATGATGATCACATTGGAAACTTCTTAATTTTCTCCGATTCCCTGAGTGCACTTCAAAAATTAAACTCTTCCCCCTGAGGGAGCCGGGCCGGATCGGTAGAGACGGGAGACAGAAATGAAAGGCGTCAGTCGGTGTGGTGATTCGGTCTTTATTGAGCTACGTAGCGAGGGTCGAAGCAGAGCGGCGACTACGGCGGTGAAGATCACTGGTCTTCAGGGAGCCGGCGTGTTGCTCTACACCATGGCGGTGTAGAAGTGACCTTGGTCCAGGCGGTCGATCGTCGTCGTGCTGACGAGATATGGCAGCTGTGTTTCCTTTGAGTCGGTTCACACACGTGACGCAGGAAGGAACCTTGAGAGGCGATGAGGACGATCTCTGGCAGCGGAACGCGATGGGTTTCGATTTGCCAGAGAACGGGTTGCATCCCAAGCAGGAAGCACGGCGGGCTTTATGTGCTGCGGACGGAGACATCTAATGTCGAGGCGCGAATGGGCCGGACAGCGGATGGTGGTTGGAGAAAGAATCCTCGAAGGTGTTGAAAATGTTCCTGGAGTCACACTGGACAAATGTTATTCACTGCTGTTGACTGCGCGGACAAGTGCCCCGCGCAGGCACGTACTTGGTCGCGGACTGGTCGGACTGACTGACTGATAGGAACAGACTGGAGCGGGCGAGTGAATCTGCTGCTTATATAGCCGCGGCCAGTAATTACTCTCACTGTAGGTAATGCGTGCCACTCGGCAGTTAACGAGAATGTTCGGCGCTGTACAGATATTGTACGGTGCTATCTCGAGACATTTCTAGGCGGTGGCGATATTATTAACCGCTGTTTGTAGCGAAGGTAGGTATGCCGTGAGTGTTCTCGCGCGTTCCATAGAGTCCAGCGTTCCATAGAGTTCCATAGAGTGGCGCAGCGGTAGATTTTATCAGAGCGGGTTAAGTGACCGCTACACCCCTTCCATTACCCAGAAGACAATTTCTGTGTTGGAATTCGTACTTTAATTCATAAATTAACCGACTCTAACAAAGAAATCGTCTTGGCTTGGATACCTAGTCACTGCGGTAGTCCTGGAAATGAAAAGGCCGATTCATTGGCGAAAGATGCCATTATTTCGGGGGATATTTTATATAAATTTTTAAACACCGATGACATTTTCATAAAATTGAAGGAAAACATGATTTCCACATGGCAGAATCATTGGGAAGAATCTAGTCAATCAAAAGGATATAACTTTTTCACGATTCAGCCAACGATTCCTTCAAAGCCGTGGTTTTCCAGACTTTCTTTTAACAAATTCTCGACATCCTCCATTCGCCGCATGCGGATAGGGCATTGCTGCCACAATGTTCACTTGACAAAAATTCATGTTAAGAATTCTGCGATGTGTGAATGTCGTCTTGGTGAAGAGGATCTCAATCATATTTTTTTCAGTTGCCCTTTAAATAATTCATACAAAAATTTCATCCCTCACCTAATCAGTTCGGGCATATTGCCTCCCTACAACATTGCATGCCTGTTATCTTCTGTGAACAAACGCGTGTATAAAATCTTGGCTAATATCCTGAATATTAACAGCATCAATTTGTAACTGTAAGTTAAGTTTCATGTATTTATTTATTTATTATTTTATTTTTTACGCACAATAAATTGTGTCAGCATATATTTTAATTTCCTTGTTAAGCCATTAAAAAAAAAAAGAATTTGACATTTAACGTTCACTAGATTTATTGTTTGTTCTCTGCGAACGTATCATTTGGTTTGATTTTTTGACAGATGTTATGACGATAACCCCGTACAATTTACGTTGCCGTACGTGTTTTAGAGGTATAATGATAATGGTGCGGATTTTAACTAAATCAAATTTTATAATATTCTTATTATTATTATAATTTACAAATACAAGTATATTACATTTGATTTAGTAATATAGAAGTTGAACATTATAATGATTTATGATCAATAAGATGGATCAAGGAAAAAAATATTTATGAGATTTTATATTTTTGGTATGCCTCGTTATTCTCCTGTGTTATTCGTGTGGAAAACAATATATTTTTTTAAATGATTTTCGGCTATGTAATTATCGTTTTTTCGCACCTATAAAATTATGTCCCGTCTTTCCGGTTTATAAAAAATGGTCTGATTTTTCTGATTTAAATTTTCAAAAAATCGCACTGGCACCAAAAATACGATAAAAAATAAAATAAAATACAGAATGTCTTAGAATATTTGCCTAAACCGGAAAATTTTTTTAAAAAATGTGATGCAAGTGGCCTATTATTATTATGAGGCAGCTTGAATATTAATATCGGAAGTCTGCCTTGATATTGAAAAAACCATAACTTTATTATTTATTTACTCTTCTTCCATTGAAAGCAGATCTTTCAGCTACGCGCTACATTGCATCCTTTTGTCATATTTTGTTCAGTCGACTAACTTCGTAAGATTTTTTTTTGTATTTGCACGAATCAAACAGTGATTTTGACATCGGTCAACAACGTCCCCGGCGAAGACTCGACCGTCGAACCCCGGGGCTCCGGAAAGCAATCGTGTCTGACGTGGCTACCCCTGCCTATCCCATCCCTGCCTTTCCTATCCCTACCCGCCCGCACATCCGAGATGATTCAGGGGTGGATTCATTATTGTAGTTTTTACACGTGAATATTCACGGGATGTCACTTGACTTAAAACTGAGATATTTCGTTTCTGTACAAGGTTCGTAGAAAATGCGTTTTTACAAGGTTAGCTCATCGAGGGGGTAGAGCGGTGATGACTAAAAAATCGTGACATAGTTTGAAGTCCATGTTCCACTGGGAGATTTGAATTAACTGCAATATAATTGTCAGTTTTTTTTTACTTCAAGGCTACGTCACGCATTCTAAATTTCGAAGGCGGCTCGACGAGTTTTTCGAAAAGCCCCATATGCGCTAACCTTGTTTTAGCAGACGCATTTTCTACGAACGTAGGCAGAAACATACTTGTGTGATTACAGAACTAAAAAAAAATTAAAACAGTATTAATAAAATATCACGCTTTTCAAATACAGAATAAAATGAATCGTCAAATAAAATATGAAATAGGTAGGTAGTTTAACACTTGCCTGAAAAGATTTTTTTTTTCTTAATAAATGTAAATAATGATATGAGAACAGAAAATAAATATTATGACAAGAGGTTGCAAAATATCCAGCAAGGCATATAGACACATGGTACGTACTGACTTAGGTTTGTGTGGTTGAAATTTAAAAAAAAAATACAATAGATAAATTGTCATGCAGATAATAGAAAAAAAAATACTGCAATATATTACACTATTATGTGAATGTTCGTCTACCATAATAAGGGCATGCACCTAGTTTAGTGAGTCTAAGTATACATATTTTTTATTATTTTTAATTTATAAACTAATGTTTAGACAAGATTTTTACGCATAGCACAAAGGGTAACAATTATTATAAGCAATAATTATCAGCCTGAAACACTCATCAACATTGAAAAATCTTCCGAGAAAAGATACTTACCGCCAACGGGACTTGAACCCGTGTCCTTCTAATTGCCGGTCAGCTGCTCTTGACCACTGAGCTATGGGGGCTTATCAAATACCCGCCAAATAATTCAATATATACTAGTGTTTCATTCAACAATTACTGCTTATTATTTTTTTTCCACCTGAAAACAACCAACTTTATTTTTGCGAGAGAGACATTGTAAGTGTTAAATCCATCGCTAGGTGGCGTCGAGACAAATTATACTACATTTATTGGGGAAATACTTAAACTTGTCAAATATTAATTATTATTTTTAATTTATAAACTAATGTTTAGACAAGATTTTTATGCATAGCACAAAGGGTAACAATTATTATAAGCAATAATTATCAGCCTGAAACACTCATCAACATTGAAAAATCTTCCGAGAAAAGATACTTGCCGCCAACGAGACTTGAACCCTAAAATGATAAGAAATATTTAACCCTCGGAATATAATAAGCAGTAATTGTTGAATGAAACACTAGTATATATTGAATTATTTGGCGGGTATTTGATAAGCCCCCATAGCTCAGTGGTCAAGAGCAGCTGACCGGCAATCAGAAGGACACGGGTTCAAGTCCCGTTGGCGGCAAGTATCTTTTCTCGGAAGATTTTTCAATGTTGATGAGTGTTTCAGGCTGATAATTATTGCTTATAATAATTGATACATATTTTTAATGTTAAACCATGAAATTAAATGGAAAACACTGAATTATTGGTGTGATTCTTAAGGGATGATGGAAATAAAAGTTATCCAATCGGTCATTCCAGTTCAGAGCAAATATATAGCAAGATGGGGCGGTGAAATTGACAATATTCTACATTCAAATTAGAACATCACTAAAGTTGTAGGTACTGAAAGTCACTGTAAGAAAGAAAGTAAGAAAGCACTGACGAAGTCTTCAACAATCTTAACATGATGTCGATTAAACAACACTTTTCTAAAACAATGTTCATATATGATCGGTCAGTGGCTGAGTTAGCACCGCGTTTAAGTCCCACCCATGCGTCGCGTGTTCGATTCCTCGGCTGGCTAAATCCTCCACCATGACACAAGCAACATTTTCCACTTACTGTGATGGTAGAAGGATATTTTCAAATATTGTCAGGTTATTTGTAACCCGGGAATGTTGGTCTTTATTTTTAAAAGTAAAATTACAATAAATAATACCAAAACTCTTATTAGAAACACTAGATCTCAGGGTCAAAAACATTCAGCCTATTCAACAAGCCCATACGAATTCAACATTTGGACAAAAAATCTTTTTATACATACTACGATACTAAACCCTACAACTAAATACCACGCTCTTTAGAAAATCACAACAAAATTATAACATTTAAAACTCTAATAAAAAAATCTGGATTCAAAATATAGGGAGATCAGAAATAGAAAACATAAACTGAAACCAAATTCAGACAGAAATAGGAACCACACGACTGCACCAAAAAGCACTACGTAAAGCATGATGTATTTATTCATGTTATTCATGTAATTAAATTTCAATATATAAATGAAATCCTTAGCACAGGAGATCCCAGTGAGGATAACATTATCCCTACTTGTAACAAAAAAGGAAGACAATAAAACATTTATTATTATATTAAGGTATGCTGCAAGCGAAACAGTAGAAATAGACCTTAGACTCTGATTACGATTACTTATATAAAATAGGTTCTGATTCTATATTTTAGAAAACCTCGATCTGATCGGACCTCTGCGATTTCCGGTATCCCGCAAGAATTCTCTCTAGTCCCTCTCTGCCCATATCCTTTCGGACCGACTATTTGTCCAGGGGGTAGCGGTCGGCGTTCGGACCCCGCGCAGATCATGCGACGAATATTCCTGCCCCGGAGCGGCTCAATATTACGTCCTCGGCGAGGGTTAAATATTTACGTGACTCCTTAGTCTTCCAGAGTTTTATAATGTTTGTACCTATGCGAACAATCATATTTCTGGATTCTGAGAAATTTCAATGGCCGATTCTGAAAAATTGTATCGGTTCCTACGTATTATTATTATAACTGAATGTCTAACGATAATCCCATAGAACGCCGGCCGTCAAGTAGTACGTTTGCATCCTCAAAGCTAGGTAATGTTTTTATGAAAATGGGTTGTGCGAGATGAGGAGTCCAAGACTATGAATTTAAGGAATGATGAAATCATTCATAAAAAATATTTTTATCTTCCGTTTTTGACCGTTATCAGTTGTACTTTAAATATTAAATACTTATTATCGGAGTCTTAATTTTAATAGGAGGATTACCAACATTTTTTTTTCATCTTTGACCTTTCTAAATAGCAAAATATATTATTTCTAATAAAATTTCAACACTTAGTCATTATAATGTATTTGCTTCCTTCAACTTACAATTGGTGCCCATTATTATCTGTAAGAAACTTAATGGTTAACAATATGCTTCTTTCAATACTTACCTCTGCGATTCCCGGTATCCCGCAAGGATCCTCTCTATTTTGTATTATTTTTATTACTTTATAAAATTATTAACTTCCTCACAGGCTTGTCCTGAAAACAAACTGCTTTACAAAAAGGTCAGAGATTTGACAAAAATAAATTATTACAAATTTTACTGGGTAAAAATCTGTTACAGATATTACAGATTTTTACCATGTCAAATTTTACTTAATAAATTTAATGACTGATTCATAGATATGTGAGACTCTATTTTAGACCAATTTTCGCGTAAACTATGTTGAACTTTAAAAAACTTAAAAATACGATATTTCTATCAACAACACTTAGAACATTCCATCATTCAAGTTCCCTGATACCTCTACAGTGCGAATTAGAGCACCTTTGAGAAGTGATGTGGGGTCATTAAGGTTGAAGAATGAAAAAAAAAATGTACCCCATATCCAAACCTACCTAATTTTTTTCAACACTTTTCATAACATTATATCGCTTTTCAAGAATTTGTTGGTTCGCCACTGTGTTAAGTTTTCCGGTCCTCGACTACAATCTACCTAGCCTACTTTGATTTCCAATTTTTAAAAATATTATCATGAGTGATTTTTTGTTGTTTTTTTTTTATATTTCGTGAATCCGGCACTGATCATGCATAGTAGTCATTTCTATATTCCCGATAGTAATCTTCATCAGCGACAGCATATACTCTTCAATCTCCCAGCCTGCAAGGCTAACTGGCCAATGGTCATGTCTGAAGGGAGAGCAATCGTGCTGTTGAACAGAATCAATTCGGATAACAACATATTTAGCACCGATGAAGCTGCTTTTAAAAAGCAAGCTCGTAATATAACTGATAAACCCGCCGCGCCGTTTATATTTATTTAATTCTCATTTACAAATTTATTTAAGAACGCACTAAAGGGAACAATTTTGTAATGCCTTTAAAATAATAAACTGAATTGAATCACCAGGCAATACTAGTTTAGGCAGTTATTGCATTCCCAGTTTATGATTATGAGCGGAAAATGTTATATCATAAGATTTAAATCCGCGACGCCTCGGTGGGAACTGGACGCTTTGGTTGACCACCAACGTGTTAAAATGTTTTATAAAGATGAAGTTATTTCACCGTAGGTTAATTTCCATATAATTATTTAAGTACCTGTAATGAATGTTTATTGAAGAAAACGTGACAGTTAGTTTTTTATTCGTAATTATTATTGTTAACGCTATGTGTTTCATCATGCACTCCTGTCACGATGTTGACATAGTAGATAAGTTTGTGGGTTTGACACTATTTTTCACCGTGCACAGTTGCAGTTTATTATTTTTTTAAATCAGTCTGCTTTGAAGTCTCGCTCAAACCATCCAAGAAAATATTATTACAATTGTTCTCTGAGCTCACGCCATGTCGAGTACAATATCAAGTAAGAGAAAGGTTGCCCTCGTCACGGGAATAACGGGACAGGATGGATCTTACCTTGCAGAGTTTCTTTTGCTGAAGGGATACGAAGTCCACGGAGTAATCAGAAGGAGCAGCACATTCAACACTGGCCGTATTGAACACCTTTATGCAAATCCAGAAAATCACAAAGGAGGGAAGATGCACCTGCACTACGGAGACATGACTGATTCTGGAAGTCTCGTTTCTATAGTGGCACGAGTTCGCCCAACTGAAGTGTATAACCTCGCAGCCCAGAGCCACGTCAAAGTATCATTCGAAATGAGTGAGTATACTTCTCAAGTTGATGCTTTTGGAACTTTGGCCTTGCTGCAAGCCTTGAGATCCACAGGAGTCCCCGCCAGGTTCTATCAGGCTTCCTCTTCTGAACTCTTCGGAAGTGCTCCTCCACCGCAGAGCGAGACCACGCCATTCTACCCGAGATCCCCGTACGCTGTAGCCAAGATGTTTGCTTATTGGATAGTTATAAACTACCGAGAGGCTTACGGAATCTTCGCTTCTAATGGCATCCTATTCAATCACGAATCTCCAAGACGTGGAGAGAATTTTGTGACCCGTAAAATAACTCGTAGCGTCGCGAAAATCAGTCTTGGTCTTTTGGAATTTATGGAGCTTGGAAACCTTGACAGCCGCCGCGACTGGGGACATGCCAGAGATTATGTGGAAGCTATGTGGACAATGCTGCAACAGGAGAAACCTGGAGACTATGTCATAGCTACTGGGGAAGCTAGGTCAGTTAGGGAGTTCGTAGAAGCTGCCTTCCGTCACGTTGGAAGAACAATCTGCTGGCTGGGGAGTGGCACTGAAGAGGTGGGTGTTGACGGGAAAACCGGCGATACCTTGGTCAAAGTCAATCCGAAGCTCTTCAGACCTACGGAGGTTGATTACCTGCTGGGCGACCCTTCTAAATCCAAAAGAGAACTCGGCTGGCACACAAAGACGACTTTTGATGAACTTGTAAAGGATATGATGGATTCTGATTTAGAACTGATGAAAAGAAATCCAATGGCTTAATTTTTGTCCATTCAACAACTTATTTTATAAAACTGTTTTTTATTTATTTTCCTAAGGGAAAATATAACACGAAATGATATTGCATTAGCACACAAGAATTTCTAATCTTTCACAATACAATGTCATCTGGTTGTTGCTTTAATTTTTACACTTGTAAATTTTCTTTGTGCTATTTCTTATCTTTTATTTATTGTTATTTTTACACATAAAAATAAACCCGATAGAAACAATCTGCGATAAAATGCTTCGCTGTCTCATTTGCAACGCCTATTTTATTGTATCTAAGTACTTATTTTCTATTTTACCTAAGGCTATTGTTTTTACCGAAATTTCCCGGTAAATTTTTACGTTCGGCCGCGTACATAAAACGAACCATTGGACGAGCATTTATGGACCATTTTCCTCCGGTAGAGGAAATAAATGATCCGTCAAGAAATTCACAGCTCTTTTGACCGTGAGTCGGTTCATTTCCGCGGTAAGTCGCCTTCTACAGCCTTCTGTTTTATGATCTCCTATCACTTTAATCGTTCTGCGGGGGGAGATTGATGTTAAGGGAGGCATAAAAATCTAAAATATTATTTCTATTTAGATTTTTGGATTAAGCTAAATGTTATTATTAAATATAACCTTGTTTATTATTTTTTTAAATTTACTAAATGCAGGTACCTACTCGTATATTCATTTTTGTCAATAACAAACATAAACAGAATAATTGCAATGTTAACTATACTCACATTACTTGCTAACGTAAGTACTAGAATAGAAACACCTTACAGCCCCATTGTCTTTTTTCGGACACTTGCAGTAAGAAGTTTACCAAGGATGATGATAAGCAACCTCCGGTAAGGGATGCCGCTTATCGAAATATAAAGGAAGTTGAGAAAGACGGAAAACATATTATTATATAGGTACCTAGTTCTTGGTTTTAAATAATGTTTCTGATTGTGTGTTTTAATAAAATTGTTGATATTATCCGTGGCAGAGCGGTAAGATTACAGGCTCTCGACCTAGAAATCGCGGGTTCAAAACCTGGCTTTCGCAAAAAGTAGGTAGAGAGTGGAAACCTATAATCAGTAACAATATTGCAATACATATATAGACCTCAGGACACGTATAATACCTAATGCGATGTTAAGGGATGTACTTGACTTATTTTAACCAGTGATTCCTGACATTTTTTGAGTAATGGGACGATGGGCGATCTTGGTACGTACTTGACTTACTTTAACCAGTGATTCCTGACATTATTTGGAGTAAAAAAATGTATCTAAATGAAATTTCAGTCTCTGGTCTCTGGTGACGTGCATTTTTTTTCAGCTTAAAACTTAAAAATCAGTAGGTATTGGACAGGTAGTGTTGGGGTGAGGGGTTGATCGGCCCAGAGGCTAATAATTACATGTGGAGGATTTTTTTTTGTTTGGTATTAAAGAAAAAAAAAATGTATTAAAAAACACCAAAAAAGTCGCCGGAGATCAAAATTTAATTATTTTTTATTAAATAATGTCAGGAATCACTGGTTAAAGGAAGTCAAGTACGTCTGTTAATACCATGTATAATAAAAGTAACTTATTTCTAAATCTAATTTAAAGCATTTAACAAACAACCAAAATTAAAAGTAACGCGCTGGTGAAAGACCACCATTCAGACTCTAAAAGTTGCGTTGGTTACTTAAAATGGAATCAGCAGTATTTAGTGACCATATCTGCCTCGTCAGGTACTTCCTAACTTTCCTCTTTCCCACCTCCTTACCCCCCTCCCCCAATCCCTACACCATTGACCATCAAAAGTCAAAATTACCAAAAGTCGCACTGCATTTGGGTCTTGCAGTGAATAACCACATTTAATTTTTTTTAAATCTAATCTAAAATCAAAATTACAAAAGATTATTAGTTTCTTTTAAGATCTTTTTAGTTTACTATTGTATCGACTCCTTTCCTTGGACTAAGTCTAACAGAATCTCGGCCGATAATTATTGTCGCGTTAAGCACGACGAACATGGTTGCTCGGTAAAGCTCCTTGCTTAGAAGCGTGATGAAGAAGGAAGAAGAAGTCGGAGGTATTGAAGAAGTAAAGCAATTTCGCTAAGCCGCAGGAAGGGCACGGATTCCTATGGATCTTAAAAACTTTCCCGCCACAAAGGGCCGCCATTTGCCGGCTTGGATAACACAGCTGTGGAGGATTGATCACTTTGTGAATGACTTGTCTTGTGAATGTATGATTGAATCCTTAATTATTTTTGATTGGTTTAGTCAAAAATTAGAAATAAAATCTTTTCACTTAATAATTAGGTATACAATTTAAAATGATACGTAGGTACAATATTTTTCAATAACAAACTAACTTTTTTCGCTTCTAAATATATATAAAAAAAAACTTATTTCCCGTCTTTGCCAAGAGAGTCAAAGTATCGACTCAATAGGTACCTGAGGATGCTGAGCAATGAACAACGAACTTCTCTTATTTCAACAAGTATTAGGAGCTTGTAGATTTTTTTTCATTAACTCCACAGGAGGCCCTGAGGGACATATTTTCACTCGTCATTTCTATATCATCTTTGGGGATGCTGTGTGGAGAATATTTTTAAGGGAAGAAAGTAGGTGAAGTTCTGGGAAGGAAAAGGGTATTAGGGATGTGTAGGAATCTGGAGGTTGGCCTTCGGCAATCACCGTAACCGTTCGTACATAAGACATGAATGACGTTAGATGGTACTTTTCTGATATCATACTTAACTGCGATCTGGTGGGATATAACAAAGTTCAGTATTATTAATTACATTTACGACATCTTTTGAAGGATGTTGAAACTACATGATTAACCTACGCAATACAGTTAACCTTTCTGAAATTGATTCAGAACTTTAAAATTATTTTTTTTTCCGGATTCTGGGTAGGTTAGAGCATTCGCACATCCCTTTAATATTGTACGCATACAAATTAGATCATAAGAGTACAAGGTATCCATATTAAACTGGCATAAATAAGATGGGAAATTGCTTAAACCAAGTTCAACATCATGTTTGCGATTTGAAATCTTTCGTACACAGGACAGTTTCCCGTTGATTGTTACGACACATTCTCTGCAGTTATTTCACCACTTTCCGTGGCGTAGAATTCCGCAACAGAATTACGAGAATTTAAGTGGATTTGATAGCACGCCGAGGAAACCTTGTATTCCCTCACTAATGGAATTCATTCAACACTCCGAAGGGTCGTTACGGGGTGCTTTTATATAGAAATCTCCGCGGGCGATACATTTGGCGCCGAACGTGGGACCATTATGTGCCAACTAAAAAATATATCACAAATGTCATTTGTACATATGATCGAATTGAATTGAAATTGTAAGTAAAAAATACGTAGAAAGTAAAAAAGAATCGTTAAATCCAGAATTTAGAAAGTGTTTTTTTTTTTAATGTCGGGAACCGCCAATATATGGGGCATGTGTAGTATACTTTGTGATGACTAATGACGATGAAAAATTGAAATTCTCTTCCAATAACCTCTGCTCACGTTGAAACCGCTATTATTTTCAGGACAATAGTATAAGAAACTAGCTGGTCCCGGCATGCATTGCTATGCCATTTAATAAAGAAATTGTTTCTCCCTTATTGTCCTTTCTCATTCGTCCCGTTCCCCTTCCGACTCCCCTTTTTTTCACTCCACTCCTCCCCCCTTCCCCCGTCCCCCCTCCCCCCTCCCAGGTCCCCCTCCCCAATCTCTCCTTCCCTCCCGCTTTCCATAGCAATAGCCGCTTCCTCGCGTGCCACCAATAGAATTGTTTTTATACAAATTTCATAATGCCAGAGCTCACCGGAAGTTTTATAAAAACCTTGTCCTGATAATAACGAACACACAAAAAAAAAGAATTATCCAATTTGGGGCAGTCGATCGAAAGTTATGCGCTTAGCAACACATTCAGCGATTCATTTTTATATATAAGATTAGTGTCCAACCGAATCTTCGGTAGCTGTCTCAGTTTCGGCCGAAACCGAAACCGAAACTTTTTTAGCCATGTTAAAAATCCATTGCTTACTGAAATTTGGCTTATTTTTTACAAACAGTTAACATGCGTTAAATGAAATAAAAAAATAATAATTAAAGTGTGTGATTTTTTTTATGTTACTAAAAATTAACAAACATGTTAACTACTTCTTGTAACAAAAATTTGTCAATAATCAACACTTATGTATATTATAAAGGAAGGACCTGATTAATAGAGTATTTTAATTTAAATTGCGTTTACAATCACAACATTCTTAAGACTAAATTTACCATTTATCGACATCTTTTGCAGAGTTTCGGTGCGACCGAAGGTTCGGCAGAAAATCTTCCGAAACCGAAACTGATGCCGAACTAGATTTTTTTGCCGAAACTTGCCGAAACCGAAACCGAACTTTCGGTCGGTCACCATAAGAAATACGTTTTAATCAACTTTTTAAATGGACATTTTTTTCATCTAAAAATGTGTTAGTCTAATGATAATATTTATGTACCTATATTAAAACACAATTGATTATTTTTTCCACTTCATTTATTTCTGACACTAACCGATTTCAGAATACTAATGCCATCTTCAGACTGGTCTGTCACGGACTTCTTCATCGGTCTGAAGATGGCCTTAATAGGCAGAAACGGTTAGTCAGAAATAAATTAAGTGGGAAAGAAGTTTGAAATTGTTTTAATATATTCATTACGAGTATAATAGAATTCCACCACGAATTATGAGTATCAAAAATAGAAATGTTAGTCTTGCTTTATTTTTTTAAACACATCTATTTGAATTAATAACTTCGTTTTCGTGAATTAATGATTGAAATTCGGCAGATGTGCTCACTAGAGATAGTAACACTCACGCACACAGTTTTAATCATTCCCTGGGGAGAAAGGTTCAATCCTCAAGATTAAACCAAAAAAAAATTAGGACATTTTAAAAGGACATCGCATAGCAGTTCAGAGCCACCCCTGGGGAGGAAGATTCAATCCTAAGTCAAACAAAAAATATCTTTAAAATTAGCTATTAGCCGGTCGAAGAGATTGCCTAACTAGGTCGACATTTGAAAGTAGATGTATTATAGTGAAAACGCTTTGTTTTTTTAAGGGTTGAAGTTTTACTTACGAAGATTTACAATCGTACTATTAACTGTTCGCTTAACACATCCAAGATTGGGGTAGGTAGCCGGAAAGGAGAGTTATTTAATATACAGTATGTTAGGGACGTACTAGACTTACTTTAACAAGTGATTCCTGAAATTGTTTGGAGTAAAAAATGTAAATAAAATTCTGGTCTCCGGTGTCATTTTAGATATTTTTTTTTCAAAAACATTAAAAAATGGTCAAACATGGTCAAAAATGGTCCAAGGTGTTGGACAGTTGGAGGCGGGTTTAGGGGTTGGTCGGTTACTCGGCTAAGTGACAAGTGACGACATGCGAATGAAATTTTTTGTGGTTTGATTTTGAAGAAAAAAAAGTCACTGTATACCAAAATTTCATTTACTGTTTTTCTCCAAATAATGTCAGGAATTACTAGATAAAGTAAGTCAAGTACATCCTGCTTATAAGAAGCGCCCTTGAGGTGATTTTAACACAAAACTGCGCTGAATAATGTTGACCTTTAATAATATACCGAAACGTTTACAAGCACTCAAAAAGGACTAAATTTATTAAAATGCCATCTGTTATAATGTATGTGGGACCTCAATGAGAAATAAATTTACCTGTACCTGCTTGTACCCACCTATGTATTTCTTTTGACGTTAATTTATGAGCGATTTATCGTGTGGTTAACAGTTCCGCATTTAAAAATGCTATTTCTTCAGTTTTTGAATGCACTGATAAATTTAATTGTTCTTCGTGAGTGTAACATTACTTACCCTACGAAATCGTGCGAACTTGCTGGTCCGTGATTTTCCAGCACGTAAGAGAGTGGAGGTACCCAATACTGCCTTCAACATACCTACAACGTATTTACTTTTGACGATGAAAGAAGAATAACTTTTAAAAGTATTAATAAGTTCTTATTGGTGATGAGATGATACTAGGTATTCTAACGATTATTCTAAAGTTTATGTAGATTATCCAATTAATACTTGCGTTTCATATTCAAAACCTTTTAATATAACATTATTTGTAAAATCCTGTGACAGGCTTAGCTTATAAAATTTTAGGAAAAGAAACAACTACCTCACTCACTAGAAATATAAACTCAGTCAATAAAACACGCTTCAGTTAGGATAAATGAGAACACACATTTTGCTGGTACCTCAAGAAAGAAAAAGGGTAACATGGTAATACGTTTTAAATGGTTCCACGACAATTCAACAAAGTGGCATTTCAATACCCCTTTGAAAAGTCATTGAATGTAATGAAATAAATAAAAAAATAGCCCATCTCTGAACCCAACGAAACCTATTTAACCATTTTTTTCATAACTTTTAATGATTTTTCAAAGGAGGTGATGAAGTTGCTTGTTGGTAAGTTGTACGGTCATCTTTTAAGTTCATTTTTATATTTTAAAAAATTACCGTGAAAATTATGAAGTTTTTAATGCATACCTTATAATAAAATAGTTGTTTAAGGCTTAGTTTGTGAGAAGTGTATTCGTACTTTTAAAGTGTTGCGACAAGTGCTTATAAAGAATTTTTTGAGCTTCGTGCCTACATCTACGAAGGGATTATTTATCCATTATTGTTTTTTTTAATAAAATTGCATGATCAAAAGACATTTTTTTACTGAAAAATAGGTATGAAAATACAAAATAATTGTTAATAAAATAATAAGCATATATTTTGTTATACATCTCTTCACTTTCTTCGATGAAGTTGTACATTGTCTAAATAATATTTGGGAAGGAGTAAAAATGTAAACGATGCCAGGTAAGGTAAGAGTGCCATGACACGACGGATGTGTGGAGTTTTATCTTCACTGCCTCTTGAGCGGATATAGTGTGGTAATTAGTTAGATCTTGAATAACATTCATTACGAACTATTCAATATTGAAAATTTACTAGTAGTACCTACGTAGGTAAGTACAATTATTCTGGCGTGACCCATTGATAATATAAAAATTTCCTATTTGGGTATTTTATTTTATTTTTATTTTATTTATTATGGAAAATCAACAGATATTTTACACTTATAATAATAACATTATTATGTTATTATTATGTAAACTGTCTTTCAGTTACCAAATTTTTTTCAAAACTGATTACGAGAAAATATGTAATTATCTCCTCTCTTTTGATTGGTCATCTGTGCAATATGATGATATTAACACAGCTACCAATAAATTTTATTCTGTTTTGGGAAAGGCTATTAGCATCTATGTTCCAACCGTAATATGTAAGCCAAACACCTATCCAAAATGGTACACCAAAGAACTTATAAATCTACTTATCACCAAAAAACTTAAACATAAAGACTATAAATTATATAAAAAAAATTCTGATTACAGTGAATTTAAATATTTAAGAACTTTGTGTAAAAAGATGTCCATTACTTGCTACCGTAACCATATAAATGAAATTCAAAACTCCATAATAAACAATGTTAATTATTTTTGGAAATATTCGAAATCTCTTAAAGAAGATGATTCTGAATTCCCGAGCATTATGCACCTAAATGGTAGCCATAGCAATAATACTGATGGTATTGTTAACTTGTTTGCAAAATTTTTTAAAAGTGTTTATTCAACAGACGCAAATAATGCTCCTCTTCCATCAAGAACTCTAGATGAAATTCTTGATATTTCGCAGTGTACCATAAGTCTCTCTGATGTAGTAACTAAAGTTAAATCATTAGATATCAACAAATCTGCAGGACCGGATAATATCCCCACAATATTTATCAAAGAATGTATCAAAGTAATTGCTCTTCCATTAACCAAACTTTTTAATTTATCTTTATCCAGTGGAATTTTTCCCGATATATGGAAAACTAGTTATTTGACTCCAATTTTCAAAAAGGGCGATAAAAGTGATATTTGTAATTATAGACCAATATGCATTCAATCCACCATACCAAAACTATTTGAAAGCCTAATACTTGACAAACTTTTTGCCCAAATAAAACCTGTAATATCACCTTACCAGTTTGGATTTATGCCAGGTAGAAGTACACTTTCTAACTTGATTATTTATGAAAATTTTATAACCAATGCTTTTAAAGAAAAAAAACAAGTAGACTCTGTCTATACTGATTTTAGTAAAGCCTTTGATTCAGTTTCCCATAAAATTCTCATTTGGAAATTAGAAAAGCTTGGTATATATGGCAGTATATTAGCCTGGTTTGAAAGCTATCTTACTGGAAGACAACAAATTGTTAGAATAAAATCCTCTTTGTCGGAAAAAATTTATGCAACAAGTGGAGTTCCACAGGGTTCACACCTTGGCCCAATATTATTTATCTTGTTTATAAATGATCTTTCAAAAATATTTCATGATGTATTTATCTTACTTTTTGCTGATGACCTCAAAATTTTTAGAATAATTCAAAATATTTACCATTGCAACATTCTTCAAGATAATATCAACAAATTGTTAATTTGGTGTAATGAAAATAGACTTTACTTAAATATCTCAAAATGTCATATAGTTAGATTTTCTCGAATAAAAAATCCAGTGATCTTCAATTACAACATTGATAACAATATTCTGGAGACCTTAACACAAATTAAAGACTTGGGCATCACTTTTCAATCTAATCTTTCATTTGTTAACCACATAACAGAAATCTCTAATAAGGCCTTAAAAATGTTGGGATTTATAACTAGGCTAACTAGAAATTTTAACAATATTAAGTGTATAAAACTGTTATATTTTGCATATGTTAGAAGTCAACTTGAATACAATTCTCCCGTCTGGAACCCATATTACAATATACATGTACAAGCTGTTGAAAGAATACAAAACAAATTCTTACGTTTTCTTAATTTTAAAATGGGTATTCCAGCAATTATGTTGAACTACAATACTATTTTGAATGATATGAATATGCTTAAATTGTCAGACAGAAGAACTTTCACTGACTTGGTATTTCTGTATAAAATTCTAAATGATTTAGTTGACAGTCCGGTATTGCTCGAATTGATAAGCTTCCGGATTCCACTACGTAATACTAGAAGTCAGGATTTATTTCAGTGCAGTAATTCTGGAACTAACTACCATATGTATTCCTCTTTACCCCGAATACTAATGGAGGGAAACAATTATACCAAGTCAGTGGACATATTCAATTTATCTTTAAACAAATATAAAATATTGTTACGAAGGCAGTTCAGTTATGTACAATAAATACTGTATATTTCTTACTATTCATGTGTAAAAGCCCCGAAAAAGGGCGTTAATAAATAAATAAATAAATAAATATTCATAGTAGCCAATGACAGATTTTCACATAATTAAAATTATAATTAAAAAGGAAAACAAAAAAAGTAAGGGTCCAGTACCCGTAAGAACTTAACAAAAATATAAAAATTATGAAAATTATTTAAAAAAAAGATATAAAAACACAATATAAACTATAATAATCTGCTTACTAAATTTCAAACATGAAGTATTCAGAGTCAGAAATCTATTCTCACTCCACAAAAACAATAATAATAATATGTACATTGTACATTTGTACATACCTACAACTCAAGAGTGAATACAATAGTAAGTATGCTACTGGAAAGGATTCACAGCAATAACATGGTAACTTGCAATACGGTCAAAAAATTATTTAATGTTGGCTATGACATACTTTTTTAAGGTACTTAAATGGGTATGGTACAAGGTACAACCATCGCCGTGCTGCATCCATTACCAAGTGCAAAGCTTGTATAATCTGGTTAGGTACACCACGTGATGTGATGACTTGCGTGCGGGGCAGAGATTTGAGCGAAAAACCTTTATTCGCCCGCAAGTATTTTCGAGAATTTCCCGGCGTTCAGCGGAGATTGATTGTAATTTCAAGGCGAGCTGTTTGCACGCTCTCCGAATTTTCCCTCGGAAATGGCATATTTTCATTTCCCGCTTTTCCCTTTGAAGGTGCTTAACCTCACACCTGTTTTTTCACACCTGTGAGCTTTTTCGCGGCGCGCTTTATCTTATTTCGAATTGAGTTTCCCTCTGGTAATTTTATTTTTATTCAATTTTCCTTTATATTATTATCAACTTGCTTTACGTACGAGTGTTTAGAGCATAGGTTCTCAACGTGGGCGATAACGCCCTCTTGTGGGCGTTTGAAACTGCACTAGAAGACCCAGAGAAAATTAGGGGGCGCGCGTTGAGATGGCAGAGCGAGGGCGTGGGCAGGTAAAAAAAAACTATGGTCTAAAAAAGATGAAAAAACACGCTAATCACGTACTGATTAAGCAAAGTAAACTTTAATAATTGTTATTTTGTATTGTAATCATTTTTATCACGTGTGCGAAAATTCAAATAGTTCAGAAAGTGGATGAAAATTGAACTGAAAGATTCCGCTACATTCAGATCTAACAAGTTTATAATTTATTTTATTTACCAAATTAACAAATTGTAGGCAATAGCTGTTTCAGATTCTCGACAGATTGGTAAGTAAAAAAAAAATGGGGACTCTAGAAAAAAATTTTCTCAAAGTGGGTGGTGGGTAAAATAAGGTTGAGAACCCATGTTTTAGAGTAAATCTTTTTTCATGCATTGAAATGCATCAAAAATTGTGTGCAAGAAAGTTTTTTTGCATGTTATTTACCGGTTAGTAATTTGGTTTTTATGCAGCAAGATTCATAGAAGCGTCTAATTAAAAATATTATTGATGAAGAACGGTATTCTTTGATAGTGATAGACCGATTTCGTAATCCACGAACACCTGTTGTGATTTTCGTATCCATTCTCCAACTCAGAATCAACTCAACAAAACCTCTTCAAAATTCATTAAAAGCTATGAAAAAAAATAGCCCATAAGCTAACCTAACGTAACCTACTTAACCATTTTTTTTATATATTTGTTTCATCACTTTTAATGACTTTTAAAAGGAGGTGTTGAGTTGAGTTCATTCTGAATTGTATAGTTACCGTGATTTTCGATACTTCAAATAATTACGAATTCCAAACTAGTAAACTCAATTTTATCCACCATTAATCGATTTTTATATTTGGAAATCAAATCAATGAATTAAATCATATTCAGTTTGGGAAGCGTGTATGGGTGCCGCCGCCGCGGTCAGGTCATCCGAAATGATTCGCTACGTTTGGTGACTTAGCAGGGGTGCCAGGATTCGTGGGATAAGGTTTTTCCGGGTCTTGGTGGTGGAGGCATCTGCGCACCAGCTACTTGGCAGGCGGGTGGTAAGAGAGTTTAGGAAGATCTTTTGACCTCTCCAGCAAGACTCTCTTGGAACATCGCCTTGCACAGCAATGGAAGGGATGGATTGGTGACCGGACATCTCAGAATGAAATCAACTCAAAACCTCCTTTGAAAAGTCATAAAAAGTGTTAAAAAAATATAAAAAATGGTTAAATAGGTTACGTTAGGTTAGGGTTATGGGTATTTTTTAAATAATTTTTTCATAGCTTTTAATGAATTTTCAAAGAGGTATTCTGAGTTGGCATGGAACCGATGGATTTGTACGTCCGTCACTCCATACTTTTTTCCTTCCCAGAACTTCATCTCCTTTCTTTCCTCAAGAGACCCTCCACACAGCTTCTCCAAATATGACCTAGGCCCTGAGGGAAATTATTTTCGATTTACGAAGATACGATTCGGCAAACAAATCTTTCAAACTTGAGAATTACTACCTACTGAAAATATTCTTTCTAATACTAAATTTGAAATCTGTATAAAAGTACTGATATCTATTTAAGTACCTACCCATTTGTATGGAAGTAATGCAAGCATACTGCATACACATACCTGTGTTCTACAAACTCTGTTGGTGTCGCGAAACTGCGGCTCCACTGTATTACTTAATGGTGTTTAAGTGCTGCAGAGCCAAGCCAAGCCCTATGACACACACCCGAAGGACCAGTCCCGAAACTACGTCAACCGCTTAGTTTATATGGGACGATTTTGTTTGTATGCACTCGAAATCTATGGACAGTGTTAGTCAATGGTTCAAATCTGGGCTAATAAGCCTAATAAGCGAAATCGATGGACAGTGTTAGTCAATGGTTCAAATCTGGGCTTCTGGAACTTAAGATAAGCCTAGATTGGAGTATCTTTAAAATGATATATTGAAGTTCGCAATAATTTAGATTGAAATATGAATTCACAATATTTCTTCCACAGTCGTTATTTTATAGAAGGCCTGCCCTGTATCAGATATTATTTTTGACCTAATCTTGACTTATCTATAACTCTAGGTTTATTCAGCTTCAGTAGGTCCGTATTTTCACGTAAATTTCATCTCTATTTGGCCAACTCACCCCCTATTTATCGTCAGAGGGTATTTTTGTTCCAGCATAAGTTTCTCCGTTATCTTCGAGGTGTCCTTGTAAAAAGCAATTAAGAAATCTGATAACAAAATAATTTTACGAGTAACTTTAGCGGCGTTAACTTTGAGGTTAATAGCGTACTTAATCATAACTAATGTTTTAATTGCTCCGGCGGTGTTACTTTTCCACTAAGTTAAATATTTTACAGGGCTGATGGGAAGTTTAACATGAAGTATGCAATGTTGCAAAGTAAGATATGCGTTTTAATGTGTTAAATGTGTGATACACGACACGTTTTGCTGTAGACACACCAGAAGAAACATTTTTTTTATTGAAAAATGAAACAATATAACTTTGTATAAACCACTTATATGATGTGCAAATCCGACCGGTTTCGGAACAAACGTTCCTTCGTCAGGGAAAGCTTATACTAATTTGACAGTTTAGAACAATGTTTTATTGTGGTAGGGGTGGAGCCGTTGTTAGTTAATAATGTAGATTGGGTGGGTAGAGTATTTGCCAAATTGTCATGGTGAAAATTAACATCAACATCTGCCAGCTTTATTTTTAAAAGGGGCGCCACTGGTTGATTAACCAGGCTAGCAGTTAGTAAACAATAATCCTCTCTCAGGGTCTTTGGTATGCAAACTATACGATTAAATTAGAAGGATTTTTAAAATAAAATAGACAGTATTATTAAGAAATATGAATTAAAATATTTATTATCACATAATAAAATAAACTGGGACAAATAAACATATTAACAGAACTTAGACTCACCTTCCTTGAATCCACCAAAAAAATACATGTTTCTAACTATCTATCTAAATTACGATCTTGAGCTTCTGGTTTTTCTCCTGAAGTATGGTCAGACAAAATACCTGGAACTGATTTCAGCCGAAAACAGTATCTGCTCCCAAAATCAAACGCCAGCCATGAAAATCTTGTATTACCAGGCGAGAATAATTATTCCTTCGTTATTTGACAGATTAAATTCCTTGTATTTATTAATCTTCCATGTTTTAAAATAAATTGCTTGTTACTTGGCAAGTAAATTCAAAATTAACCATCAGTTATTTTCGGTGAAAATTCTAAACTGTCAAATTAGTATAAGCTTTCCCTGACGAAGGAACGTTTGTTCCGAAACCGGTCGGATTTGCACATCATATAAGTGGTTTATACAAAGTTATATTGTTTCATTTTTCTATAATGGATAACCACAAAGTAATAGCTACATTCAAAAATATTTTTTTTTTATTCATCCGAAACCCCCAATAACATTTTTATACGAATTCTTTTAAATTTTCAGATCGATTTGTGATTTTTAATAATAACGTCGTCCGTGGTCTAGTTGTTATTTGTAAATGGAATCAATTTCCTCTGAAATGGGCTCTCTTTGGACCCATATTTTCTGAAAACATGTAGCAAAAATTCTCCAACGGTGAGCTCTAGTGTCGTGATATTTTTCTTTATACAGTTTTTAACTACTAGTAGGTTATGATTTAATAATATCTACATATATTTTGAACTATTCATTTTGAAAATCAAAACTACTGAAACTCGGATGAAGCTTTTTTATGTGATTACCTCACAAGAGTCCCAGCTGCTCCCGCCTGGAGCCAGCGAGACTATGGCATCCCCAATTGGGATAGGTATGTTGTGAGGCTGAAGGTATTGGGGAGGGGAAGGAGATGGGGAAGAGGAAGGTGGGGAAGTTCCTGGGTATTCAGATCTGGTCACCAAATACGCCTAAAGCTATTTCAAGCAACGTTTCAATTCTGAGTTGTGATCTTATACCAGGACGATACTGAGAGTATCTTCCACTCTGGAAAGTACCGCAAATATTTATTTATTTTATTTTATTTTATATTTTATTAACGCCCTAGTGGGCTTTTACAAGAAAAGAAGAAAATATATAATAAACAATATTAATTACATGTATTACATAAACAATAAAACATAATAAATTTGAATGCAATCGACTCGTTAGGTAAAGAATATTACAACATAAAAAAGAAATTAAATGAGATATTACAAGTTGTACTTACAAAAAACTAAAACAATTCAGCTTTAAATATTTATACATATTATTAACAATAATAATAAGACCTGAGATAGAACAAAGTGTAAATAGAACTGCAAAAATATTATAAAGTAAGTATACATTTTACTGGTGAGGTTTAGATGAGAAAATATTTTATGAGAAAAACAAAAAAAAAATAATAAAAGTTAATTATTAGCAGATAGAATCGAGATTAGTTGATTTTTGAAACATTCAAAACTGTCAATACTAAATATATCTATAGATTCGCAGTATTTATTCGCAAGGTTATGGATTCTTGGTATTGGTGAGTATATAGAGTAATTAGTGTTATTAGCAATATTAAATGCAATAATTGGGAAATATCACAAATTAATCAAATAAAATTTATTTTCTCACGCCGGGATTCGATCCCGCGACCTTCGGATTGTGAGTCAAGAGCCTTACCCCTCGACCACGGAGGCCGTCAAATAACTACTAACTATAAGGTCCAACGAACATTGTACCTACATTGTTTTGCAGATGCAGTTTGTAGTTAGTATCGTCTCCTTTGACATGTCACACCATCCCGTCATGTCACCCTACTATAGAAGTATCTACTTACCGAAACTAGCAATTCCTCTACGTATCCAGTATCAAAGTTGGGGACCCGATAAGATCGTGTCCCGTCACTAGCGAGCTCGTACCAGGAGAGGAGAAGCAACGAGAGATGTAGGAAGTAGGATGTAGGCGGCGAAGTTTCCAGAACATTTGCCGCAGTAACAGCTGACGTATCTGGTCATTCATCAGCCGCTGTCAAGGTTTTATTTCCTCCTTGTTAAACATGCTGCCCTGATACCCTGGTACCCTGTTCCCTAGTAGTCTGACACCCCGATGTATTTTACATTACACGAGGGTTTAGGGGTGCGATGGTTTATTATCATATATTTGGTACGTTTATTATTGTTTTTCTTTTGCAAAAACCTTCACCTGCTAATCACTCAATTTCGATTTTGATTTTGTAATTCTGAAGACAATTTATTATTCCGCAATTACCGTACATTTAAAAATATAGTCAAAATCCCCAGAACTAATAATGAATTAATGCAAATTTTTATTGATCCAGCACTTAATTGCAGCACTTTTATTGATCCTCGTCACCAAAACAAATAATTAAAACTACTAAAATATCTCTCTACGTGAAAATAGTTTTTTTTTTTACATTAGCTTCACCAGGAGGTCCTGAGGAAAATAATTGTCCTCAGGGCTTTTGTCATCTTTGGGGAGGAAAAGAAGAAGAGAAAGTAGTAGGAAGAAAAAGGGTATGAAGGGTGGGTAGGAATCTGGGGTTTGGTGTGTCGTCCGCCAGGATCCGCCAGGTCATCCGCCGCCAAAACCTAGACAAACCTCACCCAAGAACCCCCCCCCCGCTAAGTCACCAAACAATGAATTACGACTGAATGATTTAGACATTAAATTATTTCTCGACCTCCGTAGTCCAGTGGGTAAGACCCTTGACTCACAATCCGGAGGTCGCGGGTTCGAACCCGGCATGGGCAAATAAATTTTATTTGATTAATTTGTGTTATTTCACAATTAATTCATTTAAAATAATATATAGTATATTTGCGGCATGTTCCAGAGTGGAAGATACTATCAGTATCGCCCTGATGTAAGGCCACCATTCAGAATTGAAACGTTGCTTGAAAATGGCTTTAGCCGTGTTTAGTGACCAGATCTGAATAGCCAGGTACTTCCCAACCTTCCTCTTCCTCACCTCCTTCCCCTCCCCACTACCTTAAGCCTCACAACATACCCCAATTGGGGATGCCATAGTCTCACTGGCTCCAGACGGGAGCAGTTGAGATTCTTGTGCGGTATTCACTGTAAAAAAAAAAAAAATTCTATAAATTCTTTGAATTCTGTCTGTTTCTCTCAACAATATTGCTTAAATACTATAATGTAAATTTTCATTATATAATTTTATATTTTATTGTTATCGTTTTTAAAAAAAAATGTGTGTTGTAACATTATTGCTATAATTTCTAATATTATATATCTACTAATATTATGTAACTTACATATTTATATTTAAACTTCAAAATCAGTACCAATTAGGTACATTTACATCTCGTACATACTTGCTGTTATTTTATAATTAATGTATATTTTATTACTTTTATTACGCAGCGCCTACGTGGGCTCCCATTTTTTATATGTTTTATTTAAATTATCGTACGTAATTTTTTTTTTATTACATATAATGTGGTATTTTTAATTATATGTAATGGTACTTTTGTAAACTTTTGGGAAAAAATAAAGGAATAAAAATAAATGGTACATTCATTTATAGGTTGATATATTTCTCACAAATGTGTTTGCTAATATTCGTCTAAATGAATATGTTAGGTTATCTATACAAAATTAAAAATATTTTAAAAAAACTGAACAAATCGTGAGAATTTCACATTGAAGCTATTTATAAAATGTTTCTGTATTATAATATTTCATCCAAATAGTTCCAAAAATTGCATACAAGGACAGTTAGTTACCTACAAATGATATCGACGACCTCCGTAGTCCAGTGGGTAAGACTCTTGACTCACAATCCGGAGGTCGCGGGTTCGAATCCGGCATGCGCAAATAAATTTTATTTGATTAATTTGTGTTATTTCACAATTAATTCATTTAAAATAATATATAGTATATTTGCGGCATGTTCCAGAGTGGAAGATATTATCAGTATCGCCCTGGTGTAAGACCACCGTTCAGAATTGAAACGTTGCTTGAAAATGGCTTTAGCCGTGTTTGGTGACCAGATTTGAATAGCCAGGTACTTCCCAACCTTCCTCTTCCCCACCTCCTTCCCCTCCCCACTACCTTAAGCCTCACAACGTACCCCAATTGGGGATGCCATAGTCTCACTGGCTCCAGACGGGAGCAGTTGAGATTCTTGTGCGGCATTCACTGTAAAAAAATATATATATATATATTTTGAACACTATAAAAATCAGTTCGTGATACCTACTTTGCAAAGTAGAATTGAAACATTAGTGCAATCCTTTTACAGAAATGAATTCCTCCCCGCCCCCTCCCCCATGGTGGCTATGCACGATGGCACGAATAAGTGGGCATCCTTGTTCTTGATGTTTGTTTCCAATTTCAGTGTGCGCTATCACACACAAAACATTCGCAACCCTTTTCAGGGCCGCCGCGTCGCCCTACACGCGGGCTGACGTTGACTAATTGCTCCCCTCGCGTCATTGGCTGCCGACGAGAAGCGCCGATAATGAAGATTGATCGGCGAGAACTTGTGACGTCATAAGGACGTATCGCTCATCCTCCGGGCGTAGATGTCACTTTGCGATTTTCGCAAAATTTTATCGTTTTTTATGCCATCCCTGGTACGTGCTGCTAATGAGAAGATTGGAAGAGATGGCGAAAGGAAAATTCGGAAAATGTTTTCGGTAATTACAAGATTTTGCTCGTCTGGAAGATTACCCCCGCGTCCTTGTTGGGTTATCATCAAAAGCGACAGCTGTATCATCTAATCTGAAGTTGAGTTTGCAAAATTCTGAGATAAAGCTGTTAAAGTACCTACAAGACTTAGTGAGAGAAATATTGATTCTAGAATTTAATTTAGTATATAGGTCTTATTAGGAAGGTAAATATTGGTTCCGGAACTTTATGAAGTGTAAATTTAGGCTGAAAGAATTAGCCCTAGACACTGTTGTACGATCAATAAAGCATAAATGTTGTTTGCTGTTGTTGCTACTATTAAACTTCATGTACGGACAAGGAATACTAGACAAAATATAACATTCTTTTGCAACACATACACAACTAACTATCAATCACACTCACTTACCAATAGGATGCATTATTTAGGCAACAAGTTTGGTGGTATTGTAGATGTATTCGCTGATTCCCTTTACATTCTAAAATGCAATTTAAACCAACACTCTGTGGAATCCTACAAATTATTGTAACATGGTATAAAATATTTAACGATTTGATTTGTTATTGTAATGTTTATATTATATTTTGTTATATGTTATTGTTAAATATTACATTGTTTAAAATATATCACGGTTTTCCACAAGATTATACAAGTGGTTTTTTTTTTTTTTTTTTTTTCTTTAAAAACTACTTGTATATTCTTAAAAGTTTTTTCACTTTTAAAACTTTTGGTATAAATTCTATGTATGTGTAGTCCTCGATATCTTAAATATTATTTTCTAATCTATGTAAAAGCCCCTACGGGCGTATAACAACAATAAATAAATAAATAAAGACAATGATCTTTTTTGTTTTTTTTTTTGTTTCGGGACTTTACGCAGGATGTTGCTCTCGGCTGACATTTTTTTTTTCAATAACAAACAACAACTACAAATTCTTTCACATATCGTCACTGGTCATCCAGTCGAGTAATTAACCATCCAACTCCTCACCCCGACCCTTACTGTCCAATACCTACTGATTTGATATTATTTGTTGGAATAATTTTTTTCACCGGAGACCGAATGTACTTTTTTACTCCAAATATCCATTAGAATCACTGGTAAAATTAAGTTGTGACGTCTCTTAATATCCTGTGTAATTGAAAATCTCTTGCTTTACTTTTAAAAAAATCGTGTTCCTGTTTCCTATAGCTAAACTAATCATTTAAATGAAATTGATAAAATTATGATAATTTAAAGTAAGTTAATAATAACAAAAGGAAAAGGAGAATTTAAAAACCACTTAAAAGAGTTTCTAATAGGTGTGACGTATTGTAATTTGTTGTGGTCTTTCCCAAATATATTATTTAGTGAATTGCTTAAAGTTCTCCCTGATCTCAATTAAAAAAAGTTTCCGTGAATTATAAATGAACCTGACTGCAATATTATGAAAAATTTGTTTTTAATTTGAAGTGGCTCATTTTTCATTTTCCAAAAAAGTCCAACTGATGTGCAAATTTTTGCCCAGCATAATGAAGATAATATATTATTCAGCTAACAATGAACTGGTGACATCTGCTTTGTCCATTAGCCTGGTCCCTTATATGCTATGAAGCATAATATTATTGAAACCACCTCGCAAAAAATTCATCATTATTTTCACGGTGTATGTTTTTTTAACACAGATTTTGAATGGTTCTTTTTTATAATGTGCCACGTCTTTCTGGGAAAAAAGAGTGATCAGAAATTTCCTCTTCGTCACAGTGTGTGACCGCTTTGTTTCAAAGTGATGCAATTTTCATAGAAGTTTTTTGCCGCTGCTGGTACTGGGGGAGTATTGTGTTCTGAAATTTCGTCTGCTTTTTGTTTTTGTATTGCTTTTTAATTAGATTTTTATGTCTGTGAAACGGACAGCCTGGGTGGACCGGGCTACTTTTTCTGGTTGGTACCTACCTACGGTAACTGCACTGTAAAAATATCCTACCATTTCGTATCTCGACAGTGGCATTTTCAAAAATGGATTCCAAGTGACAGGTCCCTGAAGTGAAAATTAGAAAAATTGTTTATCAATTATATATTAGATCTTTTTATGTATATACTATCTGGTACCCGGCATGCGTTGATATACCATTTAATAAAGAAATTGTTACTCCCGGCGTGTCCTTTCCCATTCGTCCCGTTCCCTTTCCGCCTCCCCTTCTTCTCCCACGTCCCCTTCCTCAGTAAAAAATGTTAATGAAATTTTGGCTTCCGGTGACATTTTTGAAGTTTTTTTTTTTTTTACTTAAAACATTAAAAAAATCAATAGGTATTGGACAGGTAGGGTTAGAGTATGTGGTACATGTGAAAGAAAACAAAATTGTTTTGGTTTTTGAAGAGAAAAAAAAACAAACATTGACTGCTGACCAAAATTTTATTTACATTTCTTACTCCAAATAATGTCAGTTTAAAGAAAGTCATTTACGTCCCTTAACACCATGTACAGATGTAGAGGAATAAAATAAAACTAATAATCCAAAGAAATATGAAACAGAACAAGAAACTAAAAAATAAGTTAATTTACATCCTAAATCTAAAAATTACCAAAAATAATCATGAATTCCAAATTAAATTGAAAAATTATCTGAAACTACTGTAATAGATCATATATCTATCATTAACATTTCTTTTAAATCTTGAAATCTATTTATTGATACTAGTGATCGCTCAATGGTCGAAATTCGACCATTATTAATTTAAATTATATAGTGTGTGTAGTGTTCTTTTATTGATTTTTTATGCATAATTTAAGAAAAGTATTAGCATTCTGCACTCCTTCTCTATATGAACTATAAGTGTGCGAAATTTCATACTCCTCCGTCCGCGCAATTTTCGTAAAAAGTTTTTGCTTCACGTATTAATATATCTTGAGTTTTTTTTTACATATCTTTGTTATTAATTGCAATATTATTATTTACTTAATTAAATGTTTACATATAATTGAGCATGAATTCCCCCATCAAACATTAAGAGCTTTGTCTCTTTATGGCGAGGAAAGGCTATTATTATTTTCATTTACAACTCTGTTTAACATGTAAAAAATGTGTATTTACTGTAAAAACATACAAAAATTAAATAATAAAAAAATAAAGTAATTAGAAAGAAAATAAAAAAATTACTAATTAAAATAATTGATTAACTAATAGTTTTCTTTACCCGCCTCACTAGACAAATTCTGTTCCTACCACCATACCACCTAATGATTTTTAAAGATTTTTAAAGTGTATTACAATTTTCACCATCAAAATCAATGCATTTAAGTATAAGTACCTACCTACAATCTCCGCTTGAAGTGTCAAATCCACTGGACAAGCAATTATTTTCTGTGAGGTTTTCCCACATTGCGCCGTGGTTTATTTTGAGGCGAACTAACAAACTCGCTGAAAGAATTTTCCAATCATACAAGGGCCGAGGACTGGCTTAGCGCGGGAGGAAATAGTCGGCCCTTTGTCCAACTAGAGTCAGGGGCCGGTGGCCTGTCGGAAAGGTTCTTATACGTAGCAGATAAACATTGATTTTAAAATTAATAAAATCCATTAAAAACATTTTCCCACTAACAATACTCAGATCCATGTATTTTGCACTTTGTCAATCCATTGCCACATATGGAATACAGGCTTGGGGAAGTGCTACAAATATAGCAATTGAACCAATTCAAAAGATACAAAAGGCGATATTTAAACTAATCCTGCAAGTGCCTTTCTACACAAAGTCAAACGAAATAAACAAAACATTAGAAGTCATATCAATAAAACGACTTTATGCCAAATCTGCTCTGCTACACTTCCTCCAAAACAAACTCCATATTCCAATTCAACCCAAAACAATAATAAAAACCAGTTAAGGAACAAATATAACCCTGAACATACCGATAACACACACCACACACGGACAAAGACATTTTCAGTATTATTAACCAAACTTTTTAATTATGTGCCCATTACTCTCAAACAACTACTAACTGCAAATACATCTACAAACATTCACAAAAAACATATCACAGCCTGCATCAAAAATCAAGATATTCACTTTATTCAAAATACTTTAATCCCTAACCAAACCATAAAAATTATAAAATAAATAAACACGTCTTTTAAGAATTTACTAACTATTCATATATATACCTTATTTTTTTTCTTCTAAATAATCTATGTACAATTACCATTAAAATGTAAAACAAAGAAAAAAAACTAACTTTCTACTACAACACATAAATACTTGTACTTGTCACACTTAATCATAAACACGTAAACACCTCAGCACAGGTTCTCCTAGTGAGGTGTTCACGAAACATACAATATTACCAACCAACAGTTTCACCTTCTCAAACCTACCTTACACTCAACATAATGAAATGTAATAATAATATGTAAAAATGTTTTCAAAATATATTACATATGTAAAAATGTTAATAATAAGGTGAAAACTGTAATATATAGATAGGTATAAATAAAAGGTTCAGATTACCTGGCAGACCTTAAATGTTGATCTATCAGTAAATACCTAGGTAGGTACTATTAATTTTTCACAAAGTTTTATTTTCGTTTTTTTTTATGGCTTTTCACCCCAAAGGAGTGTTCTGGCCAGTGTCAAGTGAATGCTTTTATGAGTTAAATTTGGTGAGTGTAATTTTTGGTTAATATTAACTAATTTAGTTTTAATAACAAGAACCTATCTACATTATAAAATAATACTATACAAATAATAATAATAATACACAAAATTATTACATTAAGACATGATTTTAATTAAACATAACAAGGAAATTAAAAGATATACTGACACAATTTATTGTGCGTAAAAAATAAAATAAATAAATAAATACATGAAACTTAACTTACAGTTACAAATTGATGCTGTTAATATTCAGGAAATTAGCCAAGACTTTATACACGCGTTTGTCCACAGAAGATAACAGGCATGCAATGTTGTAGGGAGGCAATATGCCCGAACTGATTAGGTGAGGGATGAAATTTTTGTATGAATTATTTATAGTGCAACTGAAAAAAATATGATAGAGATCCTCTTCACCAAGACGACATTCACACATCGCAGAATTCTTAATATGAATTTTTGTCAGGTGAATATTGTGGCAGCAATGCCCTATCCGCATGCGGCAAATGGAGGATGTCGAGAATTTGTTAAAAGAAAGTCTGGAAAACCACGGTTTTGAAGGAATCGTTGGTTGAATTGTGAAAAAGTTATATCCTTTTGGTTGGCTAGATTCTTCCCAATGATTCTGCCATGTGGAAATCATGTTTTCCTTCAATTTTACGAAAATGTCATCGGAGTTTAAATAGTTATATAAAATATCCCCCGAAATAATGGCATCTTTCGCCAATGAATCGGCCTTTTCATTTCCAGGGATACCGCAGTGACTAGGTATCCAAGCGATTTCTTTTCCTGGTAAGAAGGAGGTTAATTATAAAACTGGAAAGCTTACGAGGGATGCCAATTTTTAATAATTTATTAAATAAAACATCTAATAAAACATTGTCAAAAGCTCCGCACACATCAAGGCAAACACCGACAAGGAATTCATTATCGGCCAGGGCCAGCTGGATATCAAGAAAAATCAAGGAAGTCAGGATGGACACACTTTCGATTGTACTTTTTCTTTTTCGAAAGCCAAACTGAGAGCTGGGAAGAATTTTCTTATTTTCTACACACCAGTCTAGGCGTCTTTTAATCATATGTTCAGCTATTTTAACTAAGGAAGATGACAGAGCTATAGGTCTGTAAGAAAGTCCAGAATTAGGGTCTTTCTGGGGTTTCAGAATGGGAACGATTATTTGAGTTTTCCAGGATGATGGAATTTTGCCGGAGTCAAAGATCAGATTTATAATTGAAAGAAAATAGGTTAGTTTGGTAACGTCGCAGTTTTTAATAAAGCTATAAGGAATTCCATCTACACCAGCGGATGAGTCTGTGAGATCGTTTAAGACCTCCCTAAGTTCCGTTAAATTGAAGTGGGTGTCCATCCAACCCCGTGTTTTAAATGAGTTTGAGGAGCTAGTTTATCGGCAATTTCCTTCACCAACTCTGAAGTGAGTGGTCGAGTCACCGTTGGGACGTGAGAACCCTTAAACCTGCGAATTGAATTCCAAACAACTGAAAGAGGAACTTCGGGAGATAATGATGAGCAAAATTTTTTCCAGCCTTGACGTTTTTTGTTTTTTAGAAGACGTTTGGTCTTAGCTTCAATCTGTTTATACTGAAGGAAGTTCTCCATATTCATATTTGTTGAATAAATTTTCGCATATTTTTTCCTCATATCTACTGCGTCTGAGCAATCAATATCCCACCAAGGAGCTGGGGTAGGTTTCCCTTTGTTATGTGTCGTTTTAATGTGGATAAATTTTTCTGCGGCCGTAATGACACCAATAAATCGTAACATTCCGCAACATTTTCTGTAGTTGGAAAGGGCAAATTTTGCACAGAGAACTTTGTATGATTTGAATAGTCATTCCAGTTGGCCCTGGCAGTTAAGAACCTTAGACTTTCGACTACTGCACTTGACAGTTTTGTTGGAATGATAAATATTTGAAGATTCAATTAGGATGGGGTAATGATCACTCCCATGAGGGTCATCCAAAACCTTCCATAACAGGGATGCGGCTATGCTGGAATTGCAAATAGTAAGATCAACCATGCTGGGTCGCTGACAAGGCACCTGAAGACGGGTAGTAGAACCACCGTTGATGATACAAAAGTCCAGTTCGTCTAGTAGATCAACAATATCTCTGCCCATTCTGTCACAATTGTGAGCTCCCCATAATCCGTGATGGGCATTGAAATCTCCCAGAACAAGAGAAGGGGTAGTGACCTTGGAAAACATTGCTTTCAGGATTGATTTTGAAGGTTTATTAGATGGTGATATATACAAAAAAATTATTGTAGTGTCAAAAACCTTTGCGGCCGTCACTTGAAAAGGACAACCAATTGGTTTTACATCTACTGGGGAGAAGGGTAATGATTTTTGAATGAAAAGAGCGGAGCCGCCCTTTCCATCTTGACGGTCGTCTCGAAGACAGTGGTATCCCCTGACTCTGAAATCAGAATCCGGTTCCAGCCACGTCTCCGAGATGGTAGCCACTGCAATTGAGTTTGAGTGTAATGTGTTTAAAAATTCTTCAGTCTTATTTCTAAGACTATGACAATTCCACTGAAGGATCCTCATCAGAGGAGCCATTTCTAGTTGAGTTGATAATATTAGTAATTTTTTTAGCAACGTGGGACGGTATTTGAATGTTGTTTTTATTTAAAGTTTGTAAAATATGTAAAAATGAGGTGATTAGTGTAGAGTTAAGGTCTATATTATAATTTTGTTCCTAAGAATTGAAATTTGAACTGGAAGGAAGTTGTCCATTAGGGAACCACAGAAGGGATTCGTGGTTAGCATTATTTTTTTTGTTAGAACTTTAGGTTTCACGACCCTTTCAACAGTTTTTCTAAATGAAGAAGAAGAAGGTTGAGAAGGTGTGGATTTTTTAGAATTTTTGGAAGTTACTTCAGAATAAGATGGAATGGATTTGTTAAACATTCTCGATGCTTCCGCATAAGAGATGCTCTTCTCAGCCATTATGTGTTTAATATTGCGCTGCCTTGACAGTTCAGGGCAAGTTTTGCTGATGGTCATGTGAATTCCGGAGCAGTTTAAACATTAACAGCCTTACTAAAAAAAAAACCACAGCGCGACCGATTAACTCTGTTATTGCAATAACATAAATAGAGCTCGTATACACTAAAAGACGTTTTATTACCAATAACGTTTCTTTCGTGGTCACGCTGTTAAAACGCATTGATGATGTGACAACGTTTTATATGGTTTTAATTTACTAGGAAACAATGTTGTTTTAATTTTTCTCCGCAAGAGGCATTATTGGCGCGCTTATGCATTAGTTCGTCGGTCCGTGACAGCCCGCGATGGTTTATTTATGGCCCGCGATGTCAAAACAGCTCGGTGTGTTTTATGGCGGGATATCTAAAAATTTGTGATTTTACTTAATAATTTCTATTGTAGTGACGAATTTACTCTTCTGTTCACATAATTGATATATTTACCATGTTATTTGTGTGATTTACATCAGTTTAATCAAGTTATTGTACAAACGCCGTACTTTCAAAGTTGAACTGTCAGAATATTATTTTTTATAGGTTACTTAAAAGATAAAATTTTCATTTAAGATCTTTATTTTAAGAGAATTTCTTAAAAGTGATAATTTTTTATAATATTAAAACCTAATACATGTGTTCGTAAACGTATCAAAAAATTTAACGTCTTTAGAGATGCAAGAAATCTGTTTTAAATTTCGGTATTATTTCTAAGTTTTTTTTTTTGGCAATAAAAAAAACTTTGAAATTTTTTATTATTTTTTTATTGTATACACGATGAAAAAGTGAGGTGATAGTTTCCTTCCTAATTTATTACACAAAAGGACTGTGTTTTTTAAATTTTGGTTTTATTTAAATTTCTCTACATTTTGGTCAAAAATGTTGTGGGAGGAAATTTTTTTCCATTTATTTCCGAGTTTGAATCTTAAAATATGGCAGTTTTTGAAAGCTTAAGTGTATTTCAAATACTCAAATCTAAAAGGTAATTTTATCTAGTTTTCATAGATGGTATTTGTTTTTACGACACCTTCAAAAATAAGAAATATATTGAACATTCAAAATACTATGGGAAAATTACAAATATCGTTCGGACATCAATGGTTAAAACAGAGATAAACTACCCTCCCAGGCCGTGGAAACCATGTGTATTTCTTTCAAAGAACAAATTTTTAATTAGTAATGTTTTCACATCCGCGGCCGTTTGTCAATTGAATAAAATTTTCACTGGGTTTTTTAGTAAGGCTGTTATAATTTTCCTCTGTTTTATCGCAGGAATCGCCACTTGGGACGAACTGCACTTGAAGCAACGGGGTTCTGATCTGCAGAGGTTCTTTGTGTGTCCAAATCTGCAGCACTTGTAGCACTGCACAGTTGGGAACACATAGAGCTCTACTGGTAGAGAGACGTTAAACATAGTAACATTTTGTGGAAGGTCTTTGCTGTCAAAGGTTAGGACAACGGATTGGGAGGGTCTCCATTCTACCGAGTTTCCCGTATTAAACCTGTAATTTAGACGACGCGCTTTTAAAACTTTTCCGAAACCTTGAGGAACAGTAATGTTCTCCAGGATGTCCTCTATCGACCAGTGCGGTGGGATCCCTTTTGTGACACCTAGCCTTGTAACCTGATATGTAGGTATGAAAACGTTGAACCTACGAGTTTTTTTTGGCAACATCAGATTTTACAAAGCTATTGGCCTCGGCCGCTGTCTTGAATTCAACAAGAAGACGGTTCCGGCCAACCGACTCTACTCCATTCCAGACAGGGTGGATTTTATTTTTAAACATAAAATGTCCAAAGTCCACATCATATAAATTTGATTGTTTTTCATCCTTCGAAATTTTAGTCACGTGTGTAATGTAAGGTGGTCTATCAAGATTATTATACAGAAGTGACATCTGTAAAGGAGTATTGTTTACCAGTGGGGCGGGTGTGGTGGAAGGGCTTGCTGGACTTGGGTTTGAAATCGAGGAAGAAGTGGACGGAATTACATCCTGTAAAACAGAATTATTTTGAAGGGAGTCGTTTTGCGTGGAGGGTGTTTTACGATGTATCTGTTCAAAATCTGATGCATTTCTATTATCTGCTGATTTAGCAATTTTTCTTTTTTTCGACGTAATCGTTACGAAGTCTGAAGCCCCCGGAATATTAACCGCGATCATTTTTTTCGTAACACCCGAGGATTCAGATAGCAAACCATCATCTGGGGGATCAGGCGGTTTTTCTTGATCTATTTTCGAACAAATCTAAAACCCAAATCAAAAAAAAATCTTACCTTAACTGCTCCGAAGAACCAATTACATAACACAAATACTTACTGTGAAAATAAATATACAAGTTAAAACTATATTACACTAATTTACAATACTATTTTAAAGCTATTATCTATATAAAATGATTAATTTTGTAAAGAGGAATGAAATGACACTGGCACAGTTAGACTGTAGCCTTTGTTTTTTTCTTTTTTTTTCGTTTAATAACGCGGGTGTTTTCTTTTAACCCTTCGAATAATAAGAAAATAATTTTCTGTCAAATTTTGCCTATCAAGGTTTGCGCGCAAAATTTCTGGTTCTTCCCATGCATTTTAAATGTTCCTATTTATTGGGTTTTTTTTAACGTTTTTGCAAAAAAAAAAAAATTGTTCTAAAATCTAGATAAAATAATCTTTACGGTTTGTTTATTAGAAATCAACATTTTTGTTTCTAAATATTAAAATTTTAATATTGGAAATTTAAATTGGCTAAAAAATGCATACCTGCGAATATTCTAATTAATGTAATTAAAATAGAATAAACTTAAAATTTAAAATACAGACTCCTTTTCTAAATAAAATTTGTAATAAAACTGTCACCTCACTTTTTATCACTTTCATACAATTTTATTTTAAAATTAAATGTGTGATACGTCACAAATTGGCGAAAAATTAAACCGTCACTTTTGATCGGGTTTGTAAAATATCTGAAAAACCTAGCTCATATTATTCTTAGACAATAAGAAGCATTATTTCATTCCGTTTCTAACATAAAAGAAATCACAAATATTCGCATGACAGGAAGAGAGATATCTAACTTTTAATAATGCGCTGTCACTCTGGGACAATCTGGGTCTCCTGTTATTATAACGGCATATGATGTTTTGGGACAACTTGGGTCTCCTGTGATTAGACGGGTTAAAGCAGTTTCTGTTGAATACTATAAATAAATAAACATATACTTAAATAAACATATCCATCAGGAGTATTTCATAACATATTACATTAATGCCTACTGTGTTTTTTTTTTTTTTTTTTACATGAGCTCCACACAGGAGGCGCTGAGGAAAATAATTTTCCTCAGGGCCTATGTCATCTTTGGGGATGCTGTGTGGAGGGTTTTTTTAGGAAAAGGAAGGAGAGGAGAGTTCTGGGAATGAAAAGGGTTTAAGGGGTGGGTAGAAATCTGGGGTTCAGTGTGTCTTGGTCATCCGCCTCCAAGACCTAGACAAACCTCATCCCATGAACACGGGCACCCCTGCTAAATCACCAAACGTAGCGAACCACTTGGGGTGACCTATGGCAGAGATGTTGGTTATCCAATAAAGGTGTGTACATATGTATACTACCTATGTACTGCATAAATGTACATTTGAATATGTTTCATTTGCCTTTTTTCTTAACATTTATTACTATGCTTTTTTGTCGAATTGAAATTTAATTGCTTCAAAATTATTTTGTCTCAATCTTCTACGTTCATTGTAAAAACGTTCGCATTGTACATAAAAAAAAAAACAAAAAATGCTGATTTTATTTAAAAAAATTATATTGAACTGTCATTTTCATAATATTATATCAACAATAACCTAGATAACAACCACTATGTAAATTGCCCTCTCAACACAGGCGTTTTACACCTAATGAGATGGGCAATATGTCATTACTGTAATATTAAAATAATGAAATAAAAAAATAAAATAAATGCTTTTAGGTCATGGTTCAATTATATTCTTTCTCTTAACGCCGTTTCCACTAAAAAAATACAATTAGAAGTTATGATTTATTTATTAAAAATGTCCTCTTTTTTAGATACAAAAGAAAGTACAAATTACATATTAGGAAGCTTCAGACAAGTTGACAGATTTAGTTCATATTATTCCAAGAAATGTACACAATTACATAACAAAAAAATAGAAAAAGTATCCTGGTAGCATATATTATATTCGGATTTACCAAATTAACCTGGTAACATAATATAATATATTCGGATTTACAGTGTATGAGATAAGCAGGTAAGTTAGTAGTATTGAAAAGTGTAAACCTGATAACAAATTGGAGGAATTACAATTTTAACTGTCATCTATTTTTAAATGCGTACATCTATTTGAATTTCGATTTTGTTTTCTTGACTAACTGAATACAAAATCTTGGTAGTGAAAATTAAACCACTTCCCGATATCCTACCGAGTTGAAACTCGGCAGATAAATTCGTTATCAATGACAAATCATTCTATCAACTTTTGGTGCCACTCACGTATAAAATAAAAAATATATTTTTTTATTGTTGATACATTATTTTACAAAATTTCATAGTACAATCCAGTAATGTTGGCCTCACTGGGTTGTTTACCCGTGATGAGGCCCCCATTTTATAATATAATAATTTATACATAATACAGTTTGAAAAAAAAAGAAATATACAATGTTGGTGACGAAACAAAAAAAAACATTTAAAATAAAGATAAATTTAAACTAAAAATAGAGATCAAAAATTAAAATTAAATTAAATTAACAAACTAAAAAAATAATAATTAAATGAAAATGTTTTATGTGTTTGTGAGTGTTACGTGTTTTATATTGGTTTTGTGTGTTGCGTGTATATGTTTTATTCTTATATGTTATAAAATTTTGGTAATATTGTCTTTTTTGTTCTTTAATCCATTTTATTTTTATTTTGTGTCTGATATTATTTTTGTTTTTCTCAATTTTTGTTTCAAGTGAAAGACTGTTGAATGCTTTTATAGCATGGTATTTATGGTGTCTTTGTCCAAAGGTAGTGTTTACCGTCGGAGATTTTATGTTTTCTTTGTACGCTTGTCTAACTGGTCTATTAGGGATATTTGGTGTTTGTTGGAGTGTGTTTTTTTGGTCAAAAATGTAGTTTAGTAGTGTTTTAACATATAATTGGCGTATATCTAGTACGGCACAACTTTTATATATTTGATCTGAATAGGTTAGTCCATGAAGTTTATTTATCTCACACAATGAGGTAAGAAGACACAAATTACATTAAATAAAGGACAAAGTCACTCACGCAATTGAAATTGTTCAATGCGTAGGACCGTTGTACATAATATCAATAAATGTGGTAGTACATATAGTAAAAAAACTTTGTTTTTACGGGTTAATTTTTAAATAGAAACATTTTTGGTGGTTTTTAAAGATCTAAGAATAGTTAAGGTTTCAGGCCAAAGATAGTCGTTCAAAGAGGAATTTCTTCTAATATTGTGAATTTATATGTAAAACATCGTCTTTGCCAGTCTATGATCAATTTTATTGTTATAATCTTGTATCATTTGCTGATTGTAGTTACCTATTTAATAAAACCTATTGTTAAAAATTGTACACTTAATGATATTTTAAGGACATTTTGTTAAAAACTGCATACCTGTTATGCATTTAATTTAAAGTTATTTATTAAGTTAACTTATTTTCTTATTGACATTAATAAATGGCTATTGACCCATTATTGAGTATATACAAATAGTAATTAAATGTTTCGAAATTTATATTAGGTATAAATTTCAATCTACGTTGAAACGATTGAAACTTGTAAGCTCACGACCCGAAGAAACGCAATGTTGCGACATACAACAGCTTAAGAATATTCTGACGTTAATAACTGTCAAGAAAGCTTACAGTACGTACTTACTCCCCACGGTGGGTGGGCGCAATGGGTTTTCTTATCCATTGTTGTGAAGTCTTCTCCCTTCGCACCTTGGCGTCCATTATTATTTCCTCTTGCAGCATGCCGCGCCGTATGGACAGGACATACCCTCAAGTTTCCTTTCAGGCGTCTACTCTCGTGGCAATTATTTTGAGGATATGTCAGCCACACTCTTCCTCATTTGTCCAGTAATTGCGGAAAATATCCTTTGTCCGGCGTTTCGAAGGTGTTCTCCGACCGTTACAAGCTGGGCCCTGGGGATGCCTGATATGACATTATAGGAATGTATTTGTTTTGTACTTTCTTATTTAGCTACCTGCTTCCTATTAACAATCATTTTTCTCTCCTTATCTTGTTATCGAAGTGAACTTCTTTAGCCCCGTTGTGATTTGAAATTCGGATAAAACGGAAGGGCGCCACTAAAATGAATTATTTGACGGGTCTTCGGTTCTGATATAATGCGGTAAATTCAGCCTCGGTTCTCCCAATTTCTACCGATTTCTTACAAATCTCCCTTAAACATTTGAAGTTTTTAAGCTCTTAAAAAAATATATGTTATTTTTGAAGATAATATCTAGACATTTATCGCGCCGAAACGCAAATTATATAAAATTCCCTCGATAGAAAAAAATCACAAAGTATGCTCCAAAAATTATTATTAACACGTTTGTTTCAGTTATTTTATAAGTTATATGTATGAAAAAATTCACAGCGTTTCTTTAAATAAAACTAAAGACAATTATCGCGAGATTTTTGCTCATTTTCAATAAACCGTGATTAATTAAATATTTTAACAACAGGCGCTTACGTTTTTTAATTCTAAAGATAATATTTACAGGCCATCTCTATCTAACGTGCGTGTAACCTATGTGCCTTTCAAATATTCGTCATTAGCTGTCCAGACAGCTCGCCACACAGACGTGTAGTCCTACGTTTCCGTACGTAAATAATAATATTATTTTGCGAAAATGGTAAGACAACAACAAAAAAGTCGTATTTCTAAGCGTAAATATTATCTCCAAAATCGAGAACGTATGATGGAATGTATAAGGTAAGAAGAAAAAAATAAAATTTTGTTTTTATTAATATAATACATACTCGTATTATTTACTATTATGTAATATTTATTATAAAAATAAATTTTCAATTTATTTGTGTATTATATAACAGAGGTGACAGTTATTGTTTTATTTTTTACAAAATGCGTACTTTGGGAAATAAATCTATTTCCATTGCTTCGGAAACTGAAATTCCCGGGCAAGTTTTTTAAAATTAAATTACGTTTTTTTTTAAATGACCATTGAATGCAAAAGCTTTTATTTTGCTCATTTATTAAAATTATAGGACATAATAATAAATAATACATTTTTACGGATCAAACTGCTAACAAAAATCTGCTTTCAAAAATTACCTTGTTTTTTTACAGTAACTCCACACAGGCCCTGAGGATTTTTTTCCCTCAGAGCATATGTCATCTTTGGATATGCTGTGTGGAGGGTGTTTTAATGGAAAGGAAGGAGATGAAGTTCTGGAAAGGATAAGGTTATAGGGGTGGGTAGGAATATGAGGGTCAGTGGGTTTGGGTGGGACGGACTTTTGAATCCATCCCTCCCAATGCGGTGCAAGGCGATGTTCCAAAAGAGTTCTGCCTGAGAGGTCACAAGATCTCCCTCAACCAGTCTCTCCCGATCTGGCCTACCACGCAGCTGGTGGGCAGACACTTCCGCCACCAAGATCCAAACCCGGGCACCCCTGCTAAGTCACCAAACGTAGCGAACAACTTGGGGTTATCCAATAAATAGTTTCCGGGGCGGCGGTACCCTTACCCGCGTCCCAAATTGTTACGGACAAGGAAATATGTAATTATCATCATACGTATTATTTTATTACTACCTATTATTAGATATTCGTTGGATAATAAAACCAAAATGCGTTACGTAAATGTAAGTAAATAAAAGTTTCGCTTGTTTACTAAAACCGACTACATTGTTATAAGTAATTACTTTGACCTTTTTATAAATGTTTAATAATTTAGATTCCATCGGTTAACTAATCCTAGCAAAGCTGTAGTAGTTTGCTGATAGCTTTTAGGGCTGCCACATCATAAATTTCTACATAAACTTCGGGAGGTACATGATGGTGAATGTAAAAAAGACAAATAACTTTTTTCTAAATTCAATTTTTTTCCTATACAAAATTATTTTTCCACAGAAGAATATTATTTTTTTTCATACAAACAACAAAACTTTTTTACCCGTAACTACCTTAGAACGTTTTGAAAAAAGTTTCGTATCTTTTTTTACGTGTACTGTCGTGCAGAATTACCTCCCGAAGTTTGTGCACTTTACCCCCGGATATAAATAAAGAGCGAAAAGGTGCATGTAGGCAAAAACAGGTTGTGCCAAACTCAGTCAGTGGTTTGATGCACATCCTCCCTTCCCACAAACCAGTGAAATAATGTCAATTTTTGTGGAGTGGAGTCGTCGGAGACGCCACAATAACTTGCTAAGATGCTGTTCAAGTTGGTGAAGATTCATTAAACTAATTGTTTAAGGAACTAAATGATGAAATAATAAATTAAATCCAAGTCCCACAATCTGTTACAAACAAAAGTGGTGTGTCAGTAATAAGATTTAAAAAATGACGACATTTACTAAAAAAATTAAAATTCCTGTAAATATTTACTGGTTGAAGATTAGTTTGGAAATGTATATATATTATCTAAAAGGGAATTAAATTCTTTACAACTTCTTTCAAACAAATTTCTTTCTTTGATAAATATTTTAGACGATATGAAGGAATGTTTGATGAAAAATGTGAGGTAAAATGATTTTATTCGAAAATATCTACATTTGTGGAGCGTGTAAGTCAAAAACGGCTGGGATTTCGAAAATTACGTATAGAATAAAAGTTGTAGATAATTTTATGAGCTTTCACTTATTCTAAAAAAAATCCTTTGAAATGCACCGTTTCCGAGATATAAGCGTAAAATTTGAACCTTCTCCCCCCCCCCCCTGCCTCCCCTAGCTCACCACCTAGACGTCAGAACTTTTAGTATGTTCACATCCTAAGCACCCGGACCAAGTTTCTGAAGGAATCGCTTAGGTGCACTCTACACCTTCTTTTGGAACATTAACTTTTTTTTTACATGAGCTCCACACAGGAGGCCCTGAGGAACATAATTTCCCTTAGGGCCTATGTCATCTTTATGCTCACCTATGATGCTGTGTGGAGGGTTTTTTTAAGGAAAGGAAGTAGAGGAGAGTTCTGGGAAGGAAAAGGGTTTAAGGGGTGGGTAGGAATCTCGGGTTCAGTATGTCCTGGTCATCCGCCTCCAAGACCTGGAAAAACCTCACCCCATGAACCCGGGCACCCCTGCTAAATCACCAAACGTAGCGAACCACTTGAGGTGACCTATGGCAGAGGTATTGGTTATCCAATAAAGGTTCCCGGGGCGGCGGTACCCATTCCCACCTCCCAAATTAAAAATTGACTGGACTATAAACAAATATGATTAAAATGTGCACTTTACTTAGTTGAAAATTAAAAAATGGGTCGGGTCAAGATGTCGCGGGTTCAATTCCTCTTTCAATGCACAAGCAACATCTTCCGCTTATTATGATGCTGGTAGGAGATTTTCAAATTGTCAGGTTATTCGTAAACCGGGAATACGAATTATGACTCTTTTTCTTTTAAAAAAAGTAGTACCCAATAAATAGATAAGCCTCACCCCATGAACTCGGACACCTCTGTTATCCAATAAATGGTTGCCGGGCGGCAATGGTCGCCTTAAAAATTGATACCTCATCCCATAACCCGAGAACCCCTGCTAAGTCACCAAACATAGCAAACCCCTTGGGTGACCTACGGCAGGGGTGTTGGTTATCCAAAAAATGTTTTCCGGGGCGGCGCGGCGGTACCCATCCCGTTCCGTCTCCCAAATTGATAAGAGAAATTAAAGAGAAACAATGATAATTGTAGTTCCGTTATAATAAATAATATAGCTTTGTTTTGTGAACGGTCACCTCAAGTGTACATTACACTTTATAGGTAATCTAACGTAATACATTGAGAAAATAACAGATATTTTCATAAATATTATGTGTATTTTAAAATTGTGGCAGCCCTACAAATATTATCAATTTCTCTGGGAACGCATATTTTTTGAAATGATACTTCTTGTCGACAATTATTAGCCAAGTTCCAAACCAGACCTTTTTGTAATAATAATGCGCGCGCATTCCTATTGACCCGCACGCTGCAGATACACCTCCTGTCGAATGCGTTAAAAGTAAATTTCACGACTCGTCCGAAATGGTTTTTTTTTGTGGGGAGAACGGGGCCTTCACGGCTCCGCGCGAGCCTCCGATAGCGTAGCGGAGTAAAGCGCGTGACTCAGCGGCCAGAGAGACATCCAGCGAACGGAGGTTCGAATCCTACGAAATCCAAAAAAAACCTTTTTATTTTGGTAAAATTAATATACAATCCTCAAACCACTTTAAAATAAACAGGCAAAAGAAAAGAAAGCGACATCTAAGTTGCTTTTTAGTTTTACTTCGACCGCGTGTGAGTTGCACACTCTTATTTATTTGTTTTTTACAATATCTCCACACATAAATCCCTGAGGAAAAAATGTCTGAGGGCGTATGTCGTCTTTGGGGATGCTGTATGGAAGGTCTTTTTAGGGAAAGAAAGGAGAGAAAGTTTTGGGAAGGTAAAAGGTAAGAGGGGAATCTGGGGGTTAATGTGTTCAGAAGTGACAGACGTATGAATCCATCTAACGAAAAAAAATTATTCATCTTAATATTTTAAAGCATAACTTGTAAAAAGCGTTTTTCCCTAAAAAAATTATACTCGCGAAAAGGTAGTGAAAGAGTAGATTATGAATTCTTTTGAGTACACCTTAGAGACGTTGTAGCTATGCAAACCGTTAAGGAATGTGCAATATTGATCAATATTAAAATCAATAATGTTATTATGAATGCAAATATTAAAATTACACATTTTTAGCTCGCTCGTCAGAATCACATAAATAAACTTTAAATCTTCTACATATTTTTAACGGTATCCGTAGTTTATGAAAACAATTAAGGTGGATGTAGATTCTACTTATTAAATACTATTCTACTGTCATTAGCAAAAAGGCTGCTAGAAATTTGTAAAAGTTACACTGCAATATAGTAAACCTTTCACCTATTACAATTAAAAGTATATCAGAATGTGACTTTGATAAATTCCTAGTGGTTTTTTTTGCTTATGACGGCAGTATTAGATTTTTTGTATTTTGGTGGACAATTCCGCCGGGGTCCTAGAAATAATGGTCGGACTATGCCTTCGCCTGTCGGCTTTACTGCAGCTTGTTTCGGTATTTGCGACAAAGAAATTGACATCAATTTTTCACCATTAGGAAAATAACGATGAAACTGCAGCCCCAGTCAGTTGTTAGAAAGGATTTAGCAAACGCAATCACTGTTTCTGCATTTTATAAAAACACCCGTCATTTTATCATTTTAAGAGTTTCGTGAAAACAAATGGGTGCCTTTTCTACATTTTCCGAAAAAACATTCCAATATAAAATTTAATGAAAATGAAAAATAAAATAATGAGGACAAGAAACATTTATTATTATTACAGAGCTTGGCTTAATTATCTCACTCAATTTCTACATTTTTCACTTAAGGTGATGGATGCACTACGAAGTAATGCAAAATCATTAATTTTTGGTATAAAAATTAGATTGCTTGGAAATATTTTAGAATTTTTTTAATTAACACACATATTTATATTCCTTTCAAGTATTTTTGATTAGTGATTTTATGAGCCCAAAAAAAATAAAGTACCAGGCCAATAAAAATTGTTTTAAAGTTTAAAATCTTCTACTTACGGATCACTTTTCGGTTATGGTTTTATATTAGGTATAATGTGGAAAATTAAATAGAACCGCATGGTGCCAACACCTTAACATGTAATTTTTTTATGAGAACAACTCTCTTTTTATAACTTTTGAAGGTTATTCCCATCAATGTAAAATTTCACTGAAGAAGAAGATAACACTAATAATCTAAAATCTAAACTATTCTAAACGAACATATGAAAGATAACAAGAGACTGACTGGTTCGAGTCCCAGCTGCGACCATTATCTTTTCTTTTTTTCTGTCTCTTGTTCTCTTACATATTTTCGTTTAGATTATTAGTGTTATCTTCTTCTTCAATGATACCTTAGTATGTTTTTAAAGACATATTGAAATGTACTAAAAACGACAATGAATAAATAATTTCTGTAATGAAAAAAATATACCTAAAGGGGATACAATAATTACGTGAGCAGTTTTTCTTCATATCTAGATCCCCCCCCCCTTGGTAAGAAAAATTTGGGCCACTTCGTATATTCTTTTCAAGTAACGTGAGATTTTGCTGGACCCCTTTTGAGCTCACGTAATTAATGTATACCCCTTAGACTCCCTAGAGAGAAAATATTGAGAACGTGTCCACAATAGTGGGAAGATACGAGTATGTTATGCATATAATTTTTTATACCGTGTTTTACGATACGTGTTGTTTATAAAGTTATTTATAAAGAAAAACTCAGCCTTTATGGTTAAAGATTATTATTATAAATATAAGGTACCTACATCTGGTTATGATATCAACAGGACAACAAAATAATATAAATAAGCGCATTCGTTATTTTCCCGACTGCTTTATGTACAGAAATAAAATGGTGGTGGTGATGGAACGGTGGCGTCTTATCTATTTGAGCCAACACGAGCAATTCATTCGTCATATAAAAATATTTTTAGTTGCTTTACGACAATCCTTCAGCTACATTTAATTAGCAACTAAGTCAATACCAAACATATAATTCGTGTGCGAAAACGCACGTAATATAATAAAGTATTTTCTGCAAAAAAATACTCTAGTTTCTACTAAGAATGATTTTCTGTTGTGATAAAATATTAAATGAAAGTCTTAGTGCAGAAACTGGTCTACTACATTTTTAGGCGAAAGTTACCTTTTAACTGTTTTTGATATTTGTATCTACATAGTAATGTAGGACAAAAATTCGCAAACAATTTTCGTTCTATAGATGTCTCATTGTAAACAGTGGCTCTTTTAAAATTTGTCTTTCTTAAGAAACGGGTTAATTCCTGGGTTTAAATCATTTCTGGAAAATTATAGGCCTATAACAGAGCTTAAGTTATTTTGAATTGTTATTCCCATTGTCTTGAAGAAGGTAGATACGGTTGTTTCCGAAACTTGTCGAGTACAATAATAGTAGTTGGATGGCTTATATAGCGCTGTTATATAGGTTTATATAAAATCACCTCAACGGTACTATTCAATTTAGGAGACGGGAACGGGTACCGACGCCTCGGGAACCATTTATTGGATTACCAACACCTCTGTCGTAGGTCACCCCAAGTGGTTCGCTACATTTGGTGATTTAGCATGGGTGCCGGGTTCATAGGGTGAGGTTTCTTTAGGTCTTGGCGGCGGATGATCTGCAAATACTGAACCCCAGATAAGTCTCCTCTCCTTAAAATAACCCTTCACACAGCATCCCCAAAGATGACATAGGCCCTGAGGGAAATTATTTTCCTCAGGGCCTCTCAGAAATAATGATAACGATAATAACGGTACGAAATTAACGTTAGCAAATGGCGATATAATTTTCATAATGTAACTTTTGCGATGACATTTGTTGTACTTTCAAAACTAGTCCGAGTGATTGCCACGGCTCGTTTTAGGTACCCAATAATGTAGGTGTAGTTGTAGGTACCCAATTTGCGAATTAAAATAGTAAATTTGAATTCTTGTATATGAGACCATACTTACAGTTTGTCAAATAAGAGCAAAAAGCAACGGAGGGCGCCACTGTTGTTCAAATGGCTATACAAAAAACATAACTCATGGTGGTTATGTAAAGCTGTGTAATAAGGAACTCGAGTGAAAAATATTATGGCTTTAAAAAAATAAGTTCATACAGACCAATGAACGCTGATTCTGAATGAATAAGTTTTATTTCATAATATTTAACGTAGAGTTCTTAAAAAAATAATCAAAAGTGCATCTTTAAACCTCTCGTCAAAACACACTGTAAAGTTGGTATTACCAAATGGTTAGTGCTGACGTCACGCGTCACCAGTCATTGTATTGAAACTTTGATTATGTAGGTATGGCACAAGCCACCAGTATTAACAACATTTCATGTTATTCGTTATTTCATACTGTTTATAGAGATTTAGTTGTTGTGTTTATTGAAACAATATTTAAGCCTAAATAATTCAGTATCAAAAATAGAGGTATCTCTATTAGTTTATCTCTATTATTTAAAATATTGAAAAACTTTAAACTGTACGAAAAAATTGTATAATATGCTACACCAAAATGTTACCTAGAGACGGGCAAAGCGGCTCAGTTGAACGAGAATGAAAAGATCCGGTTCAGTGAATCGGCGCAATTGAACGACTGAATTAAGCTACGGACACACTTGCTCATTAGAAGCCAAAGAGCATGCTACCTAGTAGCAATAGAGAACTCCAGTCCAATTTTTTTATTTTTTTTTAATGAATAAAGACCTTCAAACTTAAATAACTGCATTTTTATTTTTATAGGTAGTTTTAATGGTTAAAATAATTGCCAAAGTTTTAAATTTTAAAGACTCCCAGAAACGCACCGTATCTATGGTGGTCTTCACCCACCCATAGTTTTTTTACTTTTTAAGTTGCCATTTTGAATCAGTGATGTTATGTCGAGGGAAATTTCCCTAGATCTAGGGGAGAAAAATATTTTTTAGGGATAAGGGAAATCAGGACAAAATCTAGGGAAATTTCGAACTCTGGCAAAAATTTTATTACATATGACAATATTACTGGTATTATTTATATATATATATATATATATATATATATATATATATATATATATATATATATATATATATATATATATATATATACGTATGTATATTTTTTGGAATTCCTATGAATCTTAATTATTTTTCATGTACTTACATGCCATGTTATTTTTAACATTGACAACTCAAAATGATATTAGGGAACGTTCGGGGGGGGGTCTTCAAAATACCACGCTTGGTACAAATGAGCGGCGGGTTGCTTATGATTTTTATTTTGCAAAGTGTTTTTTTTTAAATTTGGAATTCAGTTTCTAATTCAGTGGTGAGTGTATTCGTACTTTTAAATTATTACTTCACGTAGCAAAAAGTGTTTTATTTGGAAAATCACGGTATTATTAGTATATTTACCAAGTTCCGATATCTTTCCAATTAATTATCATATTAATTAACATATAACAGGATCAGTGTTACACAATCAGGTGGCTACGTAGGTAATAAGGAACTCCAGTGAAAAATATTATGGCTTTAAAAAAATATGTTCATATAGACCAAGAAACGCTGATTCTGAATATATAAGTTTTATTTCATAATATTAAACGCAGAGTTTTTAAAAAAATATTAAAAAGTGCATTTTTAAACCTCTTCTCAAAACACAGCGTTAAGTTGGCATTACTGAACATTAATTACACACTTAACCTGTCACCTGGTGATAGTGTGTTGACATTTGAAATGACTTGAAGTGCACACGTACCTATGCAATTCAACATTTCGTGTGTTTGGTTTATTTTCATACTGTTTATAGAGATTTAGATAAATAATAGTTATTGTGTTTATTGAAACATAATTTAGGCCCTCAACAATTTACGAAAAGGGCTATATTTGCGGACAATCTGCAATAAATTTTGTCTATTTGAGGTTAAAGTCGTCCTATTTTGACATTTTGTTATGTATTTTCAAATTGTTTTTAGTATAGGGCTTTTTATACAAGTTGTTACACACTCGTCATGATCAGTGTATTATAAATACCAGTGTTTCTGTATGTATTATACATAAAACAATGTATCTACAAAGTAACGCCTGACACAAAACACGATGTCACATGTATTTGCAATGAAAGAGATGATTTATTGTTTTTATATTGCACTTTGATTAAATACAATAACAGTAGCGGTGAAATGTGGACATTTTACCAATGTTTTTCTATATTAAAAGCAGTTAATCTTGAATAAAAAACACACCTCACACCTAAAATTCATTACAAATCATTCTGCCATGACCGCCATGATCAGTGTTGCCAGCCGTGTCTTGTAAAAAGTCGCCTAAAATATATAAAAAAAGTAACCTTTTTGTGTGAAAAATAACCTTTCGTATTTTTTCCAGTGGAATGGTAAAAAGTTGATAGAATACATGAGGATATAAATAAACCAATCATCATGAGGAGCTCAGTATTAAAGTGGGACATAAGCCATTTGGATTATTTTTGAGTAGAGTGAGTTTTTTGTTTTGTATATACCGGTATGAAAAATCTGATATTTTTTCTACCTGCATAACCTTGCCGGCGTAAATAGCGGGTACTCAAAATGCAAAAAGTCAGATTGAGCGATCAATCAGATTTGTCGAGTGAGCGAGAAGCTATGGTTAATTTGTAATTTACACATTTTTTTTTTTAGTTTAGTTTATTGAGGTAACAAACAGTAATACATATTTTAATAATAAAGTAACATATTACATGGTTGCATTAACCAGCGAAGTTTCCGGTAAAATTTATAATATATATATAAAAACATAGATTAAAACATTAAAGAAAACATAAAGTGATAGAAAAAAAATATATATATATATACAACAGAAATGAAAAAAAAAACATACAAATTATAAAGCATTTTATAGGATATATAAATAATCCAAATATTATTATTATAATAAAAAGAAGGAAAACAAACATAATGAGAATGAAAAAAAAATAATAACATGCAGCAGGGGTGAAGAGTTCGTAATTAACAATTTGTTTAAATTTTTTCTATTACTGATTTAATAAATTGGCCTGAGGACAAATGAAAAATATCAGAGTCGTAAAAGATATCATTGAATTTTGTGCACGTCCTTCAGAGAAATGAATGTTGTGTGTAATTTGTTTTTGAGTGTGGGATGTGGAATAGTTGGTTTGATCTTGTGTTTCTTATTGGACAGTGGAAATTAATGTTTTCTAGAAGACAGTTGTTGTCAACAACGTTGTTAATGATTTTGAATAAAAATTTTTGGTCGGATATATTTCTTCTATCTTCTAAAGTTGATAAATTATGGAATGTTAATGAGTCTTTTAGGTTTTCTGATGTTCGAAAAGATTTAAAGTCTAGCAGCCTTACTAAAAAAAAACACAGCACGCCCGATAACCCGCGTTGCAGCAGCAACACGAATAAAACAAAAATACACTAAAACAAGATAACATTACTAATAAGGTTTGTTCTTAAAATGTATTTTATAATATTTAATTAAATGAAGACAATATAAGCTTTATTAACTTTAAGACAATATTAACTTTATGAGTAAAGACAATATGTTTTTACTCATAAAGTTAAAATAAAAAAAAAAAAAAAAAAAAAAAAATAAAAATATGTATTTTATAAGTTTGGCAACAATGTAATTTTTCATAGTGTAAGTACTAAATTGTGTGTTTTCCTTCATAACCGCCAGGTGGCGGTGCGGGCGCCTGCGCATTCGTCGTTCGGGCTGAAAGCGCGGAAAAAAAATCACTCCTCGGATGTGTGTGTAATATTATTACTTACTCAAAAAATGTGATCGTAATTTCTAATAATATGACTAATTCACCATTATATTCGTATAATTGATATATTTACCGAGTTTTTGAGGTTTTTAATAAGTTTTAGTCAAGTTATAATAAAAATAATCATACTTTGAAAATTGCAATGTCAAAAAGTATTTTATATAAAACATGAAAATAAAAATTTACATTTAAACGTTTTTATTTTATGAGAATTTCATAAAAGTGGTGTTTTTTTGAAATATTAATATCTAATACATGTTTTCCTAAACGTATCAAAATAATTAACGTCTTTAAAAATGCAAGAAATATGTTATAAAAGTCAGTATCATTTTTTAGGTTAGTTTTTTGGCAATAAAAAAAACTTTGAAATTTTTTATTACTATTTTATTGTATGCACGAGGAAAAAGTGAGGTGACAGTTTCGTTCCAAATTCATTATATAAAAGGTCTGTATTTTTTAAATTTTGTTTTTTTATAAATTTCTGTACACTTTCATCAAATATGTTTTGGTAAAATAAAAATTCCATTTTTTTTTCACGTTTGAATCTTAATATATGGCAGCTTTTTAAAACTAAAGCGTATGTCAATTACACAAATCTAAAAGATAATTTTATCTAGTTTTCATAAATGGTATTTGTTTTTACGACACCTTCAAAAATAATAAATATATACAACATTCAAAATACTTAGGAAAAAATCCTAATTTCGTTCAAACATCATTACTAAAACAGAGATAAACTACCCTCTCAGACTGTGTAAACCAAGTGTATTTTTTCCATGAACAATTTTTTAATTAGTAATGTTTTCACATCCGCGGCCGTTTGTCAATTGAATAAAATTTTCACTGGGTTTTTTAGTAAGGCTGTAGGTGTTTCAATGTCTTTTTTTGAATTCTTTCTAACCTTTCAATATTTACTTTGTATTGGGGATTCCATATGACTGATCCGAATTATAATATTGAGCGAAACGTGTTCCTCTTTCACAATAGTGTGAAAGAGAAAGAAGTAAAGTTTTGCAATAAGTGTATAGTCCATGATTTAGCAAGCCGTTAGCCAACACGAAAAAAAAAAAAAAAAGAGCATTCCGTTTGACGTTGGTTCTGAAAAATCACCTAAAAGTAACCTTTTGAGTAGTGTAACCTGAAAGAAACCTTTCAGAGTAAAAAATCACCTAAAAGGTTACAAAAGTAACCTTCTGGCAACGCTGGCCATGATTCTTCATTCAAACAGGGATGTTCTGCCCAAAAAAATTATTTCCCTAGATTTCAAAGTGAAATTTCCCTAGAATTTCACATTTACGCAATTACCTACGTAGCCACCCGATTGTGTAACACTAATCCTCTTATATGTTAATTAATATGATAATTAATTGGAAAGATATCGGAACTTGGTAAATATACTAATAATACCGTGATTTTCCAAATAAAACACTTTTTGCTACGTGAAGTAATAATTTAAAAGTACGAATACACTCACCACTGAATTAGAAACTGAATTCCAAATAAAAAAAACACTTTGCAAAATAAAAATCATAAGCAACCCGCCGCTCATTTGTACCAAGCGTGGTATTTTGAAGACCCCCCCCCCCCCCCGAACGTGTCACGTAGTATGGGTACGTTCCATAATATCATTTTGAGTTGTCAGTGTTAAAAATAACATTGCATGTAAGTACATGAACAATAATTAAGATTCATAGGAATTCCAAAAAATATATATACGTATATATATATATATATATATATATATAAATATTACCAGTAATATTGTCATATGTAATAAAAATTTTGCCAGAGTTCGAAATTTCCCTAGATTTTGTCCTGATTTCCCTTATCCCTAAAAAATATTTTTCTCCCCTAGATCTAGGGAAATTTCCCTCGACATGACATCACTGATTCAAAATGACAACTTAAAAAGTAAAAAACTAACGGTGGGTGAAGACCACCATAGATACGGTGCGTTTCTGGGAGTCTTTAAAAATTAAAACTTTGACAATTATTTTAACTATTAAAACTAACTATAAAAATAAAAATAAAAATGCAGTTATTTAAGTTTGAAGGTCTTTATTCATTAAAAAAAATAAAAAAATTGGACTGGAGTTCTCTATTGCGTAAATGTGAAATTCTAGGGAAATTTCACTTCGAAATCTAGGGAAATAATTTTTTTGGGCAGAACATCCCTGTTTGAATGAAGAATCATGGCGGTCATGGCGGAATGCGGAATGCTTTGTAATGACTTTTAGGTGTGAGGTGTGTTTTTTATTCAAGATTAACTGCTTTTAATATAGAAAAACATTGGTAAAATGTCCACATTTCACCGCTACTGTTATTGTATTTAATCAAAGTGCAATATAAAAACAATAAATCATCTCTTTCATTGCAAATACATGTGACATCGTGTTTTGTGTCAGGCGTTACTTTGTAGGTACATTGTTTTATGTATAATACATACAGAAACACTGGTATTTATAATACACTGATCATGACGAGTGTGTAACAACTTGTATAAAAAGCCCTATACTAAAAACAATTTGAAAATACATAACCAAAAGTCAAAATATGACAAGACTTTAACCTCAAATAGACAAAATTTATTGCAGATTGTCCGCAAATATAGCCCTTTTCGTAAATTGTTGAGGGCCTAAATTATGTTTCAATAAACACAATAACTATTATTTATCTAAATCTCTATAAACAGTATGAAAATAAACCAAAAACACGAAATTTTGAATTGCATAGGTACGTGTGCACTTCAAGTCATTTCAAATGTCAATACAATACACACTATCACCAGGTGACAGGTTAACAGTGACGTCACCGTTAACCATTTCAGTAATGCCAACTTAACGCTGTGTTTTGAGAAGAGGTTTAAAAATGCACTTTTTAATAATTTTTTAAAAACTCTGCGTTTAATATTATGAAATAAAACTTGTATATTCAGAATCAGCGTTTCTTGGTCTATATGAACATATTTTTTTAAAGCCATAATATTTTTCACTGGAGTTCCTTATTGCTACCCGCTCACTTGTTCGCAAAGATCCGCGAACCGCGAGCTAGTGTGTCCGTAGCTTTGAAGATCGGTCTTGCGGAACCGGATCTTACGGATCCGTATGAAGATCCGGGTCACTGAGCCGACTCGTTCGCGAACGACTCACTTCTCTACGAACTTCGATTTCAAAATGGCCGTCGTCGACCAGCTGCTAGGCGCTGTATCGCCTGTATCTTATTTGCCTACAATTTTTGCAGTGTGCAGGTGATGCTCCGTTTGAGATAGTATTGATTTTAAAAGCTAAAAAAATAATAAATTCAAACAATTTCTATACCACTCTCCCGTAATAATATTGAAAAATATAATATAATAAATAAATAATTCCACCTAAATAATGTTTTAACTTATCGAATAGTACCATACTTTCTTCCGTACAACTGTCATACAAAATGAACACCTTTTGAACACCTTGTTGAACACCTTGTTGAAAAACTTTTCAGGAGTGATGACGTCACACGATTCACTATACGTACGGTGTTTTTCGGGGGATCTTGAAAAATTAAAACTTTGAAAATTAATTATTTTAACTATTAAAACAAACTCTAAAAACAAATATGCAGTTATTTAAGTCAGAAGGTCATCATTATTCATAAAAAAATTAAAAATTGGACTGGAGTTCTCTAAAAATTATAAAGACATCAAAGCGAAAAAAATATTTTTTCATTGCAATCTAGATGCCCACTGATCTTAAAATTAGAATTGCATATGAACATATTATGCAATTAATATGCCTTTGCAATTAATAATGAAGAATAAAGATATTGTAATAAAATATAAAGTACAGTTTAGAAATTGTTCACATTTATTTTAACTCATTCAGATCTAAAAGTAGCGTAACTAAACTCACCATTAGTGAGTCTTCCTAATCGTGAGTTTAGTTACAAAAATTTAAAGCAAATCACTTTGTAAAACATCATTCAATGTGATTTACAGTGTTCTATAACCATACCCGAAATCTTACTTTAAACCGAATTAAGTGGGCTATTCAAGATTACACTTTTTTTCTGCCTATCCGAGATTCAAGAAAAATAGTTTTTCCATCATTGTGGAAGAACAGTAATGAGGTAATACATTTTAATATTTTGCAGCTAAACCAAAGAATTAAATAAAATCTTGTGTTTTCAATATTTTATTCCAAACTAAAACGAAACACAGCATTAAAACCATGTAAAATTTGTAAAAGTGGATCAAACCTCTTTCTTTATTTAGCTCCTCATGTTTTTATGGGTGTTTTCTGTACAACTTTGCTTTTTTGATGTAGCATCGCGTAGATGGCGTATCGTGCGAAATTTATGGCCGCGGAGAATTTTCCGATAGCGAAGAATACAACCCTAACCCCGTATACGCAACTAACTAACCGGCAATTTTCTGAGAAAACTCGCCTGATAGGGGTGGAATTCTTTCGTGAGAAACCCGCGAATCCTGCCGCTGGGAGCTCCGGTGTTACCTCTCTTTCTGTTGTACGCGTTGTTAGTGGGAAAGGGGGAAAGGATACGACGGGGCTATCAGCGGTACAGCGATAGCCGGTGTCACGCCACCCGGGGCGCCAACATCGACTTGCAAAAAAATACTACTTCAAAAAGTATATCTGGGTGGCAATTCATTAGTAATTAATTATTCTATGTCGAAATCATTATACTTGTTCTACCATTATAATATAAAGTACTTCATTATGTATTTATTTATTTTGGTTTTTAAGCGAAGTTGGATTAATGATAAATTATCTTTAACGTAATACTAAGTATGAAAATAATGATAAATTATCTGTAAAATAATACTTAGTTTGAAAGTAAGGATAAATTATCTTTAACGTACCTAATACTAAGTTTGAAATAATGATAAATTATCTTTAACGTATCTAATACTAAGTTTGAAATAATGATAAATTATCTTTAACGTACCTAATACTAAGTTTGAAATAATGATAAATTATCTTTAACGTAATATTAAGTATGAAAATATTAATAAACTAGCTGGGTTACCCGGCTTCGCTCAGGACAACATTCGAGAGTGTTCTGAAATGTTTCACATTGATGTTCCCGATTCCCTATTCCCGAACTTTCCACAATTTTCCAGAATGTTCCGGGATGTTCTGGAAAGTTGTGGAATGCTCTCAAATACTCTGACTGGGTGTTCGGCTTCGCTCAGGAAGTTGATGTGAGATTGAATTGACGTTCGAATCCACGACGGATCGTGCTTTATATACCCCATATGGGTAGCCCCATAAAAAAACTTCAAATGTTCCAGAATAATGTTCCAGATCATTCCACAACATTTAGGAGTATTCTGGAGTGTTCCACAATGATCTGGGATATTCCGGTATATTCCTAAATATATTCCAGAATGTTCCGGAATGTGTTGGAATGCTCAAGAATACTCTGGAATGTTTTGAACTGTTATAAATTTCAAGGGGGCGAGACTTCCAGCCCTTATATCTTTAAAAGCACGCCCTTCAAGTAAAACCGATAACTTTCTTCATGGATGTGGGATAGAGGACTATCACACAATATAACCCCCGTTATCATACCGGGACTTGTCTTTGAGTTTTAGCGGCATGCACATTGAACACTTTTTTAATAATGTATATTAAAGATAAATATTATCTGAAATTCTAGAATTATAAAAATGAGAACTGTCCAGAACCTTCTAGACTCGACAAAACTCTCCGCCACTCATTTCTGAAAGCTTCTAGAACTTTCTCCTTCCAAACAATCCTAGAGCATTAGGGAGGCTTCCAGAACTATCTAGAACCTTCTAGACTCACCAACACACTCCATCGCTCCTTTCAAAAGTTTCTAGAGCTTTATCGAGCCTTCTAAAACTTTTCGGAACCTTCTGGACTCACCGACATACTCCGCCACTCCTTCTAGAACTTTCTACAGTTTTATCGAAACTTGTAGAACTTTTCGGAACCCTCTAGACACACAGACATACTCCGCCACTCCTTCCAAAATTTTCTATAGCTTTATCGATCCTTTTAGATCTTTTCGGAACCTTCTATATTCACCGACATACTCCGCCACTCCTTTCAGAACTTTGTACAGCCCTATCGAACCTTCCAGAACTTCCTACAGCTTTATGGAACCTTCTAGAATTTTTCGGGACCTTCTAGACACACCAACACACTCCTCCACTCCTATCAGAACTTTCTACAGCTTTACGGAACCTTCTAGAACTTCTATAGTTTTATCGAACCTTCTAGAACATTCCGGAAACTTCCAAACCCACCGACATATTCCGCCAATCCTTTCAGAACTTTGTACAGCTTTATCGAACCTTCTAGAACTTCCGGTATCTTCTAGACTCACCGCATATTATTTCTGAAAGCTTCTAGAACTTTCTCCTTCCACAATTTTCTAAAGCATTCGTGAACCTTCAGAACCTTTTAGACTCACCGACATACTCCGCCACACCTTCCAGAAATTTCTACAGCTTTATCGAACCTTCTAGAACTTTCCGGAACCATCTAGACTTACCGACATACTCCGCCACTCCTTCCAGAACGTTTTACAGCCCTATCGAACCTTCTAGGACTTCCTACAGCTTTATGGAACCATCTAGAATTTTCCGGAACCTTCTGGACACATCGACACACCCCTCCACTCCTTTCAGAACTTTCTACAGCTTTATCGACTTGAACTTTCCGGAACCTTCTAGACTCGCTGACATACTCCTCCATTTCTTCCAGAACATTCCAAAGTCTTGTCGAACTTTCTAGAAGTTTCCGGAATCTTCCAGACTCTTCTTGATGTTTCTAGAGTCTTCTTAGAACTTTCAGCCCTTATATCTTCAAAACCAAGCGCTTTAGGTAAAAACGAATACCCCTATTCCCTAGGGGGGATAGAGATCTACCATACCATATAACTCTTTTGATCGTACCGGCACTCGTTTCTGAGTTTTTGCGTTCCGCACGTTTTTTTGGACTTTTTTTAATATATATATATATATATATATATATTGATTATCTTTAATGTAATACTAAGTTTGAAAATAATGATAAATTATCTTTAACGTAATACTAAGTTTGAAAATAATGATAAATTATCTTTAACGTTATACAAAGTATGAAAATAGTGATAAATTATCTTTAACATTAAACTAATAATACCATTCTGCTATTTAAAAAGAAAAGTTGGATCCACTGAGCATGGCCCTGAGAAAAATGATTTCCCTCAGGGCCTATGTCTTTGGAGATGCTGTGTGGAGGGTATCTTAATTTCATTAAGGAGAGAATGTTCTGGGAAGGAAAATGCGTGAGGGATGGGTAGAAATCTGGATGTCAGTATGTCCAGGAGTAGCAGATGTTAACATCCATCCCTCCCTTTGCGTCGCAGGGAGGGCGATTAGTCTAGAAAGTCCGGCTGGAGATGTGGAAGGGTCTCCCTCAATCTCTCCCATCCTGGCTCGCCACACAGTTGGCGGGCAGACGCATTCGCCGCCTAGACCTAGACCTCACCCCGTGAACCCGGAGACTCCTGCTAAATCAACAAACGTAGCGAACTACTTGGCAAAGGTGTTGGTTATCCAATTAATGGTTCCCGGGGCGGCGGTACCCATACTCGCAACCATTTTTTTCCGCTACTTTTAGAATGTTGACCTGTTTAAAAAAAATCGAAAATACGAATAAAGGAATTGACAGGATCTACCAAAAGTGTTTTCATGATTTTATCTAATTCTTTAAAGCATAATATTTAGTCGACGTGAACTGTTATCGTTTGTTCTTTGTCGATCTGCAGTCATGTTTGGGAACGAAAACAAAATAATTGATAAAAATGTTTATCGAAGTGTTCGTTGTTGGGGGTCTGAGTATTGCTCAACGCAAAAGGTTCCGAATCACCTCTGAAATTTTCCATACTGAAAATTCCTGCACGCTTGTGAGAACGGCGGTAGATTCCAGGGGGTTTTGCATTCTTTTTAATTGGCGCAAATCACCCCGATGCACTCAAAGGGCAGAAACTCCATTAACTTTCCTGCAACATAATGTAATTATGTTTTTGACGGACACAGCGGGCCTTCCGAGAGCTGGGATTTATTATTGACAAAGGGAAAACTGATCACGTGATCACGAGTCATTTTTACCATTTTTTAATGAAAAATTTACTCTAAAATAATATCATCACTGGAACCAATGGGGTTGATGAAAGTGGGGGGGGAGGAGGTGGCAAAGATAAGGTTGTGAATTGTGAAGTATCAGGATATTCAGATCAGGTTACGTGAATTGCGCTAACTAATTCTGCGTTTAGACCTCTATGGACAATTTATTGGACGAACATTGAAGTCCATTGAACTTTGGGTTTCTATTCCTTAGAAATGCCTGTTCTCACGGATCTACATTATTATAGGTTCTATAAAATAGATCGAATAATAGATTCGGAGTAATCTGGGACGGCCCTGAGTCAAACGGCGCCTGGCGCGAGTAAAATTTTGGCGTCCCTTAGTCATTAGTAGATGATCACTGATCACTATTTCAATTTGTATTTTTGTTTTGCGCCGTTTTTTATGAGAAATATCTCCAGAGTGACACGGTATGAGGCGCCCGTAGCGGACTGCTCTGGGTGTATCCCGGCAATATACTGGTACTTTTTTTCTTTGATCGGGTAGATACTTCTTATTTTTCTGTAGTGACCTACTCGGGTACATACGAGTACTTATCATTTTTCTGTGCCCTACTCGGGTAGGTACTTTTATGCTACAGTAACCTTCCCGGTCAGAGGCATCACAGTCTAGAAAACATTAGTTGGGGAAGACGCGGGTTAAGTAGGGCGTCCGGCGATGGTAAGTAGTAAATGGCGCGAACTTCCGCCATGGCATCCAAAATTTGTGCTGCCAGCGCGATAAAGACAAATCAAATACCGGAAATGTTGTGACTTCGTGAGTTCATAAAATAGCTATGTTCTTCTCCCCGCCGGACCTGTTTGCGCCATATTCGTTTCTGCTGCAGCGGAAAATACGATTTATTTGTTTACATGCAATAAATCGAAGCTTAAATATTTTGACTAACCGTGCGAATAAAGCTCTGGAATTAATTTTGATCGTAAACTAACATTGCACGAGTAGAGACTCGTAAATTTAAACCCTACCTGATTTTTATTTATCGAACTAAAGTTATTCATTAAACTGGATCACAGTTTTCTCCAATAAACCAATTTATTAGATTATATTTATTTATAAAATTAACATGGACAGGGTAGGTAGGTAACTAAATTAACCACAGTAAACATTTTTGGTAGTAGTTTTCATAGTTTTAGTAATTCAGCAGAAATACTACTGTAATTCTATTTAAAGATAAGAAAAGAATTAACGTTCCAACACATTTAATTGAATTTTCGGCTAATCGATTCAGAACAAACATGGTGAATTTCACACGCGAATCATTTGTCCGGAAAATGTCCATTGTCCTCATAAGCTCACGGCGAGACATTGTCCCCATAGGATCGACGAGACGCGACGGTTTGATGACCGCTAGTTCAGGTGATAAATTAATTATAATAATTATCTTGTAAACGCTATAAATCTGGGAAAAAATAGCTACATACTAATTTATTAAACACGAATGTATAACACATTTCTAACGATTTTTCCTCTGGTTAATTATAATGGTTTTCTTTGAGAAGACATCAAATTTTATACGAAGAGATGATTTTTTTCGTGGTGATATCACGTAGAGATACCATAACAATCACAACTAATAGATTTGATTTTTTTCATTGCTGGTAATCCGCGCTTTATTATTTAAAAAAAAACTTTGCCATGTACTTTACCCGTCTTACTAGACAATATCACTATACGTAATATATGTGATGTTTCTATAATTTTGATAATTATTAATTTGGGAAACCTATGAGTAACAATTAACGAAATTGGAAAAGCTTCTTATGCGTTACATTGTTCCTCCATCCACTAATCCAACAATCTAGTAATGGCGCGGTTGTCACGCTCCAGAGTATGTAATAATCCCGCCTCATTGTCACGTGAAATCACTTTATTTGTTCAGACTAATGGAAACGAAATTGTGTTTGCCGGAATGTTTCTTCAGATTCGAGTGTTTTTATAAGGGCGGCAAACAGTACACCGGAAAATAGCGTGGAAATACAGAAAATGTTTCAGAAGTCGTTTCCGATTTTGTAAATATGCTTTCATAGTGTGCTCGAGATGTTTTCACCGAAGCAAGTAGGTATTGGAGTGTTTTCTTCTGGGGAAGAGGAAGGTCCGGGAAGCGAATTGACAAGTCACTCGTGTTAGGTGCTCGCCGGCGATTTCTTTGCTATAAAGTAAACAAACTACCGACACGTCACTTGCGCAAGCATTTCCCCAGGAAAATAAACACAGCCGTGTTGGCTTTGTAGAGTGGTGAGGGCGTCGAGAGTCGGCTGCGGTGTTAAATTATTATTTCCCGTCATCACATATTGTAAATAATATATTAGCGGTAGCGACCTGTAACATTTGCTTTTACGCAGTAGCCCATCCACTTGAAATGTAACATTATATTATTACAAGAAAGCGCAAATCTAGAGGTACTGTACCTGTTTAATTATCATGTACATTGTACATACCTACATCATTTCATCTTCTCGATGGAATAGAAATTATATTCGATCTTAAGCCCACCAAGTTTTTTATCTCACCGTTAATTTTCTAGGGAAAAATTACCTATTTAAAACCACAATCTTTTGCCTAGTTAGTGCTGGATCAACATATTCTTGATTCAGCAATGGTAAAAAATTCATTAAAATTAATTAATTTCGTTATTTTTTTATTGGTAAAGTAAAGGTGTCTGATAAAAATAACCAAATTATCGTTAGTAATTTATTGTGTTTATCTTGCTTAATTATGTTAATGAATCTAAGGATATTTTTTTATTATTTTGTAGATGTAAGAGTTTCCAAAACACGAAGCGAGGTGAAATATGCCGGATTCCCGGTTGCACGGTGTCGCCATCTGCCCCGGGTACCCCTACTCCGATACGACTGCAGCACACTCTGCCGGACACTTTCAAACAGTTCATTCTGTACGTCTACACTGGAAAGGTTTGCGTCTTTGCTATTTTTAATGCTATTAGCGCCATCTGTATTAGACTAGCTTGTGCTGATTCATGTTTATCTATTCTTCGTAATCGAGGTCGTGAGTTCAATCCCAAGCCTAAAATGCTAATGAGTTATTTTTTAAAATTTAAGTTCAATGCATCAAAGAAAAACGAAAGTAAGTTCTTTCGAAAATTAAAAAAAAAATCTTGACAATGTTATATCGAAATCCCAGTATAACATTAATAATATTTAGATGATTTGGCTGGCGCCGTTTTTGTGAAAAATTACCTCAAGGGCGCTGCTATACAAACTTATAATATATTTCTACAATCTTACTTCCAACTACAAATTAGACAAACCATTATAACAACTAATGCATAAAAATTGCATCCTCCGGTTCATCGATCACTGATATGAAACTATATGTACAATGATTTGACCAATGAACTGTGTAAAAATGTAAGTACATTGTTTTATTTATACTCTGTACAGGCAGAAAATATACAGGACCATACTTACCTGGGAGTAATAATTTAACATTTTTCTTGTTACCTCTAGTTGTTACTCCAAGATTCCGGCGTATTTGAGATGATGACATTGGCTGCAGACCTCGGAGTAGAAGAGCTAAGGTCTGCTTGTGAAGATCACGTGACCTCTACTCTTTCCGTTGCAAGCGCCTGCACTTTTTTGGCTGCTGCAATGGACATTCAAGAAAGACCATCAGGTTTGAATATTTATTGTTTTAAACATGAATGCATACATTTTTTTATTAGGAAATTGCACAATGAATAAATGATTTGTCGAGTCGAATTGCACTTTTTCATGTATTAGAAATTTAATATTTATTACGAAAAAAATATTTAGACCATTTTCCAAAAAGCAATTGTTCTAATCTTAGAGGAAAATGTTCGACTAGTAATTTTTTTATTTTGAAGATTATTTTTCTACCACACGATTTCACCATCCCGAAGACATCAAGAATTCATAAATTACAAAGGCTAACAAATGCAATATTGGATTCAGTCACCGATACAATATTGTATTTGTAAGCTTTTTTTAAAGATTTGAGTTTGTTTGTGGACAAAACTATTTATTCACATTCATATACAGTATGTACGTGCGCAAACAATTAATTCTTCTTAATATTTTAAAGCATAACTCACAAAAAGTGTTTTTTAATCTAAAATAATTAAACTATCGCCATCTTTAAAAGAATAGATTTTTAATTCTTTTATCACCTAACCGACGTTCGCGAAGTCGCAAAGCAGCGAAATCATTAGCATCTCCCACACGCAGACTTCGGAGCGAACGAGTCCCGCGTCACTTCAGGCCGCCGCGCAGAAAAGTCTCACAATAAAGTGCGCTGTAAACCCATCGGTCTTTACTTCTCTGCGCGGTGGCCTGAAGTGGCGCGGGACTCGGTCGCTCCGAAGCGTGCGTGTGGGAGATGCTAGTGCGAAATAAACAGTGCAGCCAATGTAATATTTTTTCTTATGCTTTATTATTTCAATAAGGAACTCCAGTGAAAAATATTATGGCTTTAAAAAAATATGTTCATATAGACCAGAGGTTCCCAAACTTATTTTTTCTCGTAGACCCCTTTCAAACCCCCTGCTGCTTCATTTCTACCACATTCCCAAAACTCATAAAAAAATATGAAGATTAGATCTAACGATGGAAAATTGCATCGCGGCTAGTTCCAACCCTAAATTCGGAGTGGTATAAATAAAAACGAAAATAGTGTATTTTCTTGTGTTCCATTTATTAAAATAATATGATAATAGACTTAGGGGGGAAATATATGTAGATGACTCAAAAAATGTTTTCATTTTTTTTATTTCATGAATTGTTATGTTAACTATTGAAATAAAGTTTTAAATAAAAAATTCAATTCGTTCCGGTGTTATGAGGGTGTTTGCGCCGAACCGCTTGGTAAACTTGAACCGCATTTTTCTCGAAACAACTTTTTTTGAATTTGTGTGCACTCTAGCTCAGATAGTTTTTAACCGAACATTTTAAAAATTTGCCAATACCTTAATTATATAATTATGCTCTATCTATGTGAACCGAAATTCGTAGTTATATCATTGTCAAAAGTATTTTTTAATTGCAAAAAAATGTAAAAAAAATTGGCAAAAATCAAGGTTTCCTGTTTACTACACGCCTGTAAAAAAAATTATTTCCATTTTTTTGGGAAAAATAAGGTTATGATAGAAGAGACACATCATTTTCTTAAATTTAATTTAAAACCATATTGATTTGAGATGGAAACTATGGCCTCCAAAATGCACACAAAAGCTACGTCTGATGGTGACGTTCGATGCATAGCTGCTGATAATTTTCATATTTTCCGAGGAAATGCTTCGAAAAATTCACAATATTTTCTTAAGTAGATGTGTAAAATGACCCCAAAGTCTCAATAAATAATACACATTTCTTCCATGCCAAAAAATTCATGAAAATCATTAAAAAATCTAGTCCTGTGTCCTGTATTTCCTCGTAAATAGAATTAAATATCGAATATGCAAGGTTTTACAAGTAACAGTCGCTGACCTTCTTAAAATACACTACTATTTAAAATTAAGGGAGGTTTTAGAAAAAGGAAATTATTGCTAAATATTAAGGCTATCTGATCCATAAGTCGGCCTAACTGAAAATAAATTTCAAGCCCGTGGCCCAAAAAATTTGCAAAATTATTTTTTCGCACTATCTATTAGGATTGCAAGAGAACCGTAGTTCAAAATGTAGTTAAAGCTTCGAAATGTTTTTTTTTAAGTCTAAATTTTTCACCGAAATAGAGCCTGTCAAAAATCACCGCAAAATTTAGGTTTTTTTTGCTCCCTTAATTTTTTTTTTAGTGATGTATTATCTGCCTACATTGATAGGTAAAGCCAGGCTAACATTTTTGTTCTTTACTATCGAAACCAGATAAATTTTCGTGGACCCCCACATACAACTTGTGGACCCCCATTTTTTTATCACGCCAACGTAGACCCCCGCCGAGTCTCCCGTGGACCCCTGGGGGGTCCACCTGGACCACTTTGGGAATCACTGATATAGACCAATGAACGTTGATTCTGAATATATAAGTTTTATTTCATAATATTAAACTTAGAGTTCTTAAAAAATTACTAAAAAGTGCATTTTTAAACCTCTCGTCAAAACACACTGTAAAGTTGGTATTACTGAATGGTTAGTGCTGACGTCACAAGTCACCAGTCATTGTATTGAAACATTGATTATGTAGGTATGACACAAGCCATCAGTATTAACAAGATTTCATGTTAATTGTTATTTCATACTTTTTTTTTTTTTTTTTTTACATGAACTCCACACAGGAGGCCCTGAGGAAAATAATTTCCCTCAGGGCCTATGTCATCTTTGAGGATGCTGTGTGGAGGGTTTTTTTTAAAGAAAGGGAGGAGAGGAGAGTTCTGGGAAGGAAAAGGGTTTAAGGGGTGGGTAGGAATCTGGGGTTCAGTATGTCCTGGTCATCCGCCTCCAAGACCTAGACAAACCTCACCCCATGAACCCGGGCACCCCTGCTAAATCACCTGTTTATAGAGATTTAGTTGTTGTGTTTATTGAAACAATATTTAAGCCTTAATAATTCAGTATCAAAAATAGAGGTACCTCTTATTAGTTTATCTCTATTATTTAAAATATTGAAAAACTTTAAACTGAACGAAAAAATTGTGTAATATTTTACATCAAAATGCTACCTAGAGACGGGCAAAGCGGCTCAGTTGCACGTGAATGAAAAGATCCGGTTCAGTGAATCGGCTCAATTGAAATACTGAATTAAGCTACGGACACACTTGCTGCCAACTACCTGGTAGCAATTGCTACCCGCTCACTCGTTCGCAAAGATCCGCGAGCAAGTGTGTCCGTAGCTTTGAAGATCGGTCTTACGGAACCAGATCTTACGGATCCATATGAAGATCTGGGTCACTGAGCCGACTCGTTCGCGAACGACTCACTTCTCTATGAACTTCGAATTCAAAATGGCTGTCGTCGATCAGCTGGTATGCGCTGTATCTTATTTGCCTACAATTTTTGCAGTGTGCAGGTGATGCTCCGTTTGAGATAGTATGGATTAAAAGCTAAAAAAATAATAATTTCAAACAATTTCTATACCACTCTCCCGTAAGAATATTGAAAAATATAATAACATAATAAATATAATATAATAGATATAATATAATAAATATAATATAATAAATAAATAATTCCACCTAAATAATGCTTTAAATTATCGAATAGTACCATACTTTCTTTCCATATAACTGTCATACAAAATGAACAACATCTGTTGAAAAACTTTTCAGGAGTGACGTCACACGATTCACTATACGTGCGGTGTTTTTCGGGGGATCTTGAAAAATTAAAACTTTGAAAATTATTTTAACTATTAAAACAAACTCAAAAAAATGCAGTTATTGTCAGAAGGTCAAAAAAAAAATTGGACTGGAGTTCTCTATTGTCTCTTTTTAGAATCAATAAATATGAGTATTATTTATGAGGGCCCTACTGAAGGCTCGTAGTCCATGTTCATGGGAGATTTTTTTTTTATTAATTTTTTAAATTTTTATTAATATTTGTTTCATTTACATTTTCATAATATAACATAATATTGCTTACATATTTTTATACACTCTCCTAAGAAAGCAAATGCTTGTGTTTAGGAGAGGACAACAATATGTGTGACAGTGTTTTACTTCAAGCTACGTCACACATTCGAAATTTCGAAAGCGACCTGACGAGTTTTTTTTTCGAAAGGGCCCCTATGAGCTAACCTTGTTACACATTTTCTATCAACCTTGGGCCCTACTAATAAACGTGTTTTAAATTTTACATGACTGATAAACAAACATTTGTAGGGTAGGTAAATGGTTGTTTATCAGTTACGAATTTTTTTTAACATGCTTCTTAGTAAGGGGGATGTTCTATAAAGTGTTTCGTTAACTTTATTTCACATTAAATATTATTTTATTTTTTTGCTCGTAATCTTTGTTTACTAAATATTTTTCGTACCCCGTTTGTTTATGGTCAAAGTGTAGAGATGGTTGATATCCGAAATGGGTTGTCACTACAGTTCCGTTACCATTCCATTAGTCTGAGTTAGACCCGGTTCTTTATTCAATTACTCTTGTAATCGTTTCCTCAAAAAGAAAAAGCCGTGGGGGAAAAGGATTTGCAAAAATGAGATTTTTTTAGAAAGAAAAAAGGAGATGCAAGTGATTTTTTCCCATCTTGGGTGGAGGTGGCTGGAGAAATTCTGAGAAACAGAAACAGGTTCCTGGAAAAATTTAAATATTTTGTTACTTTTTTACTATTTTTCTAGTATACATCAATTTTGATAAATGATCCAAAGGAACCAATTTCAAAATTAACCGGTTTCACAGATAAATAATACTGATGGTTCCAGCGACAGCGAAGGAACCGGTTCCTTGTAACTGGGACAGGAGTTTCGACGTCGACCATCTCTATCAAAGTGCCGCCATTTTTCTTGAAGCATTTGATTTATCTCTGGTTTATACACGCCGGTCGTTCGGAAACGTTGTGAAGTTTCAAAATTATACACATTTGAAATCATTCAAAATGTCATACAAAGGACCACCGAAAGTTCAGAAGGTGATGGTTCAACCCATCAACCTTATTTTCCGATACCTGCAGAATCGCTCCCGAGTGCAAGTTTGGCTCTATGAAAACATAAACCTACGAATCGAGGGGCATATCGTCGGCTTTGACGAATACATGAATCTTGTTTTGGACGAAGCTGAAGAATACAACGTCAAGACGAAGAACCGAAAACCCCTGGGAAGGATCATGATGAAAGGCGACAATATTACGTTAATACAAAACGTCAATCCATCCGCCACTAAAATAATGTGAACATCACTGTGATTGTGAATTTTAGGTTAACGGACTGTCGAATAATTTTAATATAATCCGAAAACGATCTGTACCTGCCAATATTCGTATGGCGCCTGAATTTATCGAAAGAAATGATTGAGCGTGTCTAGAAAAATTAAGGGAAGGAACAATACTTGGAATATTATTAGTGAAAGTTTGCGAGATCGTCTTTTTCACAATATGAAAGTTCACACATTATTGTGATGTCAATATTTTGTTTGTTTGCCTGCAACAATCAAAACATTTTTCCGAATACTCCTTGTTATCTTCTGTATGACAAATCCCGTGCTTATTCAAGAATTTATAATTATTGTCTAAGTGAAACGTCAAATATTTCAAACTTCAAATATTTTCATACAATTGAAATATCATAGTTATACCTACAATAAATGCTTTCATTTCTACAAATTAACATTGTTTTGGTGAATAATAAATATTCTGATAAATTCATACGAAGTAATCATTCAAATAAAACCTAGTGAAATTCAACTAAGATATTTTTCGGTGACGAGGAGTGGTATTATTTTGTGGATCAATTCTAAATGAAATAGATATTTTTAAAACATTAGTGTAAATTTCTTGCAAAATAAATATTTCATGGTACAAGAATTCTTTGATTTTATTTTCTTCCCTTTTTCAAAAAATTAGAAGTATGTTTTAGATAAACGTTACTCCAGTATTGTCCCCACATACATTTATGTTACAGCAATAAATAAATTGATTGTAAGGTGAAATAAGTTAAAAAATGAGTATAAATCATAATTCAATTCTGCTCCTTGCGGAAGTTTTCAGTTCTATATTCTGTTCAGTTCTGTATTCTGGAAAAGTTTTCAGTTCTATATTCTGTTTAGCGTTATCATAAAATTTTTATCATTTGGCAGACTTGATCTCAAGGTGGTTTTTGTCCCTTTTCATGCTAATGTGCTTTGATTCTACTTGACTTTGTATAAAACAATCACATTCGTAGTCTACTTTTTGACTGAAGAAATTGACAATGAAGTCGCCGGCCCTCAATGGATACGAATTTTTCATATCCAGTAGTCTCTTTTAATATTCTCACATTTACGGAACGGCGATGGTACGAAAAGGCAATAAACATATGTTCCTTATCACAATAATGCTGCAGCTCTTTCATACACATAGGTCTTTAAATAATGATGACACACAATGTACTACTGATGTCTGTTTCCTCCAAAGCTTCCATTGGAAAAAACAGACATACCTATATTGTGTGTCCCTCTTTTTCTTGCCATTATTTAATGTGTAAGAAAGGGATGCAGCATTATTGTGATAATGAACGTACATTTATTTCTTTTTTGTATTGCCGTTCTGTAAATATGGGAATATTAAAAGTACTTAATTAGTACTTTTGGCACTTGAAAAATTAATCAACAATTCATTTGTCTCTTTTCCTTTATGACACCTAAATATAATTTTTTTATGGTCAATCATACAACAATCAATATTAAAACACCTGAACTTATTAAGTGAAAAATCTAATTTAATGTTCCCTTTTCATGTGCGGGAATTGAACCTGCACACTTATAAGGCCATCATTGTTAATTTACCGTGTTCAGAAGGAAAACGAAACTATATTGAAGGAGCAATTTAAATAGTGTGAGGGCTTGTGAGCACTAGCGGCCAGCCGCGTCCGCAGTTCGGCTAAGCGGCTAGCCGCCTGACACGGTTGAAAAAGGCGGCTGGCCGCCATGTAGGCGAGCCGCTATCGAATCGCCAGCTGCGGTTCAACCGCGGTAACAAAAAACTGCGTTGTCTCATCATTAATAAAGTGGACGCTGCTAAAGTTAATTTCGTTTGAATAAATGATTTTTTAATTTATTTTTTTTACAATAGCTCCACAACGAAGGCCATGAGGAAAATGTTTTCCCTCAGGGCCTATGTCATCTTTGGAGATGCTGCGTGGAGGGTCTTTTCAGGAAAAGGAATGAAATTGAAATGAATACATATGATTTTTTTTCATTATCGACATACAGTAGGGCCTAGCTAATCCGGACAGGGAAAAACAAGACCCCTTCCGAATTATCGAGGCGTCCGGATTATAGTATGCAATTTTTTAATAGGAATAAGACACATTTTTAACTTGGGTTTCATTTATTAAAGTAAAAATTTTAAGTCAATTTAGACTAGAATATGTATGTACGTACAAATGTACTTATACAAAATTCAAACATGTAAGAAATTTGGGCATGAAAAAAAAAAAAACAAAGTTAATTAACGAGTGACGGCAAATGATTGAATATTGACAATTTTTGACCCGCACGCACCCGTCCGGATTACAGCGTGCACCGAAGTAACGGGGGTCCAGATTAGCGAGGCTCTACTGTATCTTCGTTTCCAAAAATATCCACTGTTTCTTCCCATTGTTTGAGTTTCAATTCACTATTCTTATATGCTGCTACTTCACAATTCCAAACTGTAAACTTCACCCGCCATAACACAAGGTCATCTCTAGCATGGGGTGAAATATCACAAAAAAACTATATGTACTTTCGTTAATTCATGTATAATAAATCTCGTTTTTAAATTTCAAGGATAAATTTTTCTGTGTCGAAATTCGTGGCTGGGGGAACAACTCAGCAGCCGCTAGCAGCAAACTAAACCCCAACCGCCTAGAGCGTATAGTCAATATGGCGGTCAGCCGCGAAGCGGGCCGCTGCCCTCCGTTCAACCGCCGCGGTTCAAATTTTTAGGCAGTGTAGTGCAAGGGCGGATCCAGGATTTTTTTCTGGGAGGGGCACAAGGGGCGGACAGGCAAAAAAATCAACAATTACTGTTAGAAATAAACTTGAAGTATCATACTTCAAGTTCAAGTATGTATAGGAAGGTTTATGAAAGAGTCAAAACAATAGAAAATTAAAATGTATAATAAAGACAGTTTTTGCTTCTAAGTATGTACTGTGATGGAATCTCCACAGTACACAAAAATACTGTCTGGGGGGGGCACGTATACATACTTGAACTTGAAGTATCATACTTCAAGTTCAAGTATGTATAGGAAGGTTTATGAAAGAGTCAAAACAATAGAAAATTAAAATGTATAATAAAGACAGTTTTTGCTTCTAAGTATGTACTGTGATGGAATCTCCACAGTACACAAAAATACTGTCTGGGGGGGGCACGTGCCCCCTCCCCTAAATCCGCCCTTGGTGTACTGCGTACGAAAAATAAAATAAATGCGTAAAATAAAAATGCGGCAGGCCGCTAGTGCGCACAAGCTATGATGATTTTATTCGTATGCATGATGATTTTCCGTAAATGGTATCTTTACAACATAGCAATGTTATTTCGATGGTTCCGTTTACACAAATATTAATTAATTAATATTAATAAAAGATCACACATGATTTCTACTAGGAAGTAAATGCGAGGGCCTGACTGTTTACTAAACTGGTTACTAAACGTAGTTAAAGCCATCTCGAGTAAAGTTACGATTGTGAAAGCTAGTCTCAACAGGGCAACTGTACCTATCTTTATCCACTCGTAACAAAGTGGAAATGAAGTTTTTTTTTTTACTTCAACTCCACGCAGGAGGGCCTATGTCATCTGAGATGCTGTGTGGAGGGTCTTTTTGAGGAGACGAAGGAATGAGCATTGGTCTTGAAAATACCCAAGTTGTAGAAAGGAGGAAGCACAGAGGCTGGCAAATCGTCCCAGAGCCGAGCTGTTGAACTCAAGAACAAGTCGCAGAAGCGACTTGTTCTCATGTGTTGGGCACGCGTTAGGGGTGTTTCCCGACTATGCATCGGTGCCGAGGGGATCAACGACGCTAGTTCCTGTGGTAGAAGAAGGATAGCATTCCCACCCGATGACTGTGCTCTAACGATTGTAATCCGTTTGTTAAGATAGGAGAATCTATCAAACGAACTGCCCGTTTGCACGAGTCAAGGGTTTTTTCAGGTATTTTGGGAGTCCAGACCAGAGATGGCTGCCAAACTCAACCGTGGGGTGCACTTGCGATTTGTACTATTTAAGTATCTGCGGGCCCTGTACAGTATGCCCCGTTTTTGAGAGGCTAACTAGCCCCCATATTTGAGCTGGTCACTTAGAGTTACACCAAGCATACCATATAGAGACTAGATTTACATTTTGATCCCTTTTATAAGTAATCAGAAATGATTGGGTCTTTTGAAACATTCAACGAGATTATTTTTATCTCGAGAGAAAACACTCGAGGTAACCTATTATTTGCTTCAAAGCCCTCCGAGCCTTTGGAGTTTGTGTGCCCTTTGGGGTAGTACCTGCTATCAGCCATGAATTGTGAATTGTTACAACAACAACAACTGATTGGGAATAGTAACAACTCAATGATTGTGAATAGTAAGGCTAGGTTTTTTGCAGTATTAATTTTAATCGAATAAACAGTGGGTTCATGGGGTAAGGTTTGTCCAGGTCTTGGCAGCGGATGCGTCTGCCCACCCTCTGTGTGGCGGGCCGGATTGGGAGAGACTGGTTGAGGGAGGCCTTTTGACCTTTTCAGCCTCTCGATCCATCGCCTTGCACTGCGGTTGGAGGGATGGATTCATATGTCTCTCACTCCTGGACACACACCAGATTCCTACCCACCCCTCATACCTTTTTCCTTCCCATAAATTCCTATCCTCCCCTTCCTTTAAAAGACCCTCCACACAGCATCCCCTAAGATGACACATGCCCTGAGGGAAATTATTTTCCTCAGGGTCTCCTCTGTGGAGCTAATGTAAAAAAAAGCCTATACATTATATATAGAACCATTCATAGGGCAAAATAAAAGCTAAGAAACACGTTAATCGAATACTCACCGAACTTGTCAAGCAAATCGAATGAACTTTGACATATTTGGTTTGCAGTAGCTCGTAGTATTACACCGTCTACTTCACATGGCGCGATGCCACACGTTTTTTATCAAGTAGTAACTGAAATTTTTTTTTCATCATTTTCTAAGTTTTTCATACAACTTTTCAAATGTATTAGTACGCACTGATTTTTGATTTATAGGATGATCCCAAAACCTTCTCTTATGCCGACGGCGAAGTCATTGGCGTCTTCGATACCAGTAGCAAAGTACAACAAAGCATGGATCCATCACAGACGTCTACTCAGAATGACTGCCGTATGAAAACTGCGGCTATTAGTTTTTGCACGAATAAAAATTTACCGTGTGAACATCACGCTAATTATGTGTTTAAAATCGAATACTGTAAAAACATGCAGTACAATACCATGTTAACCCAGCCTAAGAACTTGCTTTTGTTGGCACTGCGTAAAGTAAGTAATTGTTTTTTTTTCAGGTAATAAGAGCGCTGCATCCTTTATGGAGAAATGCATTTCATACATTGGTGAAAATGCTTCTGAATGTGTAAAAACAAATGCCTTCTTGAATTTGCCTAAAGATGCTCTCGTCAAACTGATTTCATCAGATTATGTAAGTATTTTTCACGTCAATATAAATCTTCTTGAACCTTCAACAAAGTAGTAAATAGTTAGAAGATCATATTGCGGGTAGTTACTACAACTATGTAACTACGAACTCAACTTTGTTGAGTTACACACAAAAGCATGCCTTTATTTCCTTGCCCATTTACAAAAAAAATATGTGAATAGCTCACAAGAGTCCCACCTGCTCCCAACTATCTGGAGCCACTGAGACTATGGATTCCCCAATTGTGGCATGTTGTGAGGCTGAAGGTAGTGGGGAAGGGAAGAGTAAGGTGGGGAAGTACTTGGCTATTCAAATCTCGTCACTAAAAACTCATTTCTAGAGTTATCTAAAAATTCGTTTCTAGAGTATCTTAAGAGTATCTCGGCTAAATTCATTTCTAGAGAATCTTCCATTCGGGAAGATGCCGCAAATACAGTAATATACATTATTTTTATTGAATTGATTGTAAACCAACTTAAAATTAATTTGCGCATACACCTAATTTGGCCGTCAGAGCCCATGCGTGCCACAAACATAAAAAAATGTGTTGGTGGCATACATTTATGCCCCAAATACATAATATATAATTAGCGCCATCTATGAACTCGAAATTATAACTATGTTTTGTTGCCCTTAATTGTCGGAACGTATTGCTTGTCTTACACAGACACTATACTCAAAATAAATATATTTGCGATTGGCCTATTTCACCTCTTGCTTATTCCAAGTGATATGGTGAAATAGGCCAAGCCAACATATATTATGACAGTATAGAGCGGCAGTCGTCACACTTTTCTGTTCAAGGGTCACATAGGACAAAGTGAGGTATCACCACGGGCCGCAAACTTATGAATTGGGGGGGGGGTGGGGAGAGGGAGGGAGGGTGTGGGGAGAGGGGGGTAGGTGTGTGAGGGTGGGGGGGGGGGGGGGGTAACTGTCGCGGAATCAATAATTCGATGTATTAAATTATATGTTATACCTTTTTGTTTAAGAAGTTAAAAGCAATTCTTTTGTATTTTAAGTACCGGGTTGCTACCTCCTTCCTTGTATTCATGATATAATTCTTAATAATAATACACTTAAGATGATAAAATTATATAAAATAAAATAAAATTTTCATATAATTCAATTTAATGTAGAACTGAATGTAATGGAATCTTTCAGATCAATTTTTATCCACACCCCCCCCCCCCCCCCCCCCGAACTACCGAAATATGAATTTTCTTTTGCACACGTGATAAATAGTACAGTACATACAATAACAAAAATTAATCAATATTAAAGTTTACTTTGCTTTATTAGTCGTGATTAGCATGTCTTTTTTAGACCATTTTTTTAACCTGCCCACGCCCTCACTGTGCCATCTCAACGACCCTAATTTTCTCTGGGTCTATTACTGCCCCCCCTGTCTAAAAGTCTAAAACACCCACAAGGGGACGTTAGGAGAACTTGTGACGTACACTATACGCGCATTCAAAATCGACTTAGGATGTGTTCAAAAACAAATGGGCATTTTAAAATCAAATGTCAGTCAATAAAAATCAACATTTTAAAATCATAACAAACACAAAATATTTGAAAAAAAAGAAATAGCAGATTAATATAATTATACATCAAAAAATATGTGTTTAAAAAAAAAACAAAAGCGGCAGATATTTGTGCGGGCCGCACAAACATCTGCTGCCACGGGCCGCATGCCGCCCGCGGGCTGCAGTTTGACGACCACGGGTATAGAGTATGCGCTAGACTAGCAACGGATACCATATAATTTTTTTTTATCAATCTTTTTCAGTAAGTATGTACTTAGTTCAATTAGAAAAAAGGTGTTAAAACTGACGAGAAGCTTGGTAGTTATTACTAATCCATCAAAAAACATATTTTTTGGGTTAATATGATATATTAAATAAAGTGTACAAGTTGCGAAAGACTACAAAGTGATAGTTAAAGTGAAAATTATAACTATACAGTGATTCAGGATTATTTACGAACCATAAAAAAACAATAATACACTATCACAAGTGCAAAATAAAAATTTGTGCCGGGCATTATTCAATATATTCAAAGTAAAAAATCTTTCGTCAACCATATTCCACAATGAAGCGAACACCACCTGGCTCGCCTTACCAAGCTCCTGACTCTGATGTCGAAGAGGATGAGGTGATTCCCAGGAGTGACCCTGCCCAAGTGTCCGCTATTGAGACACCCCTAATACCTGAATGTGACACTGCAGGTTATGTCAAGCAGCTGGCTGAGAGGGTCCAGACCGCAATGGCAATTATAACGGATCCATCTTGCCGAGCCACTAAAGATCAGCAGATCAGGATTCAAAAGGAGCTCATCAGTGTTCTCTCCATTTCCAATATGTTGGCTCTGGAAATGGGTAAACTAGAAGGTGCCCTTTCTGTGTTTACATCCAAGTGCATGCCTAATAAAACACCATCTGCGCCCACCCGTTCCTGGAATACTGTCGCTGCTTCCACTTCTGATACCAGTAGAACTCAATTTCCCTGCTTGCCGCTAATTACAAGAAATAATGCTCTTCCTGGCCCTCCTAGACCTTCAGTTCTCGTGTTTCCGGCCAACAACACCCATTCCACTTCCAAGGCCACCATGAAAACCCTGAAAACTGCGGTCAATCCTGCCACACTTGGCATACGAGTAACGGGTATGCGTGAACTGAAAAGTGGTGGGGTGATAATCCACCCTAGCACTTCTGCTGAAGCGACGAAATTGGCAAATGCTCCAACTCTATCCGAAGCCAGTCTAAAAGCAACAATCGCCCCAGATCGCCTCCCTCGTATTGCTATACATGACCTCCCTCAAGATATTTCGTCTGAGGATATTATCTCGGCGATTCATCATCAATCTTCCAACGACACCGGTCTCTCATTAGAAAATTTAAAAGAAAACATATATTTCTCTCATAAGTCGGGCCCTCGCACTGGTAACTGCATCCACATTTTTAGAGTCCCTTCATCTGTTCGTCACTCTCTAATATCCCGTACAAAACTTTCCATTGACTGGCAGCTACACCGTGTAAGAGACTGGGTAGATAGCCTGAAATGTGGCCACTGTCAATTATATGGCCACATAGCTTCCAAGTGCCAAGCAGACTTACCCACCTGTGCCCACTGTGCCAAAGTTGGTCACAACCGTGATGCCTGCCCCAAAAAGGAGAAATCTCCATTATGTGCCACCGGCACTTTCTTCAGAAAAACGGCTTCCCACAAAACTGGAGCTCAAGAATGCCCTGCCCGCCAAGCTGTTGAGAGACGTGAACTTTCTAGGATAATTTTTTTAGGTTGAACCTGAAGAATCGTTCTATGAATAATTCCTTCTCAACATACTACCAAAACGTTTGTGGCCTAAATACAAAACTGAACACTATTCGCTGTAACGTCAGTGTATGTCATTACGACTTTTTATTTCTTACCGAAACATGGCTCTCTGATAATGTCTCATCTGCTGAACTTGGACTGTTTGACTACAACATTTTTCGTTGTGACCGTTCTACTTCTTCTCTGAAGTGTAAAGGTGGTGGAGTGATGATATGTGTAAATAAAAAATACCCTTGCCATATTCTAGAAACATCTGACAATGTTTCTGATCAATTGTTCCTATCTGCTATATTTGGTACCAAAAAGCTTGTACTTGGTTGTGTTTACATTCCTCCTTCCTCTTCGGTAGAAGTCTACAAGTCGCATACTGCTTCAATTGAGCGTGTCTCTAGAAATGCTGATTCCTTACTTATTTGTGGCGATTATAATTTACCTAAAATATTGTGGCTGAATGACAACCAAGGGGTCAAAACTCCTACTAGTAATCTTTCCCAACAAGCTATTGAAATTGTAAATTTTTTTGCCTTTATGAATATGTTTCAAGTAAATCCAGTCACTAAATATCTAGGTTCTTGCCTGGACTTAATTTTCACTAGCATACCTAATGTCATAGTAAGTGAAGCTGATGTCTCGTTGTTACCTATTGATGAATATCATCCACCTCTCTCTATTAACATCACAATTTTTTTTTAAATTTGAATCTTTGAAACCAAGTGTCTCGTATCACTACAAATATCTTAATGGTGACTATTCTAACATGAACAAATATCTTTCCCTGATTAATTGGACAAAACTGTTTTTAAATTCTGATATAAATGACGCCGTATTTAAATTTAATGAATGTGTAACACGTGCTATAGATTTGTTTGTTCCCAAGGGATGTTAATCTCAACCCTAGTTTCCAAATTGGTTTAGCTCGAAACTTAAGCAGTTAATAATTGAAAAAAGAAAACTCATAAGATATTTAAAGAAACTGGCAACTTAAAATTTTATCAAAAATTTTCTCAATTAAGTGAACTGTCTAAAATCGAATCAGCCAAATGCTATAAATCTTTTGTAGAAGTTACAGAGACAAAATTACTTAAAAATCCTAAACAATTCTGGCAATTTCAAGTATGTATTATCATGAAACTCACGCTACAAATGGTCACGACATCGCCAACCTTTTTGCTAAACACTTTTTTTCTGTATATTCTGATGCTTCTTGCACCATCCCTCCACTTAACTATGACTATAATATTGACTTAAATGATTGCCAAATTTCACTTGCAGAGGTTTACCAATCCTTAAATAATCTTTCTAACAAAAAAAGTACCGGACCTGATGGCATTCCAGAAATCTTGCTAAAAGAATGTAAATGTTCATTATCTAACCCAATTTGTATGTTGTACAATTTATCACTCTCAACCGGAACATTTGCTGACTCATGGAAAATTTCATTTATTTGACCCATTTTTAAGTCTGGAAACAAGTCAAATATTGGAAATTACAGACCAATATCAATTATATCTAATATTCCAAAAATATTTGAGTCAATAATTACAAAGAAAATCACTCCTATTTTCAAAAATGTTCTGATCGAGGAACAGCATGGATTTAGATCGGCGAAATCTACAACAACTAATTTATTGTCCTTTATAAATACCATTCTTAAAGCCTTAGAAAACAACACTCAGGTTGATGTCCTCTACACTGACTTCTCCAAAGCCTTCGACAAAGTTAATCACCGTATTCTCATGGCCAAACTTTATGCTATAGGCATTAAAGACCCCTTGTTATCATTCTTTCACTCTTACTTGAGTAATAGAAAACAAAGTGTTAAAATAAATTACTTTGAATCCTTTAACATTGATGCAACTTCCGGTGTTCCGCAAGGAGCCCATTTGGCCCCGCTTCTTTTTAACCTTTTTATTAACGATATCATTAAAGTTTTTTCTCACACACGTTTTTGGCTTTTTGCTGATGACAATAAGATTCTTAAGATAATTAAATCCTATCTTATTGTTTACTTTTTCTTGATATTGATTTATTTAATGATTGGTGCAAAATTAACTGCATGGAACTTAATGTTGATAAATGCAAAATTTTGTCCTTTTATAGAACCAAAAGATCTATTCAGTTTGATTATAAACTAAATAATGTTTGTCTCTCTACTGTCACATCTATCAAGGACCTTGGGGTCACTCTGGATTGTAAACTTTCTTTCCAGGATCACATTAATAACATTGTAAACAAATCACTTAAACTACTCGGATTCATTCATAGAATTACCTCTGACTTTAAACATATAAATACACTTAAAACTCTTTACTGTTCGCTGGTCCGCCCTCACCTTGAATATGCTAGTGTCATTTGGTCTCCTTTTTATGCTGTCCATATTTGTTACATCGAATCTTTACAAAATCGCTTCCTACGAGGAATTGCTTGGAGGTTAGGACTTGAAAGAGGAGAATACTCGTATGATCTAATATGCATTTTCAAAATTATCAACAGTATTACTGACACACCTGCTTTGTTACAACTCATCCAGTTCAACATTCCTTCCCGTAGACTCCGAAATAATGAATTGCTGTTCCTCAATCAACATTCTACTAATTATGGATATCATTCTCCTTTATCCAGAATGTCGAGACTTGTCAATGCAAATCAAAGCATTGAATTTTTTGGTGTAAGCCTAAATGACTTTCGGCAGTCGTTGCGCAACATGGTTTTTTAAAGTCTTTTTAAATCCATCTTCAAGCTACTTGTAGTTATCTTCTCTATATACTTTTATATTATATGTATTTTGTCAATGCTCTTCATCTATATGTAATCTCCTTTCATTGTGATCTCTCTTTTTTTTCTATTCGTGTTATTGTTATATTGTTAATTGGACTATTTGTCCGTAAATAAATAAATATTAATAAAATTCGAATCCTCCAAAAAAAATAGTCACAGCATTTTCATAATTTTGTAGCTATGTTTGGAGGAGGAAGACGTATGGCGCTGTGTCCTGGCCTGGGCCAAACACCAGGCGGGTGTAACGCAGCCCACTGCTCACTGGGCCGAAGAGGAGAGGGCCAGGGTGTGCCAACACCTGGCTCCGTTGATGGCTCATGTGCGCCTGCTGCTCATTGGTAAGTACAAACATGGCTCATTTTTTAAAGACTCAATTCTAAACCTTATCCATCTTTTCAATGATGGACTTTCCCTTCCTTTGGTTTACTAGTTGCTCTTATTGAACTATAAGGTCCCTTTTAAATTGGGGCCTATAAACTTAACTTATCAATAAATAGGCACCTGCCTGGTTTTGTGGTTGTAAGATCTTGTATTATATTATAATGATCATGCCACTGGGAAGTCCCTTGAACTCCTCTTCCTGTTGTATGTGCCATTTACGAGAAATAGTCCAGAAGGCCTGTAAAGCTACGTGTAGATATTAGCGACACAACATGCAATGCAACAAAGGTCGCAACAAATTGCCATAGTGTGTACGTCACTGTGCGCACGAACTGCGCACTAAACAAGTGTGCTATGAGCAATTATAGGTGGCGCACTGTGATCCTTGGGTTTTCCAGATGAAACAAAGATATCTAGGTGTGCACGTTGTATGAAAATGCTTGAAAATGTCGCAGAGTGTTTGGATTTTCTTCAGTGTGCACAAAGCGCCTGTATGTATATGCGAGCTTTGCGACCTTTGTTGCATTGCATGTTGTGTTGCTAATATCTGTAAACTGCCTTATATTTAAATAAAATATTAAGTATTAGAAAATACCCTTTTTTACCACAGAAGTATTCCAATTTTTTCATTTAAGAAATTGGTTTTTCTATTATTTTACTGTTGATTGTGCCTGAGAATTAGGAAAGATACACAATCTTATCCTACTCACTGTCAAGATGACAATAACATACTTAACTTTTTTTATAAATTGATGTGTTATTTCATATAGCCTTTATTACATTATCACCAATTATTTACATCACCAGACAGCCAAGTGTTTGCTGAAGAAGTAGAGCCCACTGGGGCTGTGGCCATGGAAGTATCACTAGAGCGTTATCGCCGTGCAGCCTTAAGGGGGGCTGGTGGCGGAGGGGGAGGGGGTGCAGGGGTGGGGCCCGGGGGTGCGCTGGGGGCCCGCAACAGGAACCATCATGCCGTGGTGGATCAGGACAAAAGGCTTCAGCCGAGGTGAGTGGTGTAATTGTTGATGTTATAAATTTCGTTCCATTTTTCTAACTTTGATAAATGACTCTTTTTTTTAATTAAGAAGCGAAGCATTCTGCAGTAAATGCACACTTTTCTTTAGGCAATTTATTAGACAGATTTAAATTGAATTTAGGAATATATACAGATGCGCCACAATCTTTGAGATCGGATTTGAATCCATCTGTTTAAGGTGAAACAGAAGCGACAATTCTCATACAAACTGTTTTTCACCCGCATTCGAAAACTACAGATAATATTGTATTTACTTTAGTACATAAAAATAATACTAATAATGAAATTAGCGCGAACGAAAATTTCACTGTTATATGACTTATAATAACCAAGTAATTACATTAACAAAAGTGATTATTTTTCATCAGATTTACGTTCGACACGAGTAGCTAAATTCCGCTACACCACATGGCGCGGGGCGCGGGCGCGGTAATAGGTATCCGTATGTTAGAAGGCGACAAACAGTGCGAGCGGTCTCGATATGCTCGTCTCGTGCACACTTTTAGCACATTATGGTGTAGTATTTGTCGAAAAATGTCAAGTTGCTATTCTGATTTTATTGTTTCTGGGCGCAGGGAATATTTGCAATCGAGGCACGCTGTAAAAGAGGCGAAATTAACTACATAATGAGAATAAGGCCCACTGTACCAATTTAGAACTTTCATAAAACTGTAACTATCACTAGAGATTTGCCTAGGTAATTATTTTGTTGTTGCGACTTACTAAACAATAAAATTAATAAATCAAGCTGCGTGGGTTTCTACATTCTACATTGTCACATGACACATATACGATCTGTCAGTCTTCATATATCTCTTCTGTTGTTCTGACTGACCGTTTTCAAATAATTGATTCACTCGGTTGCGCCGTTGTTTGGGAAAAATGACCTCAAGACACAGAGATATAATTAGAGGTGCTGAGCTTTACATAAATCCGATTGGGAGGGACTGGTTGAGGGGGGGGGGGGGACCATTTGAGCCTTCCTGCACTCTTCTTTTGAGCCATCGCTTTGCTCCGCTGTGGGAGGGACGGATTCATTCGTCCGTCACTCCTGAAGCCACTGAACCCAGATTCCTAGCCACGCCTATTGCCTTTTTCCTTTTCAGAACATTATCTCCTTCCTTTCTTTTAAAATACCATCCACACAGCATCCCTAAAGATGACATAGGCCCTGGAGGAAATTATTTTCCTATTGTAGCTATTGTAAAAATAAATAAATAACATTATTTTCTCAGAACACAGTTTAGCGTTATTCTAAAACATTAGGCATACATTTTATAAACAAATATTCTGGGAAGAAACGAATCCCAGAATGGGTGAAATACTGTATATTATTTCTACAAACATTTTCTATGTAGGTTGGTAGGAAGGGAATGTAATTATCATCTAATTTATTTATTTACTGTGTAACCATCACGTTTCGCGCCCTTTCCTGGGAACCCCTGCTAAGTCATCAAACATAATGAACCACTTGGGGTGACGTATGTTGGTTTTTCAATAAATGGTTCCCGGGGCGGCGGTACCATAACCCGCCACTCAAATTGAAATGTCTTCCTCGGGCGTCTCCAACTTCTTTTACCCTTCACTATTGTGTCATATTCACATTCCTACATCGTCTCATAATAATATTATTATTACCTATTAGCAAACTCCTAAATACAAACTAATTTTTTATTACGTATAATCAAGTTGTAAATAATGTAAATGTGCCGTTGATTGAGCGCACGAGAAACCATTTCTCAGAAATAGTAATAATCACCAATTTGTTTATTTGATAAATTCGATGCATACAAATATAGGAACAGATCCTTTTGACAAATAGGTATCACTCATTTATTGCTTTTTGACAAACATAGCTCTCCTCACGGCGAAAAGCAAGCCGGTATGAGGGTACCTACATACAGCTTGCGTCCTTGGCGAAAGAGCCCGTTAAACACGATAAAGCATTTAGGTTTTTATTAAAATTAAACTTCTTTTAGCAGTATAGGTATGATTGTTGCAGAGTTAATTATGTTAATTGATTTGAACCTGGTTGAAACGAAAAAGCGATACCATAAAGAAATAGTAAACAAACGACGAAAAAATAATTTTGTAATAACTTTGAAGTGAAAACTTCTTTAGCACCGTTATGATTTGAACCTGGTTGAAACGAAAAAGCGACACCAAAAAGAAATAGTAAGCAAACAACGAAAAATTAATTTTGTAATAACTTTGAAGTCAAAACTTCTTTAGCACCGTTGTAATTTGAACCTGGTTGAAGCGAAAAAGCGACACCAAAAAGAAATAGTAAGCAAACTACGAAAAATTAATTTTGTAATAACTTTGAAGTGAAAACTTCTTTAGCACCGTTGTGATTTGAACGTGTTTAAAATGAAAAAGTGACACCAAAAAGAAATAGTAAGCAAACGACGAAAAATTAATTTTGTAATAACTTTGAAGTGAAAACTTCTTTAGCACCGTTATGATTTGAACCTGGTTGAAACGAAAAAGCGACACCAAAAAGAAATAGTAAGCAAACGATGAAAAATTAATTTTGTAATAACTTTGAAGTCAAAACTTCTTTAGCACCGTTGTGATTTGAACCTGGTTGAAACGAAAAAGCGACACCATAAAGAAATAGTAAGCAAACGACGAAAAATTAATTTTGTAATAACTTTGAAGTGAAAACTTCTTTAGCACCATTATGATTTGAACCTGGTTGAAACGAAAAAGTGACACCAAAAAGAAATAGTAAGCAAACAACGAAAAATTAATTTTGTAATAACTTTGAAGTCAAAACTTCTTTAGCACCGTTGTGATTGACATTAATTGTAGACAATGTTACAGCAAAGAGAATATAAAAAATTGCAATCCGATATGTTGTTTAGTAATGGAGATAGACGTGATTTACGAAACCACTACTTATAAAAACTAACTTATAAAATAACATATGACATTGGGGTTACATTGATATTGACATTCCAGACAATATGGTTTGTTGCTTTTCGCACAGTAGTACACACTCATGCGTTCTTTTATTGTCTTTTTGGGCAAAAGTTGCACTTCGTTTTCCTTTTTTAATGACATTGATTACCGTTCGCATCGATTACCGTTCGCATGTCATTTTTCGTAAAAATCACCACTTTTCGTAACGCATTCACCAGTTTACTCCCAAGTGTCGAACGTGCGTAAAGAAGTTTTACTTCAAAAAATTTAATTTCAACGTTCTTCATTGAGCAAGTGATGCTTAATTTACGTGAAGGGAAGACAAAAAAAAATGAGAGGTATTGCATTATTTTGAAGGATAAACAACTTCCACCAAGAAAAAATACTGTTGACGATTTTTCTACAGAAGCGATAGGTATCTACGTCGAAATTCATTAATTTTACATCTAAAGAGTGTTATAAAATTACAGGTGGCTTTGAAGGAGTGCGAAATTTTCGGCAGCAGCAGATAATATTTACGGACACCTCCATAAAACTTGGAACTTTTCGTTGGAAAACAAATAATTCACTAGAAAAAAATACAATACAGTTTTCTGGAACCATGTAATACGGACTTCGCTGTTGCCCGAATATCGTACGCAGCGAAGTAAGTTTGCAAGCGGTCTTTAAAAAAGGGCCCAGTTAACGCCAGCAACCACAAGGTATGCTCTTGTAACCTAGCCGGCCCTTTTTATAAATTATTCTATCTTCCCGGGTGTTGATCTAATTTACTGAATCCAACAAACCTCTTATCTTCCGTCTCTTTCGAACTCGTGAGTTTTACCGTTAAATTTATGAAACGCACCTTTTTCGCAAATATGTTTCGGTTGGGTAAAATAAAATTCTGTATGAACGCGCGCGGGATGTATTTTTTACGTGTTAATTTTATAATAAAATTGTGCTTTTTTCAGCCGCATTCTAACATTATAAAAGTATAGGTATCCAAAACTATTTAAGCAGATTACTATATCTTATGTACGTTCGCGAACCAATAATTCATCCCAATATTAAAAAGCATAACGTGTTAAAAGCGTTTTATTCGACAATATTGAAAATAACGCCATCTATCGGTGTAAATTTTCTAAATTTATTTTGAGAATACCCTTAATGAGAGAAAACCCAGGAAACTTTGATGATGTAAAATGACTCTTTATTGACTAGCCATCTACCTAATCATCAGGCCGTTTTCCGCAAGGATAGCAGAGATGATGAACCGCCAAACATTTTTCTGCAGCTTTAAGATATGACTGAGCTAGAACGTAAACCATTTTATCCATCTTACCAGGCAATTTCTAATTCTATTGATCTACTTGACATATCTGTCATCTTTCCAATATAAAACTTATAAAAATTCCGTTATATGTATTGTAATATAGTAATCATTGTTATTTCTTCATTTTCTTTTCCAGGTTATCATTGAATCTTTATCCTGGATCAGTGATTTTGCAGCATGAACGGAGTCCTTTGCAGAGTGTGTTGAATAACTGGTATGTTATCCACTTTGTAATATTGGACACATTGTTAGACAATCTATTTCAAACCTATTAATTTATTTATTTATTTTTTATTTACTTTTATTTATAAAATTAACAATAACATTAACATATAAATAATAATAAATTTCACTAATTTTTTTAAAACTGATATTTCTCTTCTATAGAAGCAGACGCTTGTGATTAGAAGAGGGACGAGTATGGGATTAGAAAATATTTAAAATATATTAAAAAAATATATTTTGTATCTTATAATTTACTTGTGGTAGATACTTAATAAATAACAAATTTACAGGTTATATAAGTTATGATGATAAAATTTATCAATTTGGTATTTTTACTTTAAATTGCTCTTTGATTGCTTTTAGTAGACATTTGTCGTCTTCGATTGTTCTTATTTTTTCAGGTAGGCTATTAAAGTATTTTTTTCCTAGATATGTATAATGGTGTTGTGCAAATGAGGTGTTGGATTTTTGTGTTAAAATTAAAAAAACTAATTTCGGTTGTAACTGTTTGTAACTCGTATAACTTTCTTTGCAATTTTAACCAACCATTTATTGGATAACCAACACCTCTCCCATAGGTCACCCAAAAGTGGTTGCTACATTTGGTGACTTACCAGGGGTGCCCAGGTTCAAGGGGTGAGGTTTGTTCGGGTCTTGGCGGCAGTTGTGCCAGCCCACGTGGTGCACCTGGCGGGCCGGATCGGGAGAGACTGGTTTAGGGAGACCTTTTAACTTCTCCTGCAGAATTCTTTCGGAAAATCGCCTTGAACTGCAGTAAGAGGGGTGGGTTCTTACATCCATCACTCCTGGACACACTGACCCCCAGATTCCTACCCACCCTTCGTACCCCTTTTCTTCCCAGAACTTCTCCTTCCTTTCCCAAAAAAACCCTCCCCACAGCATCCCCGAAGATGTCACAGAGACACCCCGAGAGGAATTATTTTCCTCATGGCCTCCTGTGTGGAGCTAATGTAAAAAAACTTCACCCCAATTAATTGTAGAACTTTTTCTTTTGATTTAAGTTAAATTTTCAAAATTGAAGTGTTTGTTTATAGAATTCTGACAAGTGATAAAGTACCTGCATATAATGTAATTTTTTTAACAGCTAATTATTTTCCAAATTGGAGCCTGTTAGTGGAGTATTCAGACCGATTCATGTTTCCATTCCCTATACATGTTTTATGATACACAAAGTGAAAAATTTGGTTCCAATTTTTCACCTCTAATTAATCCAACTCTTTAATGCCGACCAGAAGTCGGAAGTAATGACCGGAAACTACCGAATCCATTCCCCTCGCACTGCTACTTGTGTGATAAGGGACCCATACTACGTGGTATTTTGAAACCCCCCCCCTCCCTGAATGGGTCACGTAGTATGGGTAATAGTGGAACACTTCAATGAGATATTATTATGCAATATCATCATTTTTTATGACAAAAGTAAATATCATCATTTTTTTTATATAAAATTTTTTAATCCAAACTTTGAAGTTTTAAAAATGGCTCCTTTGTGTTTTCTGACTAAAATGACTGGTAACAAAAAAAAATTAAAACAGATACTTTTCAGACGAATGTGTTTTTTTTTTTTCTTTTTTTTCTTGTTTACATTGCACCTGCAAAGCTACTGCAAGTAGCTTGTCGGCAGGAAAATAGTGTGGACAACAACATGATACAATATACAATGTTTTACAATAGAAGAAAAAAATATTGCAATTTAATAAAAAACATAATAAAAACATAAATAAGTATAAAGAAAAAAAAAAAAAAAAATTTTTTTAAAATTAAATATTAATAATTAAAAATTAAAAATGCACGAGGAGTCAAGTCAATACATAAAATCTGATTCCAATAGCCATGTTCTAAACAATAGTGCAAATTTAGGTGTCGAGCAACATTTTTTCAAATCATATGGCAGCATATTAAAAATAAGTGGTACAATGTGTTCAAGAGTTCGCTGGCCATGTTTATTAGAAAATCTAGGTACTATCATCCCTTCATTTTGTGTAAGCCTAGTATTGTACATGTGATCCACCATTGTTTTGTATGGGCTATCTAAGATATGTTGCATACAGATTTTATACCAAAAAAGAGCTCTAATAGGTAACACATTTATGGATTTATACATAATTGTGATATTTTGCCGCTGGTCATAAACTGCTTTGCTGACGAGTAATTTGACCATAGCGTTTTGAATTGACTGTACATGTTGGATGTTTGTTTTACATGAGTGCCCCCAAGACGTTATACCATATCTCACGTTAGATTCAGCCAGGGACAAATAGATTAGTTTCATGGTTTTGATGGGTACATAATATTTAAGTTTATAAAGTTTGCCTACAATCGCTCGAAGGCGCTTACATAGCTTAACAATATGGATATCCCATTTCATATTACAATCCACCGTCACCCCTAAGTAGACATATTCTTTGACTAGGTCAATACTTCCACAGGCGCAGGGCTGTATACAGTTATTGTGTATGCAGTCAAAGTTATGGGATACTAATGATGGTGCTATTGCATATCTGGCATGAGGCGATCTTATGTGCATTAGTTTTGTTTTTTGTGCATTTATAACTAAGCCAGAGTCGTGAGACCATTTTAGTAATGCTATGAAGTCCTGCTGTAGCATATTCATGGCCGTGAGCAGATCCCTATGTGAGATGACAAGTGCTGTGTCATCCGCATATACATAGTGCTTGATAAAAGAAAATACTTTATTCATAAGAGAGACAAATACTATGTATAATGTTGGACCTAGGATAGAGCCCTGCGGTACACCAGTAGACAATGATCCCACTTTACTCAATTTTCCATTTATTTTGACCTGAATTTTACGATCACTAAGGTAGTTCTTCAAAAGTTTAAGAAAACGTCCTCGCACCCCTATCGCCTCCAGAACTTTAAGTAATTTTGTTGGATCTATAGTATTTTAGTATATGCCGAATATCTCCGCTTACCTCATCAGAGATATCCGGGTACTCTAAATAAATGGTCACGGAATTTAGTTTGTAAATCATAACACTGATTGGTAGAGTTATATTTTATTTGGTAAAAGAAGTGAGATAATACAAAGATTCTATCCGCGACAATAATTTGCGTATTAAAAATAGTTTACTAGCGAGAGGAACGTTCAAGACGGAATGGTCTAGAAATTTCTTCCACTCGCGAGCTCAGTTCCGCTGTCTGCGCATCCTGTTGCGCAGCCAAGTGTTGCCAGCGTCAAGATTACATTTTACTCAAAATACAATGATAATCGCGGTGCCTACAGTATCAAAAGCTTTCGAATTGTCTATAAACAAAACTAATAATTGTTTTTTATCGTTTAGTTCATTATTTATGTAATTTGAAAAATCTTGAAGTAACAGTTCAGAGCTCTTCTTTTTTTGAAAGCCATATTGGTGTGGATCTATTATTGAGAAAGACTCGAGGTATTTATTCAATTTTATGGAGATGTATTTTTCAAGTATCTTTTCTATTGCAGGCAAGATACTGATCGGTCTGTAATTTCCTATGTCAATATGCCTGCCACTTTTGTATATAGGTCTTATAATGCTACATTTAAGCTCATCTGGTATTACGGCTTGCATTAATATTATGTTACTTAATTAAATGTGTCAAAATCGGTCCTAAAATATCTATGTGTTTTTTAATATCAAACATTCTGATGTTATCTATTCCGGGTGATTTTGAATTTTTTAGAATTTTTACAATATTCTGAATATCTAAAAGTGTGGCACGTGGTATATAAAGACTATGTGGTAGCTGTGTTGGTTCAACATTTGATGCTCTAAGATCACATTTATGTACTAGTGAGTTTATACTGTCCGAAAAGTAGTTGACAAAGTCGTCCGACACTGTTTCTGCAGATTTATCTTTTAGTAAGTACCTTGAGATTACTTCATCGCAATTACTCTTAGATCTACGTCCTAATATTTTATTTATCTCATCCCATGTATTCTTTGTGTTTCCATAATAATTTTTGAATTTTTCATTAAAAAAGGTAGATTTACATTTAAATATTAATTTAGTTACAATATTCCGAAAAGATTTATATTGTTTTTCATAAATCTTATTTTTTGGTGAATTTTTCCAAATTTTATATAAATTATCTCTCTTTTTAACGCTATCCAATACTTCATTTGTCATCCACTGTTTTATAGGCCATGGTCTTTTTCTTGGCTGAAAATGTATGTATATCTTACTTTTTTCATAAATATCGTTAAATTTACATTTTATTTGTTTATAAAGCTTAATGCAATCTTTTTCACAGAGCAATTCATTCCAATTGAAATTCCTTATGCTTGTATCGATCCTTTTTTGAGATAAAATTGAAACTTTAGTTGTTGTTAATTTCTTATTACTTTTAAAAAATGGAATATTTATTGCCGTAACAAAATGATCGGCTAAATTAATCTCGCACACACACGATGAAAGCGTATCAGTGATTTTGTTTCCACTCTTGAATCTTACAAAAATATGATCAATGCACGAACGTGTTATTTTTCCTGCACTAACCGCTTCTCGCGTGACGTCATCGATACATTTAGTAAAATAGTTCATCGATAATAAGTTTTCATATTGAATGGTTAGCGGGTCAAGACAGTTTAACAAATCAATATTTACATCCCCAAAGATTAGTACATTTTCACAGTGATTTGGGGAAAGATTATTGAGTATTGTTGAAAGTTCATTAATGAAAGCTAATTTACTTAAATTTGGTGGGCGATATATTGCTAGTAAGGTAAGTTCATTATTATTTGGAAGTGTGATTATACCGAAAATATTTTCAAATACCTGAGTTTCCAATTTCTTTTGTGTGAAAACAAATGTATCTCTGATGTATACAGTAATACCCCCACCAGACCTGTGTTCGCGAATATAGCTTACACTATTGTAACCTGGAATCTCATATAAACTGGCATGTTCACTTTTAATAGAGGTTTCACAAAGCATAAGTACATCTATTTTTTTCCAACAGTCGTGAAGGTACATATGTAATACATCCCAGTATTTAGAAATTGAACGAATATTAACTTGTACACATATAAAACTTCCCACTTCACTATTTTTTTCTACCATTTCTTCGGTCCACTGATCTAACCTATTAGTTCTCTTAAAGTCAACATCACTGTCTTCATCTATGTATTTAGACGCCATAGATGAAGACAGTGATGTTGACTTTAAGAGTTGTAAACGTTATCACCTCACTTTTTTGACGTTTTGTGTAAAAAAGATTCACAAAGTTTCATAATTTTTTTTTTAAATTCCTGTCCGAAACTTTGGTTCCATAAACTTTAATTTTAATTCTAATTTTTAGATTTGAACGTATAACACGGTGTTTTCTCTTTCCAATACCGTTTAGATCACATTTCTCACTATTATTATACACGCACCCAACATTTGTACACGGTTGACATTAGTCACATGAGAACGGGTCGTTTCTATGACTCGTTCTTGAGTTCAACGGCTCGGCTGTGGAACGATTTGCCGGCCTCTGTGTTTCCTCCCTCCTACAACTCCCTCCTACTTCACTCCTTTCTTTCCTCAAAAAGACCCTTTACACAGCATCTTCAAAGATGACATGACAGGCCCTGAGGGAAGTTATTTTCCTCAGGGCCTCCTGTGTGGAGTTAATGTAAAAAAAAAAAAAAATGATAGTAAGGGAGGAACAACGAATTCTATGAGACCTAGGGGTTAAGTAATATTAATATTTTAACTGTTTTAAGGTATGGAGTTCCAAAGCAGTCATGGAGACTTGTGTTTCGAGCATCTTCACACGCATATTCTGCCGCTGCTTTCCACGCCCACTGCGATGAGGTGGCTCCTGTAATGATAGTCGTTAATGTAAGCATCAACAAAACTTCACCATTCATTTGCTCCAACCCACTTTTTAAAATCTAACTAACCATCACGCCGTTTCTCCGCAGGGGTAGGCAAAGAGGACGGACCGCCAAACAACTCGGTCTTGGCTCTTTTAAATCTAATATCCAATATATTCAAATGGAGCTAGCAGCAATGATCCCGTGTACACTAGTGCACGTGTGCGAAACTCAACAGATACGAGCGGATCGCCTGTTCACAGTTGATGTTGGCTTCATGAGAACGGGTCGTTTCTTTTACTCGTATTTGTATAAATCAACTCGTATGTCAATATGGTAATGAGCTACCGTCATCTGTTTTTCCTCCTTTAAATAAAATCTTGGCTTCTTCAGACCTGCCTTAATAAATCCCTTCTTATCGCCTCACAAAGCTGCCCAGGCGAGCGATATAGTTCCCCTGTCTTTTCACTGTACAGACAGGAGCGCTCTTTGACATTTAGCATCTTGATCTATCATGATGTGTTTCTCTTAACCCTTGGAATGCCAAGCTAAAATGCCGAGCGGCCTGCCATGCGCCAGCTGACACTATTTTCGTAATAACTTACCTACTTGTTTTTTGTAAAATTATGTTTTTGTAAATTGTATCTTCTTAACAGATAATGTGTTTTATGTTTATAAAAATTGTAAATGTAATAGTGTCCAACCGAAACTAGTTTTTACGGCCGAAACCGAAACTTCCATATAAGGTCATGTTTTCGTGGAAAAAAAATAGTCAATCCTAATTAATCAACCTTTATTTTTAAATCATAAATTAATCATACAGTCTCTGATATTTGAACTAAAAATAAACGTAACATAATTATCACTCCAATTTGGGAGGCGGGAATGGGTACCGCCGCCCCGAGAACCTTTATTGGATAACCAACACCTCTGCCATAGGTCACCCCAAGTGGTTTGCTACGTTTGGTGATTAAGCAGGGGTGCCCGGGTTCATGGGATGAGGTGTGTTTAGGTCTGATGACCAGGACACACTGAACCCCAGATTCCTACCCACCCCTTAAACCCTTTTCCTTCCCAGAACCATCCTCTCCTTTCTTTCCCTAAAAAACCCTCCACACAGCATCCCCAAAGATGACATAGGCACTCAGGGAAATTATTTTCCTCAGGGCCTCCTGTGTGGAGCTCATGTAAAAAAAAAACTCCTTATTTCAAATAAATTATTTATGCTTTTTGAAACCGTAATCGTAAATCGCTTCATAAATAATATTTAAAACATTACTAGCTGACCCGACAAACGTTGTTCTACCATATAAATTATTTCTAGTGAATATTTTGGTTGTTAAATAAAAAATAACGAATGTAGGTATTGGAAGTGTGTGGGGATGGGATCTATGACAGAAATAGGAATGGAGCGTTGTAGACGATGACCGCCGCTAAAAACAACAACTAAAGTAGGAAAATGAAATAAAGAAAATCAATATGAATTTCGAAGAGCAATTGAATGTAAGATATTTTTGTCAGTCCGTCTTTAGCCAACACAAATAAGCTCGATGGTTTGCCCACACGAGAACATGATGCCGAATGACATATCAAAATGACGCGAAGCTTCTCGTGAATGTCTTACGCATGGATGGATGAAATTTCGATGAGGCGAACGTAGCGCCATCTGTCATTCACCAACATAAATAATTTAGTTCTGTTTGAAATACGAAAGACGGTTAGTTTGTTCATACAAAAATAGTAAAATCGCGATTAAAAATGGGAGGGTGGGGGTAGGCGGGTTAAAATTTGGGGTTGTAGGTATTTTTGATGTCAAATAATAAAAAATACAAATAAAAATAAAAATGTCAAAAAATAGAAATATTTTTTCTGGATAGGGGCACCCTAATCACCTAGCGGGATGAAATATAATTTAAAAAGTATTCTCATACCTACCAAATATACATAAAAAATTTCATTAAAATCGGTCAAGCCGTTTCGGAGGAGTGCGACCACAAACACCGTGACATGAGATTTTTTATACGTAAGATTAACAAATAACATGAAATAAAAGGTAGAAAACATCTTACTAATTACTTTTTTAAACCGAATGTGTTTAGGTCCACTAAACAAAAAATACTCTTTCATCTTAAGAATGACCAGGACATATTGAACCCCAGATTCCCACCCACCCCTTAAACCCTTTTCCTTCCCAGAACTCTCCTCGCCTTCCTTTCCTTAAAAAAAACCCTCCACACAGCATCCCCAAAGATGACATAGGCCATAGTGTGGAGCTCATGTAAAAAAAAAACAAAATAATTTCAGAGGCGGGAATGGGTACCGCCGCCCCGGGAACCTTTATTGGATAACCAACACCTCTGCCACAGGTCACCCAAGTGGTTCGCTACGTTTGGTGATTTTTCAGGGGTGCTCAGGTTGAGGTTTGTTATGGGATGAGGTTTGTCTAGGTCTTGAAGGGGATGACCAGGACACACTGAACCCCAGATTCCTACCCACCCCCTTTCCTTCCCAGAACTCTCCTCTCCTTCCTTTCCCTAAAAAAACTCTCCACACAGCATCCCCAAAGACGTCGTAGGCCCTCAGGGAAATTATTTTCCTCAGGGCCTATCATGAACTAAATCATTTCAATAGCGAAATAAAACTTACCTTTTTCAAAATAATGTTATGTACTTAGGTATAAACACCTCCAATTTCACAACAAATAAACCAAACTACCGCAAAGTTCGCGGAGCGAACACAAACAAGTGAATCAAGTCCTGACACGACTATGAGCGCGGACGCAGCAAAATGACACTTCGTGGCTCGCAGTTCAGTGCACCGAACATGTCCAATCACAGAACGAAACCTCCCGAATTCAGTTTCGGTTTTGGCCGTAGTTTCGGCTGGATTGCGGCCGAAACCGAAACTAAGCCGAAACTCGTTTTTTGGCCGAAACTGGGCCGAAACCGAAAGTTCGGTCGGACACTAACATGTAATATTATATTATATCCTATACAGTTTCCCGAGGATAGCTACTTTTATTCAGACAAATGTTTTTTTCTAACTAACTTCTAAGTGAAACATTCAAAAACTAAAGTAGACAAGAGAGGGGGGCTATGAAACACCGCACAAAAAGGAGACCGATTATACTATCTCATTCTCTCGCAGGCTAAATTTATAGATGTATGTGTTTGTCTCTTTTTAGTGTCGCTATTTTTCATTTCATCGAGTTTCAAATCACAATGGCGCTAAAGAATATAATGTAATGAAGAAGTACCAAAATCTAATTAATTTTTATTATATTTTACAACTAAATATGTATTCATTTTTCACGGTAAAAATGAGTTGTGTGAGGCTTTCTTGTAAATATGTAAAAACAATACTCCTTACCTTTAATTTTTATAATAAAATATAATTATGATATTTGTCATTCAAGCATTATAATTTGCGAGGACAAAATAAGCCTTTTCCCAGACAAAATAAATATGTTTGGTAGAATACAATTCAGATACATTGTTTCCTTGCCAAGCGAGTAAAATATACTTTCGTATGCTAGGAGATTTTTTATGATTCAAAATACCATAAAACCGAGGCAAGTGTGGCGACCTACTAGCATACCCATATATTAATAGTACACAACTGCTAACCCTGTACAAATCACAAGTGCGCCCCACGGTTGAATTTGGCACCCACCTCTGGTCTGGAGCTCCAAAATACCTGAAAAATACCCTCGACTCTGCAGAAACGGGCGGTCCATTTAATAGATTCTCCTTGCAATCTTTAGAGCACAGGCGTCGGGTGGGAATGCTATCCTTGTTCTACCGGTATTAAAATGAAAGATGCTCCGAGGAACTAGCATCATTGATCCCTTTGGCACCGGTGCATAGTCGAGAAACACGCCAAACGCTTGCCCAACATTTGTACACGGTTGACATTTGTCACATGAGAACGGGTTGTTTCTTCGACTCGTTCTTGTGTTCAACAGCTCGGCTGTAGAATGATTTTCCGGCGTCTGTGTTCCTCCTTCCTACAACATGGGTCTCTTTAAGACCAATGTTCATTCCTTCCTCTCCTCAAAAAGACCCTCCACACAGCATCCCAGATGACATAGGCCCTGAGGGAAATCATTTTCCTCAGGGCCTCCTGTGTGGAGTTAATGTAAAAAATAAAATACCCACTAAGATTACGCTGGCAAGCAATTTAACTAATTCTTACTATAATGAATTTATTTGATTAATAACAAATGTCTGTTGATATTTTAGGGGAGTCGGGGAGAAATTTGCGGAGGATTCAGCGATGTTGCTTGGCACAAGACCAGTCACAAGGGAGGCTATATTCTGTCTGAGAAAGCCTTCCTGTTTGTCCTGCATGGGAATCCAGAGGCTCCCGCCAAATTCAACATTGTGAAGAAGCCTTACGCAATCTGCTATCATCCAGAGTAAGTAAATATACACCTTAACATTAGAAATTACATGCTGATAAAAAAAGAAAGAAGAGAGAAGTAGAGTGACGAAGTGAAAGAATGCTCAGAACACAGCATGGCCGCAACTTGCGACTGCAGATGTAATTCAAACGCTGTAATATTTAATTAAAATATTTGACTTTTAGTGGTATCTATGGACATCTGCGCGTAGTTTGTCGAAGTTTTGGAACACTATTCTATTAAATTGGGTAGTTTCATTAACAAAAAATTACTTTATTGTAATTAGTTACAATACCCACTTCACTCAAAATTCATGTTGCGTCATTCAGCAGTCGTCAGGGGAAGAAAACATTTTTTTCACGTGCACATGTTGTTTTTCGATGTTGGTTTGTTTGCGTGGATTGATATCTGATAATAATCTAAAAATCTCTTTGTTGATTTAAAAAATTATAATAATAAAGTTTTAACCCCTCCGCAACGTAAGCAGATATATGCGTTAAAAATACGACAGCAGTCAAGTACAATAAGCGTGTTTACACGTCAGCGCGTGTGTCTCCATAGGAACCGTTATAACTCCGTTATTGTTTTAGTTACATCCGTAAAATAAAAAGTGAAAGGTCGATAGTGAATCATGCTGCACATCTCTATTCAAGTTGTCCATAGAAATACATAAAAAGAACATTCTGTCAGACGCGCAGTCTGACACATAATTTATGCCGCCAAATTTCCTACGGGCGGCCGATATTGTTAATTTCTATTAAATATTTTTATATGAAATGATAAAAAAGTGAGGTGACAAAAGTGTTTATTACACATTTATACAATAGAATAAGTATTGTTGTTAACATAATCTGTGATTTTAGTACCGTTTTCACATAAAAACATCACGTGAGTCATTTTCACATTTTTTTAATATTTTTAATACAAATGTTAATATTTATTTGTAATATAATAATTCGAAAGCTTATTTTGTAAACTTTCTAAAACAGTTTTTACTATTCGGCTACGTTCAGAAATGTTTCATTTATAGAGCTTTAATTGTAAAGCGGTAATAATACAAAGTTTTCGTAAAATGTCATTTCGTTTAAGACACCAAAAGCTAATATTCTCGAAAATTCGGAGGGGTTAAAGCATATTTCATCACCTTCTAAAAATAGTTTTGAGATATATTCAGAAATATTCCATTAATTTGGCAATGATCAAATAAATAGCTGAAATAATCGACCATCTGATCGATGGGTTAATAGTTCTGCTCTGCTCCTTCAAAGGTGCTCCTTCAATCTTTGCTTCCCTTGTAGTAAAGTATTATATGTATGTTTTGTCCCAGGTGCGGTCCAATATTCGGCGCTGGAGCTGATCTCCTTATCTCGCACAACTGCAACACAAACATGGAGAGCTACTCCAACCTGCCTCACTCCTACGACGGAGACGGGGCCAGTTCTGCCAGCCTGATGGGAGACTACAACTTTACAGTGGTCAATTACGAAGTCTTCACCGTGGATAACTCAGTCCTGCCACCTAATAGGCCCAAACATGAGAGATATTAGTACAAAACTTGAAAAATGCTGTTAAAAATTTGGAGAGCATACTAATGTTGTGAATTCATAATTAGAAATATTGTCACAGGAAAGCAATACTGTTGTAACCGCCACTATCTACGAGCTTACAAAGATTCTATTATCAATAGATAGTTTAAAAATTACATCAATCTTTCTAAATTTCTTTTTGTAGGTAATTAAGTTTTTTTACTACTATGAGTATATTAATTTATGACTTACCGCAGTATTGCTTACTTGGGCCAATTTATTTACAGCATTATAAAGCGAAGTATGACATATCATAACAATATTTGAATATCGTGAGGGATAATATTAGAATAGTTGCATTTTGCTATTTTTGTAGTTCTATGCAAAGAACATTGCTTTTTAAACTTTTTTTAAGCAATCAATCAATGTGTTCCAAAATTTTTATATATTTTTTAAATATAAGTTATTTGCTATATTATCGTCTTACATTCAATGACATTACAATACATACATACATATAGACGCGTTGCAGAGCTCTCAAAGTGGCAAGCAAAAGAAACGTCAATAATTTTTATGCTTTCCATTTCATAGTTTTAGTACTAAACTGTCGTGTGTAAGGTCGGGGGCTACCTCTAACTAAATTGCATAATAAGTGCCAAAATATCTTTGAGTGTGATGAGAAAGTGTATGCATTACTAGAAAACACTAGATAAAGCCAGGGAATAGCATTTCATTAGTTTCCTGAAGATTTTCAGCGCCATGAGATAGCGAACGTAGCAAAAAATAAGTAGGACGACCTACTAGCAATAGGCCGTCTCACATCGTTTTCCGTATTCATCTTAGTGTAGGCGAGAAAGCTTATCTTCTCATCTCAGTCACCCCCGTGATGTAGAAAAGTATTATTCGACGCAACTTTTAAATATGAAAATGCCGCTGGTCTTATAGTTTATTTCATACAAACACACATATTCTTTGAATGTCTGAAGATATATTATATGAAAAAGTTGTTTATGTATGACAAAGATGTTATACATAAACAATGTTTGAAGTAAGAATTTATTGGAAACATAGACGGTTTCTTATTTTCCACATTTGGTCTTAGTTTTGTGAGACAATAGAATAGATATGTATTGTGTATTGTAAGATCATTGCTTCCATCAATAAATATAATTGTAGACATTGCATCTTGTTTCTACGTCACAAATTGAAGGCTTTTGAGGGGGAAATTTTATGATGCATTTTAAGTGAAAAGTAGATTTTTGACATGTTTTGTATCTGTTTTGACAACATAATGTAGGAGCATTCTTTGAAAATTTAAATTGAAGATTTTTGTGACATACAACGGTATGACGGTATTTTGCAGAACCCACAATGATTTTAGCTTTATAATAAATTATATTTTCTTGCCTATGGAATTTCTTGCCTGAAATTAGTATTTTACACATAAGTATGTATGCAATATGTAATTCATGGATGTGAATAATGTAGGTACCTACATAAATGATGTTATAAATGTACCTGTGAAAGGTAAATAGTACCTATACAAATACAATATGTATTGTAATAAGGAATTGCATTCCAATTTGCAACATGATCAGTATTATTATGCCCGCATTTATGTCTTGCCATTTTTTTTAAACTTTAGATTTCTTTTTCATGAAATAAATATAAAATGAAACTCATATCACATATACCTGGTGTTTCATTTCTAGCTCCTAATAATAAACATAATAATTTATTATGTGCTATGCAAATACTGTAGAATAGTTAAAAATACCTTCAACTCTTGACATTTCTCATATATTCTGATGACAGTATGCTTCAACAGCGCCCCCTAGTGGCTCGAGTTGTGCAGCTTGGTTTTTTTTCATACATTTTAATGGATTTTAACCGCTCTAGCGGCCAGAGTTGCCAGTCAATACAAATACTACCAATATTTTACTGGAGTTGGACGAATTGTTTATATTCTAGGGCAGCGGTCAGCAATTAGCTTAGTAAAAATAATTCGTCAACCATCTTACGAGAGTGAACGAGTAATGAACGATAAGAGAAAACGTAAGTGCTAAAAATAAAGGGTAAAGACGAAACAATTTCTATAGATCGTCTAAAACGGCTTATGTTGTAGAAGATGGAGTTTTCAGCCAGCTGCAGACCGAATAAATATAAGACCAATGAACAACAACAATGTATCACCCGCAAAAACACGGAAGAACCTTAAACCCAAATGAGATTCGGAAGAAAAGTGCATTTTCCGCAGATGATGTGCTTAATTAATATGATAATTTATTACTTGATAGTTTGTGACTTAAAATAACTTCATTTCTTATCTATTAAATCATGACTGATTTAGTGTAATTAGTTGATGTAAACATTTACAAACAATCAATGCAGAAACTCTGACATATATGAAATAAGTTAGTGGTCTAAAAACATCTGGTTCTGACGTAGCATATAAGCAAACTTATTACTTTATTGTTTTATTATTATTATCTTATTACTTTATTCGAGCAATCATGGGATCACAACAGTGATGAACCAGGAGATCGTTGTGAACCAGGCGGAGATCATGGCGAACCAAGCCTTGGACAATGCAGTCCGATCTATTCAATTTTGACTTTTGTCGTCGTGACTGCAGCAGCGGCAACCGGCAGTTGCATACATTATTTATAAAAAGGATGATCTTGAATCCAGAAACATACCATGGAGGAAACAGCAGCCTTACCTATATTATGGCTTCGCCACTGGGATGGGGTCTGTGGGCTTTATGTAGGTACGTAGCTACTCAGCCTACTAACTCCCCACTGGCCATGATTGTGTTCAAATTTCAAATCAGAAAACATCTACACAAGATGGTGTAAAATAAAATAAATTATACATGAATTGTAACCACAATAAGGACTCAGTTCACACTCAGTGAATTAACATCTGATCTTCTACCATCTATCATCTAATACCAACACCCACCCAGGTTGTTTCGTAGTGCTTTCGCACAAGCCAAGTGTGCATTGAATTCCCTAATTTATTATACAACTAGCTGACATGACGAACTTCGTACCGCCTCAGAATTAATAACTGTTGAATTAAATTCATTTTTTTTTATTAAATAATTTAGGTCCTAAGTACGAAAATTGCCGTTGGCCGAGGGACGTCGTGATTTTTATTGGGACTATTGGATTGTTCCTTAAAAGTCGAGTGTCGTGAAGGTGGTCAATGGACGGGAAGTGTTGACGTTGTTTTTGAGCATGTAATATAATCTTTCTAATATACAATTGTCTAACATCAAGTACTTTTAATTCCGTGAATAATGCATCACTGGGGTACCTGAATGGTTTTTTAAGGATGACTCTTAGTATTGATTTCTGAGCTTTAGCCAGGGAGTCTAATATTGTTTTGGCACATCCACCCCATCCTAGGGATGCATATTCGAGTAAAGAATTACACATGGCATAGTATATTGATTTCATATCTTTAACAGAGAGAATATTTCTGATGGTTATAAAAATATAATATAATAATAATAATAATAATGATTTATTGTCTTCATTTCTTAATAACAAATAGAGATAATGATATCCTCACTGGGATCTCCCGTGCTGAGGATTTCATTTACATTTTATAATTTAATTATAAGAATAATATGAATTCGACATAACATATATCATGTAGTATTTTTTTTTAATAATTATAAAGTAAATAAGATAGTGTTTTTTTATAATTCAGTTCATTAGATTCGGTTTTAGTCTGTATTTGATTTCAGTATATTTTCTATTTCTGATCTCCCTATATTTAGTATCCAGCTTTTTATTTGAAATTTAAATGTTATAATGTTGAGGTTTTTGAATGAGAGTGGTATTTTATTGTAGAGTTTAATGCCATAATATAAGAAGCTTTTTTGCCCAAATGTTGTGTTAGCAGTTACTTGTTGGATATGTTTTTGACCATGAGATCTAGTGTTTCTAATGTACGTGTCAGTTGTTATTTCTTGGGTTTTGTACTTATGAATGTAAATGAGTATAGTTTTAGAATATAGTTGTTTAATTGACATTATGTTAAGATTGTTGAAGATTTCGTCAGTGCTAGTTTTTACAGGAACTTTCAGTATAATTTTCATTATGGCTTTTTGAGTTTTAATTAGTGGATTTAGTATGTTTTTATTTGCACTGCCCCAAAAAAAGGTGTGTAAGTTTTCTGACTTTTGTGGCCGTTGCGTTAATGTGTTCGTCCCATCTCAGATATTTATCTATGGTGATCCCTAGATATTTTAAACTATCCACGCATTCTAGGTTAGGGAACGTACCCATACTACGTGACACATTTAGGGGGGGGGGGGGGTCTTCAAAATGTCACGCTCCATACAAATGAGCGGCGGGTTGCTTAGGTTTTTGGTCACCGGGGGGGGGGGGGGGGGATTAAAAATTGCAAAAAGTTGGTCACGTAGTATGGGTACGTTCCCTTATTGCAAGTACAAGTGTTCGGTTCATTGCAAATGTGAATAGTAATATTTAGTATTACCTTGGGTTGACCCGCTTGTGTTGCACTAAAACGTATAAATTTTGTCTTGTCCGTGTTAAGAGTAAGAAGATTGTAGTCTAGCCAATGTTTGACATTGTTTATTCCAATTTCTGCTTTTCTATACGCTTCATACCAGTTTTCGCCCTCAAATATTAAGACCGTATCGTCAGCAAAAGTGATGATATGATCGGCAAGGTTACTGTTGCAAAGGTCATTGATATAGATATTAAACAATATCGGTCCTAAAGTACTTCCTTGTGGTACACCAAATTCGATATTGGCTGGATCGCTTAGAGTACCACTAATAATAACTCTTTGGCTCCGATTTTCTAGATAGCTTCCTAACCATTTAAGTAACTGCCCCTGTATACCGATTAGCTGTAATTTTTTCAAAAGGATTTTGTGCGAGATGGTATCAAAAGCTTTAGCCAGATCCAGGAAGATTGCGATGCTTTTGATTCCTCGATCGATGTTATTAGAAATTACTTTAGTCAGATTGCCAATGGCATTTTCAGTATCTAAACCCGGCCGGAAGCCATATTGTCTCTCAGAAAGAATGTTATTATCTTCAAGATAAAAGCTAAGACGATTTTTGACAATTTTCTTTATAATTTTTGAGACTGAATTGACCAAAGATATCGGCCGGTAATTTTGAATAGCAAATTTATCTCCATTTTTGTGTAGTAATACAACAACTGAATGTTTTAGATGGTTAGGGAATATTCCTGATTTGAGACTTAGATTGGAAATGAACGCTATCGGAGATGCTATGAATGACTTAGTTACTTTAAGCAGATTAGCGGAGACTTTGTCTGGTCCACAAGCGTTAGATGGCTTTAGGTCGTCAATTATTTACAAGACTTCATTCGTCGATGTTTGTATATTGTCTGTTTTATGGACGAGGTTAGAGGTGACCAACTTGGCAAGTTCGATTTCTGTTTTATTGCATTTATCGAGAATTTTTTTGGCAAGTGTGGTTCCCACCGATGTGAAGTATTTATTAGCAAAATTCGCCATATTTTTAGGATTAGAGGAGCTTACGTTACCGATATCTAACGATTTAATTTCGGAAGACCTGTTTATTTTTGTTTTACTAATATTACGAAATGCTTCCCACATACGTTTTGGAGAATAAGAATTTTTGTAAATGAACGTTTTAAAATAATTTTCCTTTGTAGGTACATTTAATAATCTTTTTGCATAAGTTCCTATATTTCTTGTAGTGAGTTTGTACTAAAATATTATCTGGAAACTTTTTGGCCCTTTTGTGGAGTTGGTTTCTTTTGTGAATCGATTTTACAGGGCCGGGAGAGATCCAGGGCGTAAGTTTAATTATATATATTTCAATTCAAAATAGGCATAAATTTATAATAGTATAAATGAAATGATTATTTTGAAATTCATATTATTATATATATTAGTGCAAGGCAATGTTCCGAGAGTCCTGCCGGAGAGGTCAAAAGATCTCCCTCAACCAGTCTCTCCCGATCCGGCGTGCCACACAGGGTGAGCAGACGCATCCGCTGCCAAGATCCGGACAAACCTTACCCCAGGAACCTGGCTACCCCTGCTAAGTCACCAAATGTAGCGAACCACTTGAGGTAACCTATAGCAGAGTTGTTGGTCATCCAATAAATGGTTCCTGGGGCGGTGGTACTCATACCCGCCTCCCAAATGGAGAAAGATATTAGAAGATGAAGTGTGTTATAGGATCAGAAGACACATACTTCATCATATTTGGCAGATTTGTTGATGCAGTTATAGAGGCAAGTATTTTATGGAGGTCACCAGTAATAGGGTGATGATAATAGTTAAATATTAATGATGTGTTATGTATTTTAAAGTGTGTAAAGGGTGTGGGGTGTGGTAATTCAAATAAGTAAGATATAGGTACATTACTTACAGGTTTATTAACAATTTACAACTTATACATGATTCCTCTATACTATCTATCTATCTATATTAATAAAAATGAATCGCCGAAATGTATGTACGCGCATAACTTACGAACGACTGCACCAAATTGGATAATTCTTTTTTGTTGTGTTTGTTATTGTCAGGAGAAGGTTTGTATGAAAGAATTTTTTTTTTTAAATCAAACAGAATTTTTTTTTATAAATAATTTTTTTTATAAATGCTTAGAGGTTTACCGTTGTGTTATTTATTGTTATTGTTAAGAAAATGCCACCAGTGAGGCGTCAAAATATCGGTCTGCGTACGCGTAACGCAAGTCGAGTTCACAATCTTCGAGACAATGAGACTGAAGAAGAGCGTTGGCAGCGTTTGGAGGCAAATATAATGAGAATTTCTCAAGCGAGATCTACTGCGACTCCGGAAGAACCTATACCGTCGACTTCAAGTGAAAGGCAACAAAACAGACGATCTAACGTAACAATTACCTATGAACGTTTGGCGTTTAGATAAATGATACAACAGTATCGGTCGTGTATCATCGGTTGATTTTGGAACAATGAGCACTATTTGTCAACATTGCAATGATTTGAGGTTTTCGACTCAAACCGCCAGGATTATGTTGTGCGAATGGAAAAGTCAAATTAACACAACTGACGATGCCACCTGAACCACTGAATTCATTACTCTCAGGGCAAGAACCTCTGTCAAAGCTTTTTTTGCTGAATATTCTAAATTACAAATTTTTGATTCTTTCCAAGAATCATGGTCTGTACTCGAACTAATCGAAAAATATGGCAAAAGATTAATTAAAAAAAAAAAATCATATTTTAACACTTGTGGTCGGTCAAAACTTCGAGGTGGCACCAAACCGACTGAAATTTTGGATTCTTACTAAGAATCATGGTCTGTACACGAATCAATCAAAGAATCTGCTAAAAGAAGAATTATTAATTAAATCATCGTTTTAACACTTGGGGTCAGTCATTTTAGAGCTTGGGTTTGGTCGGTTTAAGACTTGGGTCGGTCATAACTTCGGTCCTATGGCACCGACTGAAATTTTATATTCTTACCAAGAATCATAGTCTGTACACGAATCAAAGCATCTGCCAAAAGAAGAATTTTTAATAAAATCGTCGTTTTAACACTTGGGGTCGGTCGTTTCAAGACTTGGGGACGGTTATATATTCGGCCCTACAGCACGGAACCGACTATAATTTTGGATTCTTACTTAGAATAAGGGACCCTCAGATGGTTTGGGCACGTAGAGCGAATGAACGAAGAAAGTAGTGTTAAAAGAATATATGATGCAAATGTGAATGGTAGAAGGAGTCGGGGACGCCCGAGGAAGACATGGCACGATCAAGTAAATCAGATACTTGAGACGGGCCATGTCAAAAGTCAGAATAATAGAAGAGTATGTATGAGACGATGTATGAATGTGAGTGAGGCAAAGAGTGTGTGCCAAGACCGAGTTGTTTGGCGGTCCGTCCTCTCTGCCTACCCCTGCGGGGAAACGGCGTGATGGTTAGTTAGTTAGTTAGTTAGAATAATTTTGTTGTACAAGAATCAATCATAGGATCTATGCCAAAGGAAGATTTTATTTTTAAATCATCCTTTTAACACTTGGGGTCTTAAGTTTTAGAACTTGGGTTCGGTCGTTTCAAGACTTGGGGTCGGACATAACTTCGGTCATATCTATATGGAATCAATCAAAGGATCTGCCTAAAGAAGATTTTTTTAAATATTAATGATGTGTTATGTATTTTAAAGTGTGTAAAGGGTGTGGGGTGTGGTAAATCAAATAAGTAAGATGTAGGTACATTACTTACAGGTTTATTAACAATTTACAACTTATACATGATTCCTCTATACTATCTATCTATCTATATTAATAAAAATGAATCGCCGAAATGTATGTACGCGCATAACTTACGAACGACTGCACCAAATTGGATAATTATTTTTTTGTTGTGTTTGTTATTGTAAGGAAAAGGTTTGTATGAAAGAATTTTTTTTTTAAATCAAACAGAATTTTTTTTTTATAAATGTTTAGATTTTTACCGTCGTGTTATTTATTGTTATTGACAAGAAAATGCCACCAGTGAGGCGTCAAAATATCTTACGTAACAATTACCTATGAACGTTTGGCGTTTAGATAAATGATACAACAGTATCGGTCGTGTATCAGCTATACATCGGTTGATTTTGGAACAATGAGCACTATTTGTCAACATTGCAATGATTTGGGGTTTCGACTCGAACCGCCAGGATTATGTTGTGCGATTGGAATAGTCAAATTAACACAACTGACGATGCCACCTGAACCACTGAAATCATTACTCTCAGGGCAAGAACCTCTATCAAAGCTTTTTTTGCTGAATTTTCTAAATTACAACAGTGCGTTCCAAATGACATCATTTTAGAGCTCAGGTTCGGTCGTTTTAAAACAAAGAGTCGGTCAAACCAATCTCTGTCGAATTTTATAATGAGTTCTCGCATTTTTTGGAACTTTCAGTTGGTCTTTCTGATACACTCATTATTACAGGTGACATTAGTATCCGTCTCGAGCGTGTGACATCACCGAACACCGTTAAATTCTTAGACTTATTAGCCAGCTTTGGATGCCGCCAGTGGGTCGACGTCCCAACTCACGATGCTGGTGGTATATTAGATGTACTCATTTCAAAGAAGAGCGGATCGCCACTCTTAGCAGATATTCGTGATATAGGACTATCGGACCATCGGCTTGTTTGCACTGATATTGATTTTAACCCGCCGAAAGTACCATATAGAACAATTATATCAAGAGAATGGCGTAAATTTAGTTTTAGTGATTTTCTGGAAGAGCTTCAGACCTCTCTATTATGTACACCTAATTTTTGGGAAACAAAGACGCCAACAGAACTTGTCGAGACGTATAATACAACTCTTTTATGTCTGTTAAATAAATATGCTCCGACGACGTCAAAAACACGTAAAGTTCGAAAGTCTGACGGCTGGTATGACGATGAATGCCGAAACCAGAAAAGACTCATGCGGAAATTAGAGAGGTCGTATAGGAAAAATTCTACGGTAACTTCTAGGGATGAGTGGATCCTTGCTCAAAAACAGTATATGAGCAAAATAAATTCCAAAAGATCAGAATACTGGAATGAAAAGATTGACTCTGAGCGAACCAATCCACGGCGTCTCTGGAACTCAATAAAGACTGTTATTTCCGAAGCCACTGTTCCAACTAAAATAGATATTAACCCAGATGCCTTCTTAACGTTTTTTCGGGAAAAAATTGAAGCCATTCGTGCCTCCACATCTCACGCCCCTCCACCAATATTTACTTTAAATTCTAAAGGAAATTTGTCTTCCTTCAAACTCACAACGCTGGAAGAAGTAAAAAAATTAATTTCAAGTTCGCCAAATAAGCAGTGCAGTCTTGACCCTATACCAACATGGTTACTAAAAAAATGTGTCATTGTCTTAGCCCCGTTCCTAGTTCATCTTTTTAATAAATCTCTGAGCACAGGTGACTTCCCTGAACCTCTAAAGTCTGCTGTAGTTACGCCGATACTAAAAAAATCACAACTTGACCCCGATAACTTAGGTAATTATCGACCTGTTTCAAATTTACCTTTCCTATCAAAAATCCTGGAGAAAATTGCTGCTGCACAAATAACCAGTCATTTGAATTCAAATAAATTATTCACTAATCGTCAATCCGCATATAGAAGGTTTCACTCAACAGAAACCGGAATCCTTCGTATGCTGTCAGATATAACTTTGGCCATAGAGTCAGGTAAGTTAGCACTTATCTCACTCTTAGACATGAGTGCAGCGTTTGACACGATTGATCATGACTTTCTCATTAAGAGATTAGAGGAAACATTTGGTTTGAGTTCCGATATTAAAAATTGGCTGGTGTCATATCTATCCAATCGCTTACAAGCCGTTAAGGTTGGAAATAAGCTCTCTAACTTCGCAACACTTTCTTCAGGGGTACCCCAAGGATCCGTTTTAGGCCCACTTCTTTTCATCCTTTTTACAAATGATGTCGCCAAAATAATCGAGTCATTTGGTCTCCTGTCCCACTGCTACGCTGACGATCAGCAAGTTTATTTTTACTGCTCTCCAAACGAAATCAACAGTCTCAAAATCCGCATAGCTGAATGCCTAGAAGCAATAACTCGTTGGATGTCTTCAAACAAGCTGAAGCTGAATCCATCTAAGACTGAGTTTCTATGGGCAGCCACAAACAAACGCCAACATTTCATAGACAATGCACCTATTTCCATTTCCGGCAACGATATTATTCCAAAGACAACAGTCAAACTTCTTGGCGTTAATTTAGATTCAGACTTTTCGTTAAAAAGTCAAATAAATAGGACAGTAAGCACCGGTTTTTTTCACCTAAGACAACTCAAGTCAGTTCGAAGAAACCTTCCTACAGAGGCGACAAAACTATTAATTAACTCTTACGTAGTCTCGCGGCTCGATTACTGTAACGGCATCTACGCTAGTCTTCCCAAATATCAAATTGACAAACTTCAATCCGTGTTTAATGCAGCGGCAAGGCTCATAACTGGGGTTTCTAAATATTCGCATATTTCAGAACACCTTCGTAACCTTCACTGGCTCAAGTGCCCTGAGAGAATCCAGTACAAATTGTGCTGGATGGTTTTTAAATCAATCTACGAAATGGCCCCACCTTACATCTCCGAATTATGCGTCCCGGAAAATACCGGTCCGAGACAATTAACCCTTAGATCAGCAACTTCATCTGCTAAAGGCAGACTAATAGAACCTAAACGAAAGCCAAATACTATGTTTGGAGATCGTGCTTTCGGAGTAGCTGGGCCTAAGGCTTGGAATAGACTCCCTCCGGAATTAAGATGCATAACAAGCCCAACAGAGTTTAGGTCCAAACTAAAAACCTTCCTTTTTGGGCTCTCGTACCCGTAATTTAAATACCTATTTGAGAGTATCATACTTGTATTGTCTATGATATGTCTTAATCACACTTTTCTTACTGAATTAAAATTACTCGATTCCTTACACATCAATCTGTTTCTTGACGAATCACATTTAGAAAGATCAAATTCTTATAGGTACTACTGCACCTCCCACCTTTACATGTTGCTTTTTCTTTCCAAAATACACTCGTCAAAGAATACATTACATATTAATATTAAAATATTTTTCAGGATTAAATAACATGTTTTCACAATAATGTCCTCTGCGTGCGAACTCTATCTAAATTTCCTTAAATGGACAATATACAGAGTTAATTTCAAGCGACCTCCCAGGTAAGTATGGTCCTGTTTTCATTAAATTTTAGGCAGCATCGCGTTCATTGGTCAAAATATTGTACACATATTTTCGTATCGGTGATCAATGAACCGATGTATGCAATTTTTAGCCATAAGTTGTTTATAATTGTTTGCCTAGCTTGTAGTTTTTTAGATTTTAGAAATGTATTATAAGTTTGTACAGCGCCCTTGAGGTGATTTTTCACAAAAACGGCGCTATATAAATCATCCAAATATTATTATTATTACTTTGGCCCTATGGCACCGAACCCACTGAAATTTTTTATTCCTTCTAAGAATCATGGTCTTTACACGATTCAATAAAAAATATGGCAAAAGAAGAATTTTTAAAAAATCATCGTTTTAACACTTGGGGTCGGTCATTTTAGAGCTTGGGTTCGGTCGTTTTATGACTTGGAGTAGGTCATTACTTCGGCCCTATGGCACCCAACCGACTGAAATTTTTGATTCTTTTCCAGAATCATGGTCTGTACTCGAATTAATCGAAAAATAAGAATTAAAAAAAAATCATATCTTAACACTTGTGGTCGGTCAAAACTTCGAGGTGGCACCAAACCGACTGAAATTTTGGATTCTTACTAAGAATCATGGTCTGTACACAAATCAATCAAAGAATCTGCTAAAAGAAGAATTATTAATTAAATCATCGTTTTAACACTTGGGGTCAGTCATTTTAGAGCTTGGGTTCGGTCGGTTTAAGAATCGGGGTCGGTCATAACATTGGCCCTATGGCACCGACTGAAATTTTATATTCTTACCAAGAATCATAGTCTGTACACGAATCAATCAAAGCATCTGCCAAAAAAAGAATTTTTAATAAAATCGTCGTTTTAACACTTGGGGTCCGTCCTTTCAAGACTTGGGGACGGTTATATATTCGGCCCTACAGCACGGAACCGACTAAAATTTTGGATTCCTAAATAGAATAATTTTGTTGTACAAGAATCAATCATAGGATCTACGCCAAAGGAAGATTTTATTTTTAAATCATCCTTTTAACACTTGGGGTCTTAACTTTTAGAACTTGGGTTCGGTCATTTTAAGACTTGGGGTCGGACATAACTTCGGTCATATCTATATCGAATCAATCAAAGGATCTGCCTAAAGAAGATTTTTTTTTAAATCATCAGTTTAACTTGGGCTCGATCATTACGTCGGCACTATGGCACCGAACCGACTGAAATTTTAGATTATTACTAAAAATCATGGTCTGTACACGAATCAATCAAATAATCTGCTAAAAGAAGAATCTATATTAATAAAAATGAATCGCCGAAATGTATGTACGCGCATAACTTACGAATGACTTCACCAAATTGGATAATTCTTTTTTTGTTGTGTTTGTTATTGTCAGGAAAAGGTTTGTATGAAAGATTTTTTTTTTTAAATCTAACAGAATATTATTTTTCAATCAAACAGAATTTTTTTTTTATAAATAATTTTTTTATAAATTGTTATAATTTGGTATTTGGCAGAAGGAGTTCAAGGAAAACATCTGGCTTCAATGGCGGAATTCTTCTCGTTTATTTACAAGCACACGTTACAATACTTTTTGTTTGTTCCCGACCCGACAAAACAGTGACTTTGGTCATTTCGACCACTTGCTAGATAATGCTAGCTGTTTACAGGAGATCCACGAATTGAGAGAGAGTTTTTAACTAAAACGCAGGCTATTTATAAAACACATTTCCTACGCAAACAAAACAAACCACCATTGTTAATCTATAAAATACGATACAGATTCAGAAATCTGCTTTATCGTCTAGTATTTAGTTCAGTGTCGCCTTACGTCGCTAATCTGTAATCTGTCATCAAAAACAAGAAGCTACAAAAATACGCCGCTAGATGGCAGTAGCCTTCACTTTTTGAACATACTGCCCGGCGGGGAATGAAGAAAAACAACAAGTTTTTTTGAAATAAAAAACCAAACTACAAATTCCTAAATTTACACACAATATACTAACAATTTTAGAAGATGTGTAACTATCTACATTTAACGGGTCCGGGAACCTAACCAACAATTAAATAAACCTAAAAATTTATAAATTTCTAAAAAATCATGCAAAAAAAATTCATAAAATATAACAAAAATCACAACATTAATAACAATTTTGTAAAATTGACAAATTAGTAATGTCTCATTGTCTCTATGGAGATTTTTCACTTCAATTATATTTAATTTAACCAACACCAATTCACAAATAATCATAAATTGTTAGTTCGCTGTTGACTGACTATCAGTTCATCATTGACTATTTCACTGGCATAGCACTGCCAAAAACAAAAGGAACACCTCACTGGGTAGACTACTTAGCCATCTTGTCCAGGGTGGTCATCATAATTAGATATGTACATCAGCATGTACCTCTGTATGTCATCAATTGGGTAGATCATCATAAATTAAGGGGCGGCCGTGCCCTAGTAAGCAGATAGTACCATTACATCTGCAGCCAGGATGATCAACTCGTGGTTGTTGACTTGAAGCCCCAGTGGCTTCAGGCTGGATACAGTAGTGTCAACAACACCAATACCGATGTTCCATAATTATTGTTGTGGTTTGGTTGCATCGGTTCAGCCTTAATTGCAGTTAGGCTGTGACAAGGTCCGTGGTTTGCCAGGTCGGGAAATTTGGATCCAAGTTTGATTCTATTGGCATCAAACATATTTTTTTGATGGGTCTCACAAAAGTGCCTTGTGCTGTTTTGAGGGTAACTACCCTCACTACTCCATCCGGTCCTGGATGAGTAATTAGTATGCGCGCCATCTTCCATAATGCAGGAGGCAGATTGTCTTCCATCAAGGTTACCAGATCGTCCTTCTTTATGGCCTTTTGGTTGCTGGCCTGCCATTTGGTCCGTTTTTGCAGCTCAGCAAGGTAATCTCGTTTCCATCTGAACCAGAAAGTTTGAATTAGAGCGTTTAATTTTTGATATTGGCTTAGTCTGTTCTCCGGGAGCTCGCGGACATCCACCTCGGGAATAACCGAAGCATCCCCGCCCATGAGGAAATGGTTGGGGGTTAGAGGGAGTAGGTCGTCTACGTCATCAGACAGGGAAGTTAAGGGACGGGAGTTCAAACAAGCCTCTATCTGACAAAGCAAAGTATACAATAATTCAAACTGCAATGGGTTATTTTTAGTAATTCGATATAAATGAAACTTGGTGGACTTGACTGCGGCTTCCCACAGCCCCCCGTGATTCGGAGCCCTAGGCGCTATAAAACTCCAAGATATTCCCTTATCAGCTAAAAACCTATGGATTTTGTCATTGTTCAGTCTTAGATTGGCATACAGTTCTTTGAGCTTATTGGAAGCTCCTCTGAAGGTGGTTGCATTGTCAGAAAATATTTTTTCCGGTTGACCCCTACGGGCAATGAACCTCTTTAAACAATTTAAAAAAGCATCGCTTGACAAATCTGTTACGAGTTCCAAATGAACCGCTTTGGTAGAAAAACAAACAAATATGCAAAGATACGATTTAATGAGCGGAGATTTCCTCAGCGCTCCAGCCTTCGTGTCTATCAGTCCGGCATAGTCGACCCCTGTGACAGAGAACGGTCGACTGGGAGTGATTCTCTCAACTGGAAGGTTTCCCATGATCTGCCGGCAAACCTGAGGTCGGTATCTAAAACATACAACACACTTATGTAGGATACGCTTAACAGTGTTTCTCCCAAATATCGGCCAATATTTCAAGCGTATTTCTGATAACAGCGCTTGGGGACCTGCATGTAAATGTTCATAATGATAATTACGTATAATAAGTTCAGTTAGTTTATGTGCCGGTGACAATATTATAGGGTGTCTTTGATGATGCAATAAATAAGTAGCCAATTTTAATCGTCCACTTCCACAAATTAAACCTTCCATTAAACAGGGATTGAGAGCTTTCAATCTACTGTTTTTGTTTACTAATCCATGCTTCTTTAAGTCCTTCAATTCTCTTTTAAAGGAATGTTCCTGCGATGATTTCAATAGACATTTTAAAGCTGCTTCCAGCTCGGAGACAGTTAAATTGCCATACGTTTTATCCTTAGGGTTACGACAATTATTTATAAATCTTAACGCCTGAGCGATTACTCTTTTTAATTTGGTTAGCGATGAGAATTTTTCGAAAATATCCCATTCTTGAGCACCAGTTACTAGTAGTACATTTTTACTTTTTATATCCGGGGGATCCAAACATGACATCTTGGATACTGGCCAAGTGCTGACATCTTCCGTCAACCAGCTTGGCCCCTTCCACCATATTGAAGTGTTGACTAACCTTTCAGCTGTGGTACCTCGGGACAGTATATCCGCTGCATTTTCTGACGATGATACGTGCCGCCACTGCGTTGGATCGCTGATTTCCTGTATCTCAGCGACTCGGTCATATCTATATGGAATCAATCAAAGGATCTGCCTAAAGAAGATTTTTTTAAATATTAATGATGTGTTATGTATTTTAAAGTGTGTAAAGGGTGTGGGGTGTGGTAAATCAAATAAGTAAGATGTAGGTACATTACTTACAGGTTTATTAACAATTTACAACTTATACATGATTCCTCTATACTATCTATCTATCTATATTAATAAAAATGAATCGCCGAAATGTATGTACGCGCATAACTTACGAACGACTGCACCAAATTGGATAATTCTTTTTTTAATGTTTGTTATTGTCAGGAGAAGGTTTGTATGAAAGATTTTTTTTTAAATCAAACAGATTTTTTTTTTGTAATAATTTTTTTTATAAATGTTTAGAGGTTTACCGTCGTGTTATTTATTGTTATTGTTAAGAAAATGCCACCAGTGAGGCGTCAAAATATCGGTCTGCGTACGCGTAACGCAAGTCGAGTTCACAATCTTTGAGACAATGAGACTGAAGAAGAGAGTTGGCAGCGTTTGGAGGCAAATATAATGAGAATTTCTCAAGCGAGATCTACCGCGACTCCGGAAGAACCTATACCGTCGACTTCAAGTGAGAGGCAACAAAACAAATGACCTAACGTAACCTATGAACGTTTTTCGTTTAGATAAATGATACAACAGTATCGGTCATGTATCATTGGTTGATTTTGGAACAATGAGCACTATTTGTCAACATTGCAATGATTTGTGGTTTCGACTCGAACCGCCAGGATTATTTTGTGCAAATGGAAATGTCAAATTAACTGTGATATCTTGTAGTGCGGGTAGTAATAATATCCGTTAATGTTACAATGTTTGTTATTGAAGAGATTCTTATGGAGAGAGCGCACAAAAGCCAGTACATCCCTTTTATACATCTCCATACTCGCTGTCTCGCTCTCATGCCGTCACACTCACATACATCACACCCCCACACTTAAATCCTAATTACATATATATTTTACTTTCAAATTTATACAATGCAAGTTTTTAAATATTTGTACGACACCATAGAGGATGGCAACACAGTACGACTTATTGAGCAACTACTAACTGGCCGTACTTTCAGGGTTTTTCTAGGAGGGCTAAAAAGCAAAAAAATGCACCTGAATAATGGCCTTGCCCAAGGCTCAGTGCTGGCCCTATCGCTCTTCAACATCTGTACACGAGATCTTCCTCACACTGAAGGCAGAAAATTTGCTTACGCAGATGACTTCGCCATCACAGTCCAAGCCAAAACCCTCAATGCAGCAGAAGAGATCCTTAATTCTGACCTCAAGGCTATAGAAGAATTTTTTCTCAATTGGCGACTAAAGCCAAATGGGTCGAAAACAGTTGTGACAGCTTTCCATCTCAGTAATTCACAGGCAAACGCAAAACTCTGTGTTCAGTTTGATGGAAAAAATATTTACCATGACCCCCATCCCCGCTATCTTGGAGTTACTTTGGACAGGAGCCTGAATTACCGGAAACACATGGAAACAGTGGGCAAAAAAACCAGGACAAGACTAAACTTAGTCAATAAGCTGGCTGGTACTAGCTGGGGATGCGACGCCAACCCGCTCAAAACGGCATCCATTGCCCTGGTTTTCTCAGCAGCTGAATACTGTGCTGCAGTATGGGCCAGAAGCGCCCACACTTCCATGGTCGACGTTCAGCTTAATGCCACAATGCGAACCATCAGCGGAACCTTAAAATCGACTCCTCTTCCTTGGCTCCCCGTACTTGCAAATATAACCTCGCCAAATATCAGGCGAGAGATTGCAACACTGAGGGAATACAAAAAGGCGCTGCAAAAAAGCGAAATACCCTTGCACGATGATGTCGTTTCTCACCCGGCATGCCGCTTAAAGTCTCGAAAACCCTCCTGGACGGAAGGAGAAAGACTCCTTCGAACGCCTCTCACCCCAGAAGATAGGTGGAAGCATGGGTGGCAATCAGCCAACGTCAAAAACGTCCATTTCAGCCTGGGTTCTCATTGCCTCGCAAACTCTGGACTGCCATCAATAGGATAAGGTGCTCCCACAGCCGTTGTGCTCACATGATGCATAGATGGGGCCTTAAAGAGTCGGCGACGTGTGAATGTGGTGCGGTGCAGACCACCGAACATGTGGTCAACGAATGCCCACTCCATTCATTCCCCGGCGGGATTGATGAGGTCCACAGGGCAACGCCTGAGGCCCTAGACTGGCTCGCAGACCTAGATGTCCCCCTCTGACCCCCACCATACGAAAGAAGAAGAACTAGTGCACTGGACCGTTATGCCTCCCGATGTTATTTTTAAGTATATTTAATACGTAAAACATAGACATGTGTAAATAATATTTGATTTGTGATGAGCGTTTGATTATCTCTTTCCTCATTATCTCAAAACTTAGTATTTGGAGATGTCTGACTAATCAACTGGGTGATCGATATGTCAACTAAGAGATAAACCCTTAGTAACAGTTGTTTTGCACAAATTCACTTGTAACAAAGTCATCAAATAGCATTTACCTTAGTTCCAGTTGTTTTGCACAAAATCACATGTAACAAAGGGAGGCGTCTACTAATCTACAGGAATTCCAAAAATGAAAAAATCGGACTAATATCTATGAGAACCAAAGTGCGTACGAATATCCACAGCTCAAACTGCTGACTAATATCTATGAGAACCAAAGTGTTGACGAATATCTACAGCACTGGCAGAGGTTGGATTTGCAATTATGTATAGCATATTTGAATAACGTAATGTTGCGTATGCAGTTTAAAAAACTTAATTTATGTATGTGTGTATGTAAAAATCCCTAATATCGGACTATTGGACACATTTAGCTGAAAATTAAGGATTTGGGTTTTTGTTTTAACAGCTTTCTTTATTTCGAGTGCTTCTAAATTATTTAGTCTGATACCATGACCATTTCTATGTCAGTTAGGTTAGGTAAGGTTAGGTTGTGGTGCCGTGTATTTTGAAATAAATAAATATCTTTGTATTATGACCTCCATGTTTGTTCAATAAATTATTGTCCTCGTTAACAGCAAAATACATAATATTGTGCAAAAACTTCATGTACTCGTACCTCCGTACTTTTAAACGTTTAAGCCTTTATGTAATTAGTAATTATGTAATTGAAGTAATTTATGCTTTTCTGTACAACCTCTTGCTCAGCTGCCCTCTGTAGATATTAGTCCAACCTACGCTCTGTAGATAGTTCCACCTACACTCTGTAGATATTAGTTCAACCTACGCTCTGTAGATATTAGTTCAACCTACGCTCTGTAGATATTAGTTAACACTGGGACCGACATAGATATTCGTCCGACCTTAGCTCTGTAGATATTAGTCAACACTCTGAAGTTCGTAGATATTAGTCCAACATATGAGCTGTAGATATTCGTCCGACATACAGGCTGTAGATATATCTGGAGTCGTAACAAAGTCATCAAATAGCAATTCAGCGCCATTTTGTTTTTTGACATTGGAAAGGTACCCCTTTAAACGCTGATTCTGGGTGTAAATTAAATAAGCTGACAAGGTTAACAACATGATAGTTGTCCTCTTTTGTTAATCACAATTTATTCAAAAGCTGAAACAGACTTTAGACCAGGGTTTCCCAACCAGTGGTCCGCGGACCACATGGTCATATGGTCCGCAAGAGGCTAGAAGATGGTCCGCCGGTCAAAAAATGCGCCAGCGCGCGGGCGGTCCTTGGTCGAGAAGTTTGAATAAAAAAAACCGGCACAATATTCAATTTATCATTATTGTACCTTGTGGTCAGTGGCCATTATGGTATTCCGTTTCGCCCCACCCCATCCTACCCCGTTCTACCCCCTCCGTTGTGTGGTAAATATTCTGCTAGAACCCGTCCCACCCTATCCCATTCCGCCCCCTCCGTTGTGGTAAATATTCTGCTAGAACTCGTCCCGCACTATCCCATTCCACCCCCTCCGTTGTGGTAAATATTCTGCTAGAACCCGTCGTACCCTATCCCACTACGCCCCTCCCGTTGTGCCAACCGTCCTGGGTGCCAACCGTCCTGGGTGCCACCCATGCTTAGGCTACGCCACTGACGACAAGCAGTGGCTTGCCAACGCCCCCCCCTCGCTACGCCACTGCTTGTGGTCCCTGTCGAAAAATAAACGTACAAGTGGTCCCTGATCAGAAAAAGGTTGGGAACCACTGCTTTAGACAGAATTAGGTGATCCGACAATCTGCCAACAATTACTATATGATTTTTGTGCATTATTTACCAATTTCAAACTTAAAATCGACGAAAATACCTATAATAATATGTTGGTATGTATGTCAAACGAATTTATACGCAGTGTCGGTTTTTTAGTTATGTGCTGGTATATCTCTACATATTATAAATTAAAGTACTTTGCGTCGTCTGTCTGTCTGTTCGCGATAATCTCAAAAACTACTGAACGGATTTTCATGCAGTTTTCACCAATAGAGTATTTCGTGAGGAAGGTTTAGGTATGTAATTTGTCAAGGATTTGTGTAAATTGGTTGAAACATAACGATAATTGTTAGAAGTGTCAGAAAAAGTCAAGCCGCCTGGTAGCTTTCATCGAAAACGCTGCCTTATCCTTTTGGGATATAACAAAACAATGCACGGTGGGATATTCCTCTTTTATAGATCTACAAAAAAGTCCGCGAAGGCATATATTGCACAAACTATAAACAGAATACGTAAACTTTTTTACGTATTCCTCAAACTAAGAAATATACTTCATAAATCTATACTACTGAAGGTTTACTATGCATTAGCCCAATCAGTTCTGCAATACGGAATAATAGGTTGGGGAGGAGCGTATAAAACCAACTTAGCCCCACTTGAAATAGTACATAGACGACTCATCAAAATTATTCTAAAAAAACCTTTAGACTATTCAACTCAAAAAATATTCGATGAATTCAAAGTTTTACAAATAAACAGAATCTATCAAAAAAATGCGTTACTTCAAATCCATAAAGACAAACTAACAATAAAGTCATTTAGCACCAGGCCGAGAACAACAGGACAAATAATAATCCCTAAACTTAATACTACAACGGCCCAACACCATTACACATACTCAGCCATAAAATGCTTTAACGAACTCCCTAAAGATATTCAATCCGAAAAAAATTATAAAATTTTTAAGAAAAAAATTAAAATACATTTCACCACTAAGTAAGTTCATGTTTGTGTTATATTACGCCCACTTATATTTTCAATGTGTACACAGGTTTTATATTTTATAATTTAAAAAAAAAAAAACTTTCTTCCTAAAATAGTGCACAGGTATATAATTTTACAAACATGTTGTTTTTATTTTATTTTTTCATAAATACGCTCATGGTAGCATCAATTAAACATATATCAAAATATCAATTGTGTTAGTACTCCCTCCCTAAACACGAGAAATTCTCAATTAGAGAGGTATTATTACCACCATTAAAAAATATTTGCATTACATGTACATAATTAAAAAAATAATTGTACTTATACCTAACTTTGTAAAATTGTAAAAATGGAATAAATAAAAATCTTTTACAGATAGCTTCTATACCCATTCTATCTTCTAAGAAAATGGTCGCGTACATTGCGATAATTGAAAAGTTTGTTAGGAGCGGGCCCCCAAACATGTCCCAAGCTAGCTCTCAGGGGAGGCATGATTTACCCTCTATTCAGGTGGTGGGTCGCTCGAGGCTTCAGAAATTCCTTCGCATCTCAGTCGTCTGGCAGGATACTCCCCCTCTAGGAAACCCTCCTGCCGTAGCAGAATAATAACAGGATTGAGTTAACTAGATTCATGTATTGCAAATTTAAAACACAGTACATAGGTCATTACAGTACAATTCAACACAAGAAATACATACTACACAATCCTAGCCATCGTGTTTATAACCTCAAGATCCCTAAACGAAACTCTCTGAGTGATGGCTTTGCGCGGGAGTTTACAGTCTATCGTTAAAGGACACAATCAAATGAGGAAACAATTGTACAGCTTACATGATGTTGGGGGGTGTTCGTCTTCCGGCTTCCAGGGGGACCTCCCGAGTTTAGGACAGAACCGAAGTTTACACAGGCATGGTGAAATATCAGCGCTAAACCCGTAGGTTATTGAATTAACATTGCAGGTTATATTTGAGTACAATTCGAGCGATAGTACGCCGGGCGCGAACAGTGGGAATCCACGCGCGGGCTTAACGTGTGCCCGAGGCGGCTCGCAATTCTCAACTGGTGGAAGGGATCGCGTGCGGGTGGGCGGATGGGATAGGAAGTAGGAAGCAGGGAACAGGGGGGGAGAGCAGGGTGTTGTGTAGTTTGCGGCGAATTAGGAGTTTGAATTCTTTGTCGTTTGGGCGTACCATAACACTTCCCCCCGCGCTTGGAAAAAAAGCGACGTGGCAATGGAGCTGTAGGGAAAAAAAAATCCTCTTATGCTTCCATCGGGGTTTTGAGAGATTCGTTGCTTGAGAGATTTCCTAGCTAGAACATACAGTTTTATGCTATAGTTTGGGTCACAATGTTTGTAGGGAATGGGTGGGGGTACATACAATGTTTGGACAAGACAAATTTGGGAAAAGTACATGGTGTAAAACAACATACAAGGTTATGCAATTGAAAATAACAATACACATGGTTATGCAATTGAAAGAATGACAATACACATGGTTAAGCAATTGAAAGAATGACAATACATTTGTACAAGAGAAGAGAAAAAAGTGTGTGATTCTAAGGTTTCATTGGTCTTGGAGCTAAGTTTGTGAAGCGTGGATTTGTTTGGTTTCGGAGAATTTCGAAGAAAAGGACGTGACTTCACGGATTCTAAGGATTACATTATCACTGTAATCAGACCCATTTGAGACAACGCTCAGGAGTACACTTGGGCCTTAGAAAACACTTGTCTTGGTTAAAAAACAACCGGCCCTCTATGGCCTATGCTAACATGAGATGGTAACATTTTCGTAGAATTTCAAAGAACGAGACAAAGAATCGTGAACTAGTCACGGCAAAGGGAAACCAATTCATGAATAAAGGTTGTCAAAAGGAGACAGACGGTACGCCAAGTGCATATCGTACATATCCAACATTCATGAATGTGTTTCGTGGAATTGAGAAAAGAGAGAAAAAAAACTGGTGAGACATATGCAGAGATTGAGGGGGAAAACCTGTAGATAACCGGACAGTTACCTATTCGAACTCCAAGTGAGGGCGAGATATGGTCAACGACAGATTTTTCACTTCATAACATAAGTCTGAAACATGGGGAATGGGAGGAGGAGGGGAGAAGGGAGACGAGTTGCGAAACTTGCTAGAGACTGGACCAATTTCCGATTCAAACTCTATGTGAAAATGAAACATAATCAACCAGCAGATTTCCTGACTCTTTACATTTATCAAAAAGGATGAGGAGACATTTGAATACACATTATATCAAAGAGGCTAATCTTTCGCGTGTATTGGGCAAAAGATTAGGGGTCATTTTAAAAACTTCTACATGATTGTGAGAAAAGACAGACCCTTGCTCCAATTTCACAAACCTGGGGGTTTTCTTGTTCGTTCTCCAGACAACGAGTTAGGTGGTTTTTGTGCTCAATCGATTAACTCCCACAGCACTATGCCCCATAATTGACAGTGAAGCTGAAAACTAGTCCTTTTGGGATAGTAGATATTCCTGGGCTTCTTTCCTTTTTGCAAAGAAGTAAAAAAACAGGAAGTCCACGGGCATTGGCGTTGAATGACAACAAAGGGTTGTGGACTACATTTCGTAGATCGCACACAAAGGGTTTGATATTATTTCGTTCGCACGACTCATGGTAAGTGTTTTAACGTCTCCACGTATAGTGTACAAAATATGTAAGTACATACAAGGTATAACTCAATTATAGACAGAAGTCAAAGAGTTTATACAATGCATCCTAAAGAAGATAGCAAAGCCGATATTATGTCGTTCACACGAATCACGGTAAGTATTGTTATTACGTCTCCACGTCTCGTGTACAGAGTTTATACACAGTTATACATAAAAGCGGTACTCATGACAAATAAATGACACACGACCGGAACAGGTTATACGAAAAGGGTGGTACTCATGGCAAATGAATGGCACACGACCAAAATAGAACGTACAAAATGGTTCTCATGACAAATGAATGGCACACGACCAAAATAGAATGTACAAAAAGGTTCTCATGACAAATATGTCACACGACCAGCTCAATAACATTTAGCTATGAGAAAAAAGTGATTATGACGAACTTCTCGTATCGCGGCAGGTATTTTAAGGATCCCTCCTATAATGGTGGATGTTCTAAGGATCTCTCCTATAATGTAACAGGGTTACGTTTAAATACAACACAATAAACGTTAACTATGCTTGTTTTAACACAGTTTATAAAGATTTGTTAGATTAACTAACTCCGTAGCCCAGGAGCGTACGATAGGATAACAAGGAGGTAAACAATTTAATGTCACTTCGTATGTTATAAAGGCGGGGTGATGACAGAGTACATTTCTGTTTACACCATGTGACAAACAAAGACAGACCTACATGGTTTTACATACTGTCTATTGCAGCAAACTTCAGTGGGGACAAATAAAAGGGACCAATTGTGGTTTTACATACCCTTTGTGTGGTTACAACATACCAGGTTATGTGCAATTTAGGTTGCAAATACTTGGTTAAATGGCGAAACAGGAGTTGAATGCCTATGTTTGTAAAACGATGATCAAACAAAACATTGATGATTTACGTTAAACTGCGGTTATTTATGTACGGAAATCAGGGCTGCCGTTAGGTTTTATTAACCTTTTCCGTAAGGGTTGAAGCATGTAATACAAGACATACATGTTGTGAAGAGGGACAAATCGAGGACTTCTTATAACAACAAAAGACCGAGTATTTGGTTTTACGTACTTTAGTTGAAACGAGTCCATGAGGATTTGTACAAGGATGGAAAGACCAATTTAAAGGCTTTTCCTTTATTTATATACATATGATTTCAAAATGGATGTGTCAAAATCCAATTTGTTAGCAAAGAGCTCGGGTAGGACGCCATCAATTTTTGACATTTGAGAAAAAATTGAAAACTACTATACACAAGGAATGTGATTATGTGAGTAACCACTTATCTTTACCATGATGGGTAAAATATGGAGCATGTTGAGATGGTTTACTAGTCCTGGGTCGTGATTTAACGCTTTGGAGTTTACCAAATCGATTATAGAACGACGCTCCAGTATTTACAGAACATAAAAAGAAAAAAAATGAAGAGATTCCTTCCGATATGATGAAAAAAAAAAAACAACAAACAAAAATGGTGAAAATTACAATATTGCATTACATGGCAAAGCGTGCCATGGCATGAACGTTGCGTGGTGTGAGGGGTTGAGAGGCAATGATTGGGTTCATGACTTCCCGAACACTGTCACTCGAGGGGTGTCTCTGCTCTAAAGTGATCAATTTTGGAACAGGTGAGAAAAAGGAAGAAAAAAAATAAAAAAAACGTGTGAGACAAAAATTACGGTGGTTGCCAATTCACGAACATGAACGGGGCAAACTACACCGTGGATTGTACATAAATTTACAAAAATGATTTTTTTAACAATATTCGTTTTATCAACGAAAGGGTGGGCATGTAATTGACACTTTACACGCCAGCCATTGTAAGACTTGGTGTGCTTACAAAAAGGTTGTGGTGATACACACTGGATCATTTTAAGTTTGCTGAGATAGTGGGGGCAGTTTTACTTGACTCCTCACTTCCAGATTTTGCGATATCCTTAATATGGTAATTACCAATGTGTTTTCCAGAGCAGTCAGACAAGGAGTACACTAGATCTGATATCTTTCTTAGAACTTTGGCCTTCACGAAACGTGGTGCCAGCTTGGCAGAGAAATACATGGCTCCTTGGGAAAGTGTGTTGTTCTTTCTCCAAACTATGTCTCCTGTATTGAAGGTGACATGTTTCCTACGTAGGTTGTATCTGTCCGCACTCTTTTGATGAGCCAGGAGCAAAGCATCAGTGACTTCACTGTAGATGGCCGACAGTTCTTCCAGACGATGGGCATAGTCCGCGGTAGGGTTGCTTGTGGTGGCAATTGACGTAGGAAAGTTTGTGTTCCTATGTAGAGAACCATGAACAACTTGTTCCATACCGTGTTTTAAGAAGAAAGGTGTGTAACCAGTGGCCAGATTAACAGTGTTGTTCATTGCAGCCTGAATTTTATCTAGGTTTTTACACCAAGTACGTTGATCTTTATCAACTAGAATAGCCAGAGCTGTGTTGATTGTTTGGTTATAACGTTCGACGGTGTTATTTTGTGGAGTATACAAGGTATTATAGTAAATATCCTTGATTCCGTATTTGGCAAGAAAATCTTTGAATTCTTGGGCAATAAATTGTTTTCCGTTATCAACAATTACGGTTCTGGGTGTTCCGTAAGGTATAAAAATGTGTTTTTCCAGAAGTTTGATGATGGCGGACGCGTTGGCTCTTTTTAAAGGAAAGATCCAACAGAATTTAGTGAAAACATCCACTACACTAAGTATGTGCATGTGTCCGGCATAACTTCGGGGAAAGGGTCCGACGAGGTCCATTGACAATGATTGTAGGGGTCTGTCGGCACGTTTGGGATTACCCATTAGGCCGGCAGGTGCTGCCGTGCTATGTTTATAAGCTTTACAAGTTTCACATTTAGAGATGTAATTGCGAATTTGCTTGAAGAGACCAGGCCAGTAATACTTCAAGGAGATCTTTTTATACGTCTTGAAATTTCCTGGGTGTATGGAGTCGGGAGCACTATGATTGTCAATAATTATTTGTTCTCTACCTTCGAGGGGAACGACAAGTTTCCACGAGTAATCTTCGAGGATGGATAGTGGTACCTTGCAATTACGGTATAGTTGTCCTTCTTTTATGATAAAATTAGGAAACTTTTGTTGGTTATTTTTACAACCTTCGAAGATTTTCAAGTACCATTCATCTTTTGTAGATGGAGGGGGGGAAATTGTGTCAACATTTAATGAAGCCAGTTCAATTCTTGAAAGGGCGTCGGGAACAATATTGTCCGCGCCTTTACGGTGAACAACATCAAAATTGTATTGAGACAAACGGGAGGACCAACGAGCGAGCCTACCGGAGGGATTACTTAAAGAGATCAACCATTTCAAACTACTATGGTCTGTAACTATAGTAAATTTGCTACCGTCTATGTAACCGCGGAAATGGTGAACAGAATCCAATACAGCCAATAACTCTTTCTCGGTAATTCCGTAGTTTTTCTCGTGTTTGTTTAATGTACGGGAAAAATACGCTACAGGGTGTTCGCCATCTGGGAATTCTTGAGTAAGGACTCCACCGATTCCTACATTGGAGGCATCCGTGTGGAGGGTAAAAGAGTTCAATTCAGAACGGGAGCTTTTTGAAGGGCATTTTTTAGAGTTGTAAACGCTTCTTCAGCTTCGACAGACCATCGGAAATTGCTGACACCTTTACGGATGCCGGTAATTTTATTTAAGGGGGCTGCGATAGTGGAAAAGTCTTTGATGAATCTCCTGTAGTAACCTGCAAGTCCAAGGAAACCTTTGACTTCCTTCGCGTTTTTGGGTCGGGGAAAATTTGCCATGGCTTCCACCTTAGCGGGGTCTGTTCTTAGACCTTTTTCGTCGATAATGAATCCCAAATAACGTAGACGGGACTTACAGAATTCAGACTTCTTCAAGTTGATGGTTAAACCAGCGAACTTGAGTTGTTGAAAAACTTTTTCCAGCATTAATAGGTGTTTTTCAAAGGTATCGCTGACGATGATGAGGTCGTCAAGGTAACAAAACAGGCTGTTATCGACTTCAGGACCGAAAAGTTTGTCCATCAGTCTTTGTAACTCGGCGGGGCTGTTTTTTAGACCAAAGGGTAATCTTTTAAAATGGAACATTCCCCTACCAGGTACAACGAAAGCAGTTTTTTCGCACGATTCTGCGTCCAAGGGTATTTGCCAAAACGCTTTGCTGAGATCGACAGAAGAGATGAACTTGGCGTTACGCAGCTTGTCTAAGGTTGCGTGAACGTGAGGTAAGGGATACGCATCAGCTTCCGTGCAAGAGTTTAAACGTCTACTGTCGAGACAGAAACGTGCAGAGCCGTCTTTTTTAGAAACCAAAAGAGTTGGGTTGGTCCATGCACTTCTGCGGGAACCACCACACCCATTTTTAACATTTCATCAAGTTCGTTTTCTAAAAGTTTAAGTTTTTGGGGGGCTAAGTTGTAATAACGTTGCTTGATGGGTGGGCCATTGGTTTTGATATGGTGTTCAACCAAATTTGTCAAACCTAATCCACATTTTTCGAAAGATATTGACTCGAATTTATTGACCATTTCTTTTAGTTGGAGAGCCTGGTCCGTGCTTAAATTTTCGTGAGGTATTATTGTGCGGATCTCACTAATTTGAGCAGCAGTGGAGGTTTCGCCAAGAGTATTAAATACTTGGGGAGCAACATTGAATGCCTTCCAGAAGTCAACGCCAAGGATGAAATTCTGGGATATAGAGGGCACTATTAGAAAATTGATTGTAACTATTTTATTGTTACAATTAATTGGCAGGGCAAGGGCACCGATGACCGGTTGGGAAACATTATCCGCAGTCGTCAGGTGTGTTGATTGGGGCGAAATTCTAAAATCACTGTTAACAAAAGGCAGGTGAGCATTGTTGCCAAGACAGCTGACAGATGCACCACTATCAAGTAATCCGGAGAAGGGCACATTGTTAACAGAGAAAAAAGCATAGGGTCTCCCATCTTTAGCTTGTTTGCAACAAACCGAAGAAACATTTAAGGTCTGGTTAAAATACTTAATGTGTGCTAACCAATCAGTCCATTCTTTAGACCTTGGTTCAGAATGGGTGCCTGAGAGGTTATTATTTAGTTTTTTGGCCTCTTCATGTAGAAATTTGGTGGGGGTTTGGAGAAATCCACCTGAGGTCTGACATTGCTTGGGTTTTGTAACCTTTCCATGTTGTGCCTTGATTTCTTGAAAATGTTGCGCAGTTCGTCGCTTGGAGGAGAGCGGTCCCTAGAGTGATGCCTCTTAAAAGTTCGGGGTTCCTTAGATTCCAGAAACCTTGCTTGCTTGAAACAAGTAGTGGCCAGATGGCCTACTTTTTTGCAAAAAGAGCACACTTTTTTGTTGTTGAATTCTGGTTTTAAACCAGACGAACGGCTTGGCACAACTACATTATTTGACACATTCTTTATGTTTTTCCTATCCTGGTACGATTCCAGAAGGAGACAGACTTCGTTTAGCTGGGCTAGGGATGCAATTTTCTGTGAGGTAATGATGTTCTCGTATTTGCTTAAAAGGCCATCAGTTATGACTGGTAATAGTTCAGCTTCCGAAACGGGATGTGAAAGCTTGATGTTAATGGATTCAGCCCTTTCTATGAATGTTGCTACAGGTTCATTTACTAGCTGTTTAATAGATAGTAAAGATAATTTGATCCGGTGCTGGGCTTCCGTTTTTCCGAAGCTCGAGATTAGGGCAGATCTGAGTTTATTCCAATCTTTGCATTTAGTTTTTTGAATGCGGTGCCAGGGTATCAATTCTGGGGAGATGAGTTCTATGAAGTTTTTTCGTAGAATCTCGAATGGGATATTTTTAATTGTAGCCGTTTCTTCAATACGGTCAATGAAATCCAGTACATCGGAGACGCCATTATATTTGATTTTCCAAGAGGATAAATCGTAGGTTTTATCTTGTGTCAAGGTGGGTGCGATGTCCTGTTTTATCATTACTTGTGGCATAGGTTCTTCGTTAGGAACAAGATTATTCAAAACTTGCGTAGCCGAGCGTGAATTATTTTCGCTTGAGGGGGCGAGGTTTATTCTCTTAATGTACTTTTTGTTGAATAAAAGTGCATAAGCCTTTAATGTAGGTTTAGATTTGCTTGATGGCGAGAGTCCTCTATCCCTTAAAGCAGTTTGTAAGTGAGTTTTGGATAAGTTGTGCACGTTGGGAATGATGCCCAAATTGGATGATGCCATAGCTTGATTGTTTTCCATTGTGAGTTTCCCAGGTGGTGAAAAAAATTGCCAGGGGTCTTCTTTAGCAAACGCAAAATTAATTTTGTGAGGCACTTTTCACTTGGTAATCACTGGTTGGTATTTCTAAAATAGTTATAGAAAACTGTATTCCATACTACAATTTGGTATATATGACACCAGAATCTTTGTCAAAGGAAGGCACAAGAAAAAATTTTGCGTGGAAAGACCTAAGTAGTAAAGGTTTTTTGTGTTTCACTGACCACTTTGAGAAAACTTGTGAAATTCACAAGTATTTATTTTTTTTCCAAAAAAATTTTGCCAGGACTGACCTTTAGAAAACGGGTTTTTTATTTTTCACAAACCACTTTTGAGAAAACTGTGAAATTCACAAGTATTTATTTATTTCCAAAAAATTTTGCCAGGACTGACCTTTAGAAAACGGGTTTTTTATTTTTCACAAACCACTTTGCACTGAGAAAGGCACTAAAATTCACAAAAGGCACTCTTCTGGCAAATAAGGACAAACTTCCGGATGAAAATAACTGAATATGGGATTTGTTACGAAACCACATTAAAATTATTTTATTTTTTCATGGAACCAATCATTGGTTTTATTATTATTTCACTTTTTTTATGTAAGGAAAAAAACACAATTCACTTTACACTTATGCTGAAAAAAAAATGCGGTACCTATAACGTAGAATGTGGAAAGAAAGTCATTATTTTGTCCATTTGGTGAAATATACGTGGTACTAATTTGACAGACACAACAAGTGGGCCGATCGGTATATTGTGCAAGAAAAAACGTGAGTGTGAGATTTTTTAATTAAAGAATCCACAAGGTAATTGGAATTCCAAAACCAAATTTACAATAGCGATCTCCATTGCTTCCGACCTTAGTGACAGAAGGGCGATTTTATTATTCAAAACACTGCCTAGTGACAGGGAATTGTTCTGCCTGATTCAAACGGATTTTTTGCCGTTGGAGTTTGGCGCGATAAACGCACTTTTATGCTTCGATGCGCGTGGGTGCGCGCGCAACTCAGAGATTAGGTATGTATTTACCGCGTGAAACATCAGGCCGTTGATTTGGCGCGAATTACTGTTGCTCGTCCGCTGCTTTGTGAACAAAGGGGTCGGCGCGTGCGCAGTCAGATTCGCGGTTTAAATGCTGCCGTCTTTTTGGTTAATACAAAATGGCCATGTTTTCAACTTTGACGCAATTTTTTTTATAATTGCAATCAAATCTGCGTTATGGACTTAACTTGCACATGGATTTCTGTGGTTTCCCACAGAATTCATTATTCACTGGGTATAAAACACCAAGACACAGTACAATCAATGTTTACAAACAGTTCCTATGCGGGGAAGATTTCGACAGGGAGCACTCCGTAAGGCGACTGAGACAATGGCAAAAATGAAAAAAAAATTCTGGGCCCCACTATGGACGCCAGTGTTAGGAGCGGGCCCCCAAACATGTCCCAAGCTAGCTCTCAGGGGAGGCATGATTTACCCTCTATTCAGGTGGTGGGTCGCTCGAGGCTTCAGAAATTCCTTCGCATCTCAGTCGTCTGGCAGGATACTCCCCCTCTAGGAAACCCTCCTGCCGTAGCAGAATAATAACAGGATTGAGTTAACTAGATTCATGTATTGCAAATTTAAAACACAGTACATAGGTCATTACAGTACAATTCAACACAAGAAATACATACTACACAATCCTAGCCATCGTGTTTATAACCTCAAGATCCCTAAACGAAACTCTCTGAGTGATGGCTTTGCGCGGGAGTTTACAGTCTATCGTTAAAGGACACAATCAAATGAGGAAACAATTGTACAGCTTACATGATGTTGGGGGGTGTTCGTCTTCCGGCTTCCAGGGGGACCTCCCGAGTTTAGGACAGAACCGAAGTTTACACAGGCATGGTGAAATATCAGCGCTAAACCCGTAGGTTATTGAATTAACATTGCAGGTTATATTTGAGTACAATTCGAGCGATAGTACGCCGGGCGCGAACAGTGGGAATCCACGCGCGGGCTTAACGTGTGCCCGAGGCGGCTCGCAATTCTCAACTGGTGGAAGGGATCGCGTGCGGGTGGGCGGATGGGATAGGAAGTAGGAAGCAGGGAACAGGGGGGGGAGAGCAGGGTGTTGTGTAGTTTGCGGCGAATTAGGAGTTTGAATTCTTTGTCGTTTGGGCGTACCATAACAAGTTATTTAGACGGATACAGTATTAATCCTTATTAATTATAATACGTTAGTTACCCCAAGCATTTCATGCACATAATTATAATCTTTCACACCATCTCTACGTATTATATTATATATTATATCTCTCTGTCTCTTCGCGATAAACTCAAAGACGGCAGTGGTTATAAAGGTTGGATAACCATGCAGTAGATGACGTTGTGTTTTGTTAGCCACAGCAACGCGTAGCCGGGTCAGCTAGTACACTATATAGAGATGTAGATTTTCAATTTTTATAAGAAAAATTCTCTTTTTATAACTTTTGAAGGTTATTTTCATTAATGTAATTTATCATTGAAGAAGAAGATAATAATAATAATCTAAATGAAAATATGAAAGTGAATAAGACACAGAAAAAGATAATGGTCGCAACTGGGACTCAAAACCAGAACCTCTCATCTATCCGGGACGTGCGTTTACCAATTCCGCCATTGCGCCCTACTGTCAAACTGTCATAATAACCAATCTCATATTTCAAATTTTAGAATTAACAATATTATCTTCAACTAATTTATTTTCCATATCATAGGCACCTACCCTTTTTATTGGAAACAATCATTCTAAGAATTGGTTTGTAACTTGGATAGTGTCACGGATAAATATATCCCATTTTATTTATATGGAACTATTGACTTTTTATAAAAGTCTAAATGAATATTCAATTTTTATCCACAACGCTATCCAGGTTAAACCAATTATTCTATGTGTGTGTCTCTTTTTAGTGTCGCTTTTTTGTTTCATCGAGTTTCAAATCAAAATGGTGCTAAAGAAGTTTTCATTTAAAAAAACAAAATGAAAATTGTGTTTAAAATTGCATAATTTTTCTTGACCATCTGGGGGCCTAAGAGTCAAAAGGTCTCATGAAAATTGGCGACATAGGTTTTCATTCAAATTAGTACAGATTATACATCATGTGATTATTTGTTCTTTGGTAAAACAATCTGTAATATAGTACAGGCGTAGAAACAAATAAAAAACGGTAAGTTAACCCCTAGGGACCGTATGCCTGCATTTGTAGTGTTGAATAATCATTCCCTAAGCAAGAAACACTTCTGTGACAGTGTTTTTGAATGTTGATTTTGCCTTCGGATATTCTCTACTAGGTAAGTTAACTCCTCAGGCTAATTTGTTCGCTTATCGAAACAACTCATACAGGTTTCATCGAAATCATTATTGTGGGATTGAATCCCGGCGTGGCAAATAAATTTTATTTGATTGATTTGTGTATTTCACAATTTATTCATTTAAAATAATATATATATATATATATATATATATATATATATATATATAATATTTAAATAAATGAAGACAATGTAAGCGAAACTCAATCGAAAATCTGGAAACAGAAAAATCAGAAAAACATATTGACACCTCTGGGACACGAACCCGGGACCTCTTTCTTGAGCAAGAGGTCCCGGGTTCGTGTCCCAGAGGTGTCAATATGTTTTTCTAATTTTTCTGTTTCCAGATTTTCGATTGAGTTTCGCTTACATTGTCTTCATTTATTTAAATATTACAATTTGAGGTTTTACTCATAAAGTTAAAAATTAAAAATAAAATACATATAATATATAATTTGCGGCACATTCCAGAGTGGAAGATACTCTCAGTATCGCCCTGGTGTAAGACCATCATTCAGAATTGAAACGTTGCTTGAAATGGCTTTAGCCATGTTTGGTGATCAGATCTGAATAGCCAGGTACTTCCCCACCTTCCTCTTCCCTATCTCCTTCCCCTCCCCAGTACCTTCAGCCTCACAACATATCCCAATCGGGGATGCCTTACTCCCACTGGCTCCAGACGGGAGCAGTTGGGACTCTTGTGCGGTATTCATGTAAAAAAAATATATATATATATTTGTTTGTGCGTGTTTTTTTTCCATTACCAGTAATTTTAAGTTCGAAAGAAGAAATAACAATAATCCCTAAATTATACGTACAGTAGAACCTTGATAATCCGAACTAATAAAAAACAATGCTTTTTCAGAATCACGAAGCGTACGAAGGTTAGATATAAAAATTAAATGAAATTTGTTGCTTAGGAAATTTATATGTCGCAGGCCGATTGTTAAATCAGGCAGATCGTGATGCGCCTCAGGCACTTCACGATCTGCCGCCAGGCACTTCACGATGTGGCTAGGCGCATCATGATCTTGCCTTATTTTACAATCGGCCTACAACAGATACAGGGTATTAGACATACATGACTTACTTTAACCATTGATTCCTGACATAATTTAGAGTAAAAAATGTAAATGAAATTTTGGTTTCTGGTGATATTTAGAATTTTTTTTTCTACAAAACAAAAAAACGGTAAGTGTTGGACAGTTGGGGGCGGGGGTGAGGAGTTGGTCGATGACTCGATCGAGTGACCATTGACGACGATTGGTAGAATTTTTTTTGTTTGGTTTGAGAAAAAAAAGTTGTCAAAAAATTCACCCGAGACCAAAATTTCATATACATTTTTTACTTCAAATAATAATTTCTTTTTTACGTTAGATCGACACAGGAGGCCCCGAAGAACAGCCATTTGCCTAAGGGCCTATGTCATCACCTTTGGGGATACTGTGTGTAGTTTTTTTAAGGGAAAGAAGGAGAGGAAGTTAAAGGAAGGAAAAAAGGTATGAGGAGTGGGTAAGAATCTGGGGGTCAATGCGTCTAGGAGTAATGAACGTATGAATTCATCTCTTCCACTGCAATGCAAGGTGATGGGTAGAGAGTGGCTGGAGAGATCTAGATTAGCTCTCCCTCAACCAAACTCTCCCGATCCGATCTGCCATGCGGTAGGTGGGCAAACGCATTGGCTGCCAAGACTTAGACAAACCTCAACCCATGAACCGGGCACCCCCGCTAAGTCACCAAACGTAGCGAACCACTTGAGATGACCTATGACAGGGGTGTTTGTTATCCAATAAATGGTTCCCGGGACGGTGCCCATACCCGCCTCCCAAATTGTCATATACCAATAATGTAAGGAATCACTGATTAAAGTAAGTCAATTACATCCCTTATATCCCATAACACCCTTATATTGAACTTAAGCATAAAAAACATTTACTTAATCACAAACTGACCTATTTTAGCCTGACGTGTTACATTTGGTGACCAACTAAAAACTTTATACCTCAATTTACACAGCATTTTGTCACAGGAGCCATTTACTGGATAACCAACACCATGTTATAGGTCGCTCCAAGTGGTTCGCTACTTTTGGTAACTTAGCAAGGGTGCCCAGGTTCATGGGGTGAGATTTATCTAGGTCTAAGGGGTCGTCCATTAATCACGTGATGTTTTTTAGCAACTTTTTAACCCCCCCCTCCCAAATGAGGTGAGGTTTTAGACTCACCCCCCCCCCCCAAAATTTTAGTACAAAGTATTTTTAAATTTTCAGAATATTATCACGAAAAATAAATACACTTGATATCTCATTATACCCCCCCCCCCCATATCGTGATATCTCATGATTTTTTCCAAACCCCCCCCCCCCTTTCGAGCCTCACGTGATTAATGGATGACCCCTAATAGGAAAATATAATAAATAATGATATAATATTTTATAAATTATTTGTGTTAATACAATAACAGTAAAAATAAAATTATATAATTAAAAAATATTAGGTTAAGTTGCATGGCGGACTGGGTTGGGAGAGATCGGTTGAGGGAGACCCTTTGACCTCTCCAGCCGGACAATCTCCAACTCTTGCACCGCAGTGGGAGGGTTGGATTCATATGTCACTCCTGGACATACTGACTCCCAGATTCCTACCCACCCATCATACATTTTTCCTTCGAAGAAGCTCTCCTTCATTTCGAAAGTCCCGAAGAACAATGTAGGCTTATTTTGTTGATTTAAAAGTCTGTATTTTGTTTGTTTGTTCATATTTTATGCGCTGCCACACCGTTCATCCGATTGCAATGAAAACTTTGGTAATTTGTTGTGTGCATGCCTGCCAATTTTTCTATATAAATGGTAAACTCTGGCATTATGAAATTTGTATAAATGAAAGTGTGTATGTGTATTTCATTTATTTTAGCGGCAGGGAGAGAGAAGGCAGGAGGGGAGGGTAACGAAGGATTTGGAGTCCACCAGAGGGGTGACTGGGAGGGAGAATGCGGGAAAGGTGGAAGGGGAATGCGAGAGGGTAAGGGAACGCGGGAGGGGAACGGGGACACATGGGAAAGGACGTGTGGGGAGAAACAATTTATTTCTTTGAATGGCATTGCAACGCATGTCTATATACATATATAAAAATGAATCACTCTCTTTTTTTTTTTTTTACATGAGCTCCACACAGAAGGCCCTGAGGAAAATAATTTCCCTCAGGGCCTATGTCATCTTTGGAGATGCTGTGTGGAGGGTTTTTTTTTTAAGGAACGGAAGGAGAGGAGAATTCTGGGAAGGAAAAGGGTTTAAGGGGTGGGTAGGAATCTGGGGTTCAGTATGTCCTGGTCATCCGCCTCCAAGACCTAAACAAACCTCACCCCTTGAACCCGGGCACCCCTGCCAAATCACCACGTGTAGCGAACCACTTCCACTATGGCAGAGGTGTTGGTTATCCAATAAAGGTTCCCGGAGCGGCGGTACCCATTCCCACCTCCCAAATTGAAATTTTTCCCTTAGTCAAGCCATAACTTCTGAACGGCTTTACCTATTTCATACATCTTTTTTTTAAAAATTTTCTAATACTTTGTAGAAGGTTCTTACGGAAAGAAAAATTAAGAAAATTGCGCAGAAAATTTAATAATTTCAGAAAACTTAACGACTATTTTAACTTCACGCACGTTTGATGAAATTAAATTTAGCAGGCAGCTGTTTTTTTTTGTAGGTACTAAAAGAATTGTCTATGGATTTTTAAAATTATAGATATTTTAAATAGGTACCAAATTTGATTGAATTGTTCTTATAATATACAAAAATGAATTGTATTTGTAATATATGAAAAACGAAAATTTGAATAAAAAAATTGTAATAGGTGGCATGCAAGCTGTTTGAAAACTGAACGTACTGGGACTGAATATATGGAGCACAGGAGGGTGGTTTACGGGTTGGGGGAGTGGGAGAGGGGAGAGGGTGGGCGGGCAAGATGGAAGGGGAACGCGGGAGGGAAACGGTGATGCACGGGAAAAGACATGCAGGGAGAATCAAATTATTTTTTTTTAATACGGCATGGCAACCAGGGTTGCCAGGTCTTTTCCAAATAAATACCGAACATCGAGCAAAAAAAAATTCGAGGTGTAATTTCCCTAGATTTCGGTGGTACCTTGGCAAATCAAAACCCGAGTTGTGGGGGGGCGGGGGGGGGGGGGTTTGTCGGACATCGAAACAATGTAAGCAGTCAAATTATTCGAAAAATCACATTTACACAAGTACAAGTACGGAGCCACCTGATGTGTAACACTAATCCTCGAAATGGAAACGCTCGAAAACAGTGTTTCTGGTTTTTATCGAACATTATTTAAAATATTATACATGTCTTTTAAGTACAAAGAAAAGTAATTACTAATTTATTTTACGTTATTTAGGTGTATAGTTTAGGTACTGCAACAAAATTACAAAGTACTGCAGTCAATGGTTTTTATTCCTGGCAATGATTTCCTTATTATTTACTAGCAACATTAATATTATTTCTGTTACCCGCGAATTTCAAATATGTTTGCGTCTCACAAGGCATTACGATTGAATATTATTATAAATAATTATAAATAAGATTCGAATAACTACGTACACTTAAAAGAAAATATTATACATGATTTTTAAGAACAAAGAAAGGTATTTTCTAATTTATTTTACTTTATTTAGGTTTATAGGTTATGTACCGCAAATAAGTCCAATTTAGATATAAAAACTGTCTCACTGTTTATTTTATTTTTTCAACCTACATATCTACGTATTTTAGAGGCGGTTTAGCCTGTACCTTATGATGTAACGGGTAACCTACCTGTACCATTTTTATTGTACTGCAATTTTCATTTAATGTTCATTTATATAATATTGTAAGCTCCTGCTGATATGGTACTTAGTTTAGTTAGTAAGTTCAAATTCCCTCTATTTATTGATAACTAGCTGGTCCCGGCATGCGTCGCTATGCCACTTAATAAAGAAATTGTTTGTCCTTTGTGTGTCCTTTCCCATCGTCCCGTTCCCCTTCCGCCTCCCCTTCTTCTCCTGCGTCCTCTTCCCCTCTCGCGTTCCCACTCCGTCACTTCCACCTTCCCTCTCCCTACTCTACTCCCCCCCCCTTCACCGTCCCGCGAACCCCCCTCCCGAATTCCCCTCCCCCTCCCAGGTCCCCCTTCCCGCGTTCCCCTTCCACCTTCCCCGCCTTCCCTCTTCCTTTTATCGCTCCCTCGTCCCGCCAACCCTCCTCCCGCGTTCCATATATTCAATCCCAATACATTCAGTTCTTAAACACCTTTTACAATTTTTATTCAAATTTCCATTTTTCATGTATATTAAATTTGGTACCTAACATAGGTACCTATTTAAAATATCTAAAATTCTTGATTCGATTCAAAATATTAGGGGAGTACCTACTTTAAATAAATTTTTCAACTTTTCAAAAATAGAATCCTGATTGCACAATCATTCATTGTTTTGCAAAATGTCATTCTCTAACACGCGAACTGTCAAACGTGCGATGTTTTCTGTTATTATCTAATTTTCTGCGCAATTTTCTTAATTTTTCTCTCCGTAAGAACCATCCTCGAACTTCAAGGAATATTTTAAAAAAAGAATTAGCGAAATCGGTTCAGCCGCTCTCGAGATTTGCGCTTACCAACAAATTTAGCGATTCATTTTTATATTATAGATATACGAGTATCATGATTAATAATAAATTATAACATGTCGTTTTTGTTAAAAATAACCTATAAATAATAAGTACGTTGTAGGCACCTAATCCTAAACAAACTGAATTGTTGTATTCATTTGTATGCAATTAACAAAATATTATTAAATAAGGTTATTTTATTATTTAAATTGTTTCATTTTAATTACAAACTAAGTGACACCGATGTTAACTTCAAATGAATTAAATATATTTGTTTGTGTGAAGCAGATGTGTTCGTATGAACACGTATTGTACACTGCCCCGAAACGACTATTGTATACTGCCCCGAAGAAGCTACAATAAGGAACTCCAGTGAAAAATATTATGGCTTTAAAAAAATATGTTCATATAGACCAAGAAACGCTGATTCTGAATATATAAGTTTTATTTCATAATATTAAACGCAGAGTTTTTAAAAAAACATTAAAAAGTGCATTTTTAAACCTCTTCTCAAAACACAGCGTTAAGTTGGCATTACTGAAATGGTTAACGGTGACGTCACTGTTAACCTGTCACCTGGTGATAGTGTGTATTGTATTGGATTGACATTTGAAATGACTTGAAGTGCACACGTACCTATGCAATTCAACTTTTCGTGTTTTTGGTTTATTTTCATACTGTTTATAGAGATTTAGATAAATAATAGTTATTGTGTTTATTGAAACATAATTTAGGCCCTCAACAATTTACGAAAAGGGCTATATTTGCGGACAATCTGCAATAAATTTTGTCTATTTGAGGTTAAAGTCGTGTCCTATTTTGACATTTGGTTATGTATTTTCAAATTGTTTTTAGTATAGGGCTTTTTATACAAGTTGTTACACACTCGTCATGATCAGTGTATTATAAATACCAGTGTTTCTGTATGTATTATACATAAAACAATGTACCTACAAAGTAACGCCTGACACAAAACACGATGTCACATGTATTTGCAATGAAAGAGATGATTTATTGTTTTTATATTGCACTTTGATTAAATACAATAACAGTAGCGGTGAAATGTGGACATTTTACCAATGTTTTTCTATATTTAAAGCAGTTAATCTTGAATAAAAAACACACCTCACACCTAAAAGTCATTACAAAGCATTCCGCCATGACCGCCATTATTCTTCTGGATTCTTCATTCAAACAGGGATGTTCTGCCCCAAAAAATTATTTCCCTAGATTTCGAAGTGAAATTTCCCTAGAATTTCACATTTACGCAATTACCTACGTAGCCACCCGATTGTGTAACACTAATCCTGTTATATGTTAATTAATATGATAATTAATTGGAAAGATATCGGAACTTGGTAAATATACTAATAATACCGTGATTTTCCAAATAAAACGTGAAGTAATAATTTAAAAGTACGAATACACTCACCACTGAATTAGAAACTGAATTCCAAATAAAAAAAAACACTTTGCAAAATAAAAATCATAAGCAACCCGCCGCTCATTTGTACCAAGCGTGGTATTTTGAAGACCCCCTCCCCCCCGAACGTGTCACGTAGTATGGGTACGTTCCCTAATATCATTTTGAGTTTTCAGTGTTAAAAATAACATTGCATGTAAGTTCATGAACAATAATTAAGATTCATAGGAATTCCAAAAAATATATATACGTATATATATATATATATATATATATATATATATATATATATATATATATATATATATATATATATATATATATATATATATATATATATATATATATATATATATATATATAAATAATACCAGTAATATTGTCATATGTAAAAAAAATTTGCCAGAGTTCGAAATTTCCCTAGATTTTGTCCTGATTTCCCTTATCCCTAAAAAATATTTTTCTCCCCTAGATCTAGGGAAATTTCCCTCGAAATAACATCACTGATTCAAAATGACAACTTAAAAAGTAAAAAAAAACTATCGGTGGATGAAGACCACCATAGATACGGTGCGTTTCTGGGAGTCTTTAAAAATTAAAACTTTGACAATTATTTTAACTATTAAAACTAACTATAAAAATAAAAATGCAGTTATTTAAGTTTGAAGGTCTTTATTCATAAAAAAAAATAAAAAAATTGGACTGGAGTTCTCTATATTGCATAACCCTGTTTTTAACCCCTAGGGAAATTTCGAACTCTGGCAAATTTTATAATACATATGACAATATTACTGGTATTATTTATATATATTTTTATATATATTTTATATATATATATATATATTTTTATATACGTATATATATTTTTTGGAATTCCTATGAATCTTAATTATTGTTCATCAATTGACAACTCAAAATGATATGTATCTAAAAAGATAAATGGGACCTCTGAAAAAAAAAAAACATTTTTTAAGTTCCGTTTTATCGGTGATTGCGGTTGATTTTTATTGTGCAAAGTGTTTTTTTTTTCATTTGGAATTCAGTGGTGAGTGTATTCGTACTTTTAAATTATTATTTCACGTAGCAAAAAGTGTTTTATTTGGAAAAGCACAGTATTATAAGTACATTTACCAAATTCCGATATCTTCCCAATTAATTAATCATATTAATTAACATATAACAGGATTAGTGTTACACAATCAAGTGGCTACGTAGGTAATTGCGTAAATGTGAAGTTCTAGGGAAATTTCACTTCGAAATCTAGGGAAATATTTTTTTTGGGCAGAACGTTAATTTTAATGGCGGAATGGGTTGGGATGACTTTTAGTTGTGAGGTGTGTTTTTTATTCAAGATTAACTGCTTTTAATATAGAAAAACATTGGTAAAATGCCAACATTTCACCGCTACTGTTATTGTATTTCAACAAAGTGCAATATAAAAACAATAAATCATCTTTTTCATTGCAAATACAAGTGACATCGTAAGCCTCGAATTTTGTGTTCAGGCGTGACTGTACATTGTTTTATGTTTAACACATACAGAAACACTGGTATTTATAATCTACTGATCATGACGATTGTGTAATAACTTGTATAAAAAGCCCTCGATACTAAAAAAAAACGAAAATACGACCGACGTATCGTAAACCAAATGTAAAATTTGACATATGACCTATTTATGATTATGCTTAACCTCAAATACAGCCCTTTTACGTCATAATTTTAATTGTTGAGAGCCTAAATATTGTTTCCAATAAACACAATAACTATTATTTATCTAAATCTCTTTAACAGTATGAAAATAACCAAAAAACACGAAATGTTGAATGGCGTGCGTTTCTTTCGTGGCGTAAGGCGTAAGATTTCAAATGTCAATACATCTTGATACACTTCGGTGAATTGGTTAGCAGGTTAACAGTGACGTCACCGTTAACCATTTCAGTAATGCCAACTTGACGCTGTATTTTGAGGAGAGGTTTAAAAATGCACTTTTTAATAATTTTTGAAAAACTCTGCGTTTAATATTATGAAATAAAACTTATATATTCAGAATCAGCGTTTATTGGTCTACATGGACATGTTTTTTTAAAGCCATAATATTTTTCACTGGAGTTCCTTATTATTCCGGATGATTTTAATAAGACCCTTCGCGCGTACAGCGAACAATGTACGGAGCACAAAACAGCGGGTCAATTTCTCAGTGCGCAGAATCTAATGCGCACTTGGGGGACGATCCAAAGTATCCCCATACTTTCCTTGGGTTGTTTCGCGATCGTATGCAACTGCGCATGCGCAGTCGTATGTGAATTCAAATACCCGCGGGGACAATTCTATGGAACCCCACAGAAACATTTGTTTGCGAAGTTTCGAGCGGGAATCGCCCGCGTTCAAATAAGTTTGATAATAATCTTGCAAGATAAAGCTTTATTTTTATTATACTATATTGTAAATTGGCATATATCTTTGTATATTTTATATTATTTTGTGTTTAGATATCCGACTAGCATGATTAGACCATAAAATTTTTTTTTGAGAAATTTTATAATATATTCTACGGGTGGTGAGATTGCGGTACAGCACGTAAAAAAATATCGATCCCCACCACTAAAGAAGTGCTCGAGCCGCCACTGGATAACATCAACACGCTTTGTCAGTTTATCACAATCTGAGATATTTTGACGTATCTTGAAATACAACCTCTCGGATCTAGAATCGATTTGCGTTTACGAATGAATTCTGACAGTTGTAAAACGATTGTATCACTCATTTTCAATGATATTTCAAAACGATTATATCGGACTGTGCATTCGAATGAATATTGACATCGATAAGCGAGAATCGATTCCACTTCGATGACATTTCAAAACGATTGTATCGAACTGTATTCGATATGAACATAGACATCGATAAGCGAGAATCAATTCTACTTACGTTGATATTTTAAACGATTATATCGGATTGTGAATTCGATACGATTATTGACATCTCGATGTAATTCATTCGGAAATGAAATCGATGAAAATCCAGCGCTGTGATTCGTCAGAATTAATCGATGTGAGGTAAGTGTTGTGATTGGTCAGAAATAATCGAAGTGAGAGAAGCGTTGTGATTGGTCAGAATTAATCGATTTGACATCGATGCGAGAATCGATTGTTCAAGAATCTATTTATCTATGATAATGTATCAAAATGCATCGATGGTAAAAAAGATCGATACAACATCGATATTTAAGCGATATTTCCCATCGCTACTTCAGACACGAATAGCTACTTGACACCGTATTTTCTGTGGTGAAATGCGGGCCCTGGTTAATGGGCAGAATTCTCCTGCCAATAAAATTATGTGACTCGTAGTTACCAGCATCATTTTGAGAGATTGTCAGGGGCTCTTTCACCAATCTCTCAAAATGTTGCTGGTAACTACGGGTTCTTATTTAACTTAGACATTATTGAAAAATGATAAATACTTATAATCAAAAAATAATTGCAATTATTTTAATAGTTTTATCATCCCGCCTTTCAGCATTTTTGGATGTAGGTATAAATTAAAACAAATTTGGAATGAAATAAAATCGATCTTGAGTTATAATTTTTAAAAGCTGGTACGGAGAATATTTAATTTTTCTCTTTGTAACCGCCCTGCACGATCGTAAGAACAACTTTCGACGAAATGTGGATTTTCGGCCACTGGCTGGTTAAACGCTCAATGGCCACAGAGAAAATCTCTTGATGAATGTAATAGATTAAGTTGCCGAATGCTGAGCTGCTCTTCAGAAGTCTCTAACTACTGACACGCTAAATCTTAAGGGGCTTTAACGACGTAGCAGCTAGAGAACCGGACAATTTGGGGAATTTTTTCAACGCGGTGGTGGTATCGGCCGCAGAAGCCTCTTTGGGAAGAATTAACCCTAAAAAGGCTATTCGGACGCCGTGGTGGAGACACGAGCTGACTTTGCTGAAGGGTACATTTTAAAGCGCTTACAGGAATCTCAGGGTGGTCAGGCAAAGTTTATGCTCGTCCGAAGAGGCTATTGTCCTCCAAGCCCGCTTTAGGGCCGTAGGAGGTGCCTATCACTCGGGTGTCTTCTTGACGTGTGCGGTGAAGGAGGAAACCATATGTTTGCTTATAACGCCGTTGGGAAAGTGGTGGGGTCCTTTAAAAAGTCCCTAACTACTGAGACAGTTGTAGGTTCTAGGCTAAATAATTGCGCACATTCCAATTTGGTAGGCGGATACAGGTACCTCCGTCCTGGGAACCATTCGTTCGATGACCAATACCTCTCCCACAGGTCACCCATAGAAGTTCGTATGTTTGGTGACTTAACAGGGGTGCCCGGGTTAATGGGGATAAGGTCTGTCCGGGTCTGGACGGTGTTGACCCACCTTCGACGTGACAGGCCGGATCGGGAGAAGCCGGTTGAGGGAGACCTTTTTCAACCGGTTACCGCCGTTCGGGCCGCTCGGTAGTACAGCCCCCCCACAAAAAAAGAAAAAGACCCAGGTTCACTCCTTTCTTTCCACAAAAAGACCCTGTAACGCCCCTTGGTGTTATTTTGTAGCTTAATTAGCATGTAAAACATAGACAAATAATATTTGTAATAATATATGTATGTGTAAATAATATTCGATCTATGGCGAGTTTTCGAATATTGCTTTCCTCAAAATCTGAAAACTTAGGTCGGGTTGTTTCAAAAAATTTGAACAATTCATCAAATATTTTAAGATACTTTCACGTTCTGTGAAAGTTCTATTCAAGTTATGTGATTATTTCAGTTTTATAAAGTAACTGTCCTGTAATGATATAATAACAGAATTTGAATAGAACTTACACAGAACGTGAAATTTAACTCCAAATATTTGACGATTTGCTTTTGTTTGGAAACAATCTGTCCTTAGTATTTAGAGATATCTGACCAAACAACTGGACGATGAATAAATGAAGCGCCAATGAGGTGAATTTGTCGATAAAAGTAGCTAATAAAATTTTCCAATATGTTCAGATCTACAGGATAAAAAAAAAGGAATTCGAAAATCAAAATGACTCCAATTTTACTTCGTTTTATACTTACTTATTAATTTATGGTGACATTGAAAAGATAATAATAATAATCACAAGGCATTAATTTTAACTGCTGATATCTGATCTTAAATTTAAAATTACCGATAATAAAAATAATATCGTATTTCAACCCGTTTTCATATAACAAATTATTATTGATTAAGCCGTGGTTCACTTTTAACTGTGTGTGATTTATTTATTATACCAAAGCGAGTAGTATTACAGCTATAAGCAATATTATAAGATTCGTTATACGGACAACCCTTGAGATGATTTCGATTGGAATAAATCAAAGGATTCCCCGCCCACAAATTAGTAGTGTTTGTTCAACGGAGTTTCCAATCTTCTACGATGGAATTTCAATACATAAATTAATAAAGCAAATTTTTATTCGTTTATAAAATGTGATCTAGAATATTTAATTATTTACTCGTATTTAGATATCATTATTCAATAATAGCACAGTACAAAGCATATTAACACGAATAATAGAGAAACAGTAAATATAAAAGATGAGAATGGTATCAAACTAACATATAAACCAACAACTACATCTGAATATAGCAACGACCTTGATTAGGTTTGTCCCAACAATATTTGAAAACCTCCTACCATAAAACAACTACTATGTTAGGTATAATTAATAGTGGAAAATATTTTTTGTGCAATGGAGAACTTACCTGGCAGATAATTGAACGCAACGCATTCATGATCTCGGCTACTAATAGTCGTCTAGTACCTAAAATAGCTGTGTATAATCGCCTCAAACCGATTTTTAAATCCTCTTGTTCTTCGTGACCCCTCTTTCGTCCCGCTTTGCACTTCCATTTATCAGTGGCGGTCGGTGACTTTTTATGTAAGGGATGCTGAAGTATATACCTAATATATAATATAAAAATCTATAGGCTAGCCCGATTACTGAAAAAAATAGTATGTCAAATTAACTCTGTAAATCTTTAATGCGTTCTAAAATCAAATTAAGTAAATAGATATTCAACGCATAAATCGGCTTCAGTAATTCAAAATTCAAGCTAAACTATCAAAATGAGTGCGCGAACCAATTTCTAATACGTACTGCGTTTTGGTTATTCTGTGCACCGTGCCTACGCGTATTCAAGTCGCTTTCTGCGCGTTGGATGCTCCTGTCGAATGCGAATCCGGCTTCTGACGAAACTAGGTACGCAGAACAAAATGCGCATGCGCGAATATCTCACTTTTTCTAACATCATGGATTCGGAATGAAGCGGAGAATCCACGTTGTTCCTGAATCCTGTTGCTAGTGTTGGTGAGTTTACGCGATGTTCGATACACGAGCATCGAGAATGGTATTATATATGTATTTCGGCCCGGTCCACGCATTGCGTTTTATTGTTTTTGGCCTTTAAGGTTGGGACGGTGTCGTTAAATTGCAGCACCTATTGCTGTTTCAGGATAATAAATAATAATAATTATTATATTTATTATACGCCCAGAAAGGAAGGGAAGCGCCGCATATGGAGGGACCGCGCCTGATATTTATATAGGTCTCCCTCAAATTTATTTTCCCTCAAAATCGCTGCTTTTCTTTTCCATCCAAGGAAGCCATCCGATGGCATTGTGATTCCAGCGGTCTACAATAAGTCGTGTCACTTCTCCAGCAATAAAATATAATTTTATAATAATTATAATTTCGGGGTGTCAACTGTCGGGGATCAACTGTAGGGTCACATGACAATGTCGCCCCCCTTTACATGTATTTCTATCTCGCATAGAGATAAGCAGCATTAGGTCTTGGTGGGTGGATTCTTAACTACCTTTTTAATAATTTTCTTACCGACAAAAAATCATTCCACCCCCCCTACCTCCCCCCGCCCCCTCTGCATCTTTCCAACCTTATTAATTTCACGATCACTTACCTACGAGAATATGACCAGTGACTACGAGAGACAGAAATACGGATAATGTCATTCATTCCAAGGAGGGAGAGTGCAGGAAATTATATTAATTCTTCAGTAACACAAACAAAAATTCAAAAGCAGCAAGGCTAGCAATGCACTCTGGAGTGATGGTTCCTAAGAGTATGGATACTAGAGAGACGGCATGTAAAGTGTGCCCACCTGCCCATAGCATGCCTTTTCAAAAATTTTACCGAATGGTTTTTAGACGGCTGACATTGCCTTTTACATCTCGGTCGCGCATAGAGCTCCCAGAAAAACGTTCATAAAACATAGAAAAATGGTCCACTGCGCCGTAAAATTGTGTAAAAGTAGTTCTATGAAGACCTTTAAGAAGAAAGACGGTCTTACCTTTCACATGTAAGTGTTTAAACATAGCTTAAATATACATTTTATAATTTTTGGCGTGTTCATTTCAGCCGCCATCGCCATGGGCCCGATGTTAACACGTGGACTCCGACTGCCAATGGGCCGAATCAGTCAACTTAAATTTTAATAATTAAAAATTACCTAAATTTTTTTATGTTTTTATTAATCATAACGCACAAATATAAAGTTGAGATTTACACATATCATAGGTATGTGTTTTTTATCATTTAGCTTATTCATTTTTAAACATTTTTACTTTGTCTTTTTTGCACTGTTATTTTTAGTTTTTTTTCCTACTTATTTAACACTCCTTTTACATATGTTTACAATGTTAATTCAAAGTATGTAATCACTGTATTGTTATGTAAAAGTCACATTGGCATGCCCCCGTTGTCGAGGGGTAAAGCTCTTGACTAGCAATCCGGAGGTCGCGGGTTCATATCCCGGTGCGCGCAGATAAATTTTATTCGATTGATCTGTGTTTTCAACATTTTATAATTAAAAATAATATAAGATATATTTCCGGCACGTTCCAGGTGGAACATACTCTCAGTATCGCCCTGGTGTAAGACCACCAATTAGAATTGAAATGTTGCTTAAAATGGCTTTAGCTGTGTTTGTAAATCTGAAAACACGGGTACTTCCCCATCTTCTTCGTCCCCATCTTTTTCCCCTCCCCACATCTTCAGCCTCACAACATTGCCATAGTCTCTCTGGCTCCAGATGGAAGCAGTTTCGATTCTTGTGATTGAAAATTCACCTCAAGGGTGCAGTATGAACATATGTATATATACATACATAAAATTAAATAATATAATAAGCACTTCGGCTTAGTAGTTGGGTTGCTAGATTGACCTTCATTATCTGTTTTCTGAAATAAAGTGTTGGTATGTTATTTCATGGGTGAAATTTAGGCCTTGCTCTTCTTGGGTCCTAGTAACTTTTTCCAGAAATTCCCACCGCGCTACCTTGCCGTCTTTGTCGATAACTATTTTGTTTGGATTCCTGTGTACATATATTCTTGTCTAACTTTATCATACGGTAAGCATCTAAAGTTGCACTAACCTCCCGCAAATCGGTTGTTGCAAATTGTGGTAAAGGAGCTAGCTCGTCGATTACAGCAGAAGTTTCAGCAGGATCAAGAACCAGTTCTGTTAAAGGAGAAACACTGATAGTATCTCTCGTCACGTGTTACTTATTTTATTATGCTTTTATAACTTTTAAATTGTTATTAATGTCTTCTGTACTTATCCATCCTTTGTTCGAGCATTCTAATTTCTTTTATTTTATTTTTTATTATTTTGTTATCACTGTAATTACAGTTTTTATTAGATTATAACGAGCACTTCTTTCCTAAAACTCAAACACCAGCTTACACCAAGAAAAAATATAAAAATGCACTGAATTTTACACTGCAAGTCTGTTGATTATTTAAAATATGTTTAAAAAAACAATACTAACTAATATATATTTTTTTAATCTACACGAAATCAATCATAATCTTGTTTCATAATCTTTTTTTAAATTAAGTAAACGCTGAGGAAGTGAGCTTTGCTCAGGAAATATGTCGGTTTTTTATAAACAATAAACGTGGTTAAAACTAGGAAAATTATTAATTATGAAAAAAAATTCGTTCAGCAAATAATACGTAATGGGATATTATATTTTGTGCTTAAAATAAGAAAATAAAACTGAGAAACGTTTTTTAATTAAAAAATAAATAAATTAATGAGCCCATTACCAGTTCGGCCCTTCCTTGTAAAGCGCTCACCCTCTCCCCGCTCGGTGAGCGGTAACCCCGTCTGTATCCCCACTCCCCGCCGCCGAAAATTGGAGACAGCTACACTGGTTTTGGCGGTATAATAGGATTCGAAATGCTTATGCCGCTTCCTTAGAATCATAGTTCCATGGATGGTTCCAACCCCGTTGTGTGGTAGTGAATCATGGAAAACACACCAACGACGAAAGTAACATAATGAAATGAGATTCCTGAGGCGTATGCGCAAAATACATGTCTGTTACTGATATGTTTTTAGATTTTAACGGCCAAAAGTATTTTCGTTAATGGTTTTTGGGATGATATGCCGAGTTGCGCTACCTCCTTTTTTAGCCAACGTTTCGGACAGCGTTACAGTGTCCATCATCAGGTGTGACATCTACCCTAATGATGGACACTGTAACACTGTCCAAAACGTTGGTTAAAGAAGGAGGTAGAGCAACATGGCATAACACCCCAAAAACAAATAACGAAAATGTCTATTACTGGTTGTTTAACGTGATTTTATAAATTTAATATAGGTGACTAGGCTGTTAGATTATCGACTACGACACATTTTCTTACATAAAATAAACAAGTTTTATGTTTTATATTACATTTGCCATATTAAATATAAACATTTGGGAAGCTTTATGACTTTTGCCCTGTGCCGGGGCGTTACCGATTGGATCCGATAATTTTTCTGGCCATATTTTTAATTGATTCTCTCTCTCAGGTCGAAATTAACGAAAGATTAATTATTAAGCACAATTTAATTTACAAAACACGTCCAATTATTCTTATTTTCAATTACCGTTGCTGAAGAGAAAACCATTGCGTTTTTGAGACCTCCGAGAAATAATCAAGAAGAATCATTGCATCGTTGTTTATCGCGTTTTTATTGAATCTGTGTTTATTTTATAGGACGCCTTATCGTTTTAAATCGAACACAAATTGTTAATTAATTACTCGTTTAATCATATGAATTTAGAACCTGCATACGTGCACATCTACCTAACTATGTTTTCATCGAGGTTATAATGTGTATAAAAACGATATCATGAGGACGGAATTTGATGATTTCGATACGGAACTAGGTTCTGAAATTCTACTTTATTTCTTTATTTTATTTATTTATGTATATATATATGCATATATATTACAATACATTAGAAAATGATACTTTGTCTGTCCAACTGGGAAGGATACCCGTTTCAGGACAGCCAAATTTTATATTTAATTCATAATATTCTTCAAAGGATGGTTTCGTTCAAGATATCACAAGAATTTGCTTCTGTCAATACAACTTTTGAAAACATTAAAAATTGTATTCTGAACGAAGGGGTGGTTTCTTTATGTCTTTGGAAGAATCGCAAAGATGTGATTTTTTTAAAGGTCGTTTTGGAGAACATTAATAATTGCATTCAGAGGGAATGGGTGGTTTTTTAGTGAGATCACAAGTGGGAGATTCTTTCCAGGCCAGTTATAACGGTATTTTCGATTTATTTCTCCATTTAACACACATATTATCCTGGGTGTTACAACACGAACCCGAAGGATTTTAACCAGCGATTCTTGAGCATATTTAGAGTACAAAAAGTAGATGTCGTTTTGCTGTCCTATGATATATATTTTTTATTAAAAACAAACAAATATATTTTATAATCACACAGATCCCATTCCTGCACGTCGCGACGGGATCACGTGATACGAGTGCTGTTTCGTGTCTTACCGTGCTGCTAGAGCGAGACGGAGTGCTTATTGTACGACCCGCCGCTAGGCTACACCCGACTACTCAGCTGCGATATGTGATGGAATAATATTTTTATTGTTTTTTATTGAAAAAAATATATCATGGGACAGCAAAATGACCATTTTTTTACTGCAAACATGTTCAGTATCGCTAGTTAAAATCCTTCGTGTACGTGCTGTTACACCCTATATTTTTTTGTCGTTAGATACATAATTTTACTCCTCGAGAATTAATGTTTAACAATTTAGAATATTTGAATAACCTTTTTTGATTTTAAAACGAAAAAATCTCAATAAATCACTTTGCGCACCTTTTTCAGATACAATTCGATTTTGAAAACTAATTTGACTTTTCAATTACAATGACCGGTGAAAAACATTAGCATAGAAGTATTTAGACCGAATTCTTTGATACGTTTGTGCAGTCCATATGATTATTGTACATAGGTAATTATAAGAAAAATATTGCTCAGGAATACATTTGAATATATTAACTCAAATGTAATGACTGTCCCTCATTTTATATAGAAAAAAAACTCGTAATTTTGAAATTAGAATCAAAGAACATTTAAGGTGTCTTAATAATAATAATTTATCTGTGTTCGCTAACCATATCATTGAAAAAATAAGGGGATATATATTCTTCATATTAACCATAAAGGAAAACGCTTAGACAACCTAGAAGCCTTGGAAATAAAAAAATCCCTTAAAAATAATGAATTTATTATAAACAAACAAAAAATATTATCTTATAGCCCAATCATGAAAATGTTCCAACACCCACTCTTCATTAATCCCTAGCAACGCCTCCACCCCTACCACAATCCTTAGTAATAATACATTGTTCCCACCCACTATTTTGCGATTGTCAAATCAGTATACGTTTGCCCTGAGGAAGGAACGGTCGTTCCGAAACCGGTCGGCTTTAAACAAATATACGAGTGGTTCAAACAAAATAACATTGTTTCATTTATCAATAACATTTGAATTTAATTCAAATTAAAAAGTTTACCCCGCTCCCTGGGTGGCAACTGGAATCAGTACCTAATTTATTTATTTATTTATTTATTACACGCCCTGACGGGCTTTTACATTATAATTTATAAGTTGAGTAACAAACAATGAAGAAAATATAATACAATGAGAAAAGAAAATACACAAAACAGTGTAATAACAAAACAAATAATAAAATAAAAATACATATTATGTATAAATGATAAGAAGTCTCATATTCAATATAAACAAAAATTGAAGAAACTATGTAAATCTATTTGTGCCTAGAAGAATAAAAGTGATAGAATATACAACGTTTATACTGATTAGTTTTACGATGAAATATATCACCTAGATTAGAATATTTATTTCCGAGACTGTGAAGTCTCGGAAACGGAGAATTTTGATAAGCCAGTGTCCTGGTGTTATTGAAGTAGAAGGGTAATAAATGTCGTCATGATTTTTGGGGAACATGGATATTGATAAATTGAAGTAATTCAGAACAGTCAATTTTGTAATGCAGTATTTTATGTAATAGTATTAAATCTGTGCTTATTCTTCTTTCTGAAAGTTTCAATAGAGACGTTTTATCCAGGAGATAATTGTAATCAATGTTTAGTATAGGAATATGCAATTTATAGTTTTTAAACCTTAGAAACTTCCGTTGAATCTTTTCAATGTTGTCTGAATGAATGTTGTAAAAGGGAGACCATAACATAGTGTTATATTCAAGTCGGTATCTGACAAGGGTTTTATATAACATAATAAATGTGTCTAAATCATTGAAATCTTTTGCAGCTCTCAAAACAAAACCAAGAGTCTTTAGGGCTTTGTTGATAATATTATTAATATGACATACAAAGGTGAGTTTACTGTCGAATATAATGCCTAGATCCATAATTTCACTAATACAATTTCAATTTTCATCATTTAAAGAATACTGAAAAATAATAGGATTATTTATTTTGGAAAAACGAATGAACTGACATTTATTTATATTTAATGATAGAGCACCATTCAAAAAGATATATCAAGATAGTTTGAAATATAATACAATCATTAATGTGGTTAATCTCTTTATATAGTTTCATGTCATCGGCAAACAGTAGCACATTTATGTCAGTAAATATATCAACAATATCATTTATAAATATAGTAAACAAAATGGGCCCTAAATGGGAGCCTTGCGGCACTCCACTTGTTGCTATAAATTTGTAAGACTGTGTGCCATTTATTTTCACACTAAGAAATCTTTTGGACAAATTACTAACAAACCGACCATAAACTCCAAGTTTCGCCAATTTATTGATTAGTATTTTGTGACACACCTTGTCAAAGGCCTTGCTAAAATCAGTGTATATTGAGTCAACCTAGCACCTGTTGGCTAAAGATTGAGATATGAAGTTTTCGTATATTAGTAAATTGGTCAGTGTAGATTTATTTGAACAAAAGCCGTGTTGGTAGGGAGTTATAATTTTTTTTATATTTGTGTATATTTTATGGAGGACAATTTTTTCAAAAAGCTTGGGTATCGATGATTGGATACATATTGGTCTATAATTTGTTACGTCCGTTTTGTCCCCTTTTTTAAAAATGGGTGTAAGAAAACTGTGTTTCCATGTATCAGGAAAACTGCTTGTGTCTAGTGACTGGTTAAAAATTTATTTATTTATTTATTTAAACGCCCATAGGGCTTTTACATAGAATGCAGTACATTTTTTTAATTACAGTGAAAAGAATGGGTTTACAAAATACAATACACAATACAAGTAACATAATATTTGTTAAAAACAAAATATAGGTTGCATAAAATATAAGGGTTAAAAAAAAAAATAAAATAAAAAATTTAGGTTACATAAAATATAAGCGTTAACAAAATACAGGTAACATAAAATATAAGAAACAAAATATAGTCCATAAAATATAGTAGTTGACATAAAGTAGGTAATTTTTAAAATTGTTGTTCTCATTAGCTTACGGGATAGGTAGAAATAAATAGTTGGCACATATGGCGTTTGAAGTTTGCTAAGTTCAAATTATTGTCAAATACATCCAGATTGTTTAAGTATTTGTTACCAAGACTATGCAAACGTTGTATTGGAGAATGTAAATCATAGATCGAATGAGATGTACGTATATAAAATGTCAATGTTTGTCTAGTTGTTCGTGTAGGTACATGTAGATTTATTAATTGCAGGAGTTCACAACTGTCGAATTTAGAGTTTAATAATTTTAATAAAAAAGTTAGGTCGTTTATTTTTCGTCGGTTTTCTAATGTTGGAATATTTAAAGTATTCATTAACGACGGATAATTTATGTGCTCTAAAGGGATGTTAAGTTTAAAATTTACAAAACGTAGAAATTTTCTTTGAATTCTTTCAATAGTACGAATATGAATTTTATAGAAGGGCGACCAGACTATGGAGTTATATTCTATTAGGCTTCTAACAAGGGATGTATACAGTAGTTTAATGATTTGTAACGATTCAAAGTTTTTAATTGTTCTTAACACAAATCCTAAAGTTTTCATACCCTTATTTGCAGTTTGTTGAATGTGAACCGTGAAGTCTAGTTTCTCATGCATTATTATGCCAAGATCCCGCATTTTCGATACTCTTTCTAAATTTATTTTATTTATTGAATAGTCGAAAAACAGTGATGTTTTTTTTCTGGAAAAGGTCAAAGTTTTGCATTTTTCTACATTTAAATATAGATTGTTTTGTGAGCACCAAATTTTTAGCATGTCTATATTTGATTGAAGAATTTCACAGTGATTAAGGATAGTTATCTCTTTATATAATTTAATGTCATCAGTGAAAAGCAACACTTTGACGTCTTTAAAGCAGTTGACTATGTCGTTTATAAAAATAAGAAATAAAATTGGGCCAAGATGACTACCTTGCGGTACTCCACTAGTGGCAGAAAATGGTTTGGATATAAAAGATTTTGTTTTTACAAATAAAGTTCTACCTGATACGTAACTACTTAGCCAGTTCAATATATTTGCTCTGATTCCCAGAGCATGAAGTTTTCGGATCAGTATTTTGTGGGACACTTTATCAAAAGCCTTCGAGAAATCAGTATATATACAGTCAACTTGTTTGTTTTTAGAAAATGACTCCAATATATAGTTTTGAAAGAGTAATAAGTTTGTTGAAGTTGATCTACCTCTAATGAAGCCATGTTGTTTGTAATTTATTATCTCTGTTAACGTGGGATATATTTCATCAAGAACTAGAGATTCAAAGATTTTGGGTAATACAGATTGTATGCATATAGGTCGATAGTTTGAAATGTCAGTCTCATCGCCTTTTTTAAGTATTGGGATAATATAGCTGGATTTCCAGTAGACAGGAAAATGTCCAGAAGATAGTAGCTGGTTAAAGAGAATGGTTAGTGGTTTAGACAATACAGAGGAGCAATGTTTTAGGAAAATTGGCGGGATGGAGTCTGGGCCTGCAGATTTGTTAATGTCTAAGGAAAATAGTTTCTTTTTGCAAGATTCTTCTGTTATGTAGCAGTCTGTTAAATGTATGGTTTTTTTAAATGAGTATGAAGGAATTTTTTCTTCTGGTGTTTCCTCATCGTAAACATTTTTAAAGAAATCTGAGAAAAGATTTACGATATCTTGTGTGCTGTTAGCACATTTGTCATCCATATGCATTTGTGGTGGATAGTCTGTGCTGTCATTGTTTAGTGTTTTGATAAATTTCCAGAGATTATTTGAGTGCAAAGCTGTGTTTTCGATAGAGTTTATATATGCTTTATAACAGATTTTAGAAAGATCTTTGCATTGTTTTCTAGTTTCACTGAAAATTGCATAAAGATGATAATTTATAGATTCAAAATCTGCACGTTTGTAGTTGAGAGTCTCTTCAACGTGTTTCGGTTTGATGCTACACACATTTAGCTTAATATAAAGAGGGGGGTGGTAGTTATCAACAGGTAAGAGAGGATCATTACATTTGTCAATGACCAATTTAGGATAATTTGATATTACTAGATCTAGTAAGCGATTATTTGCATTGTATATAAAGTTATGTTGGAAAAGATTTAAAAAAATTGTCATATCCAAAATCTCACGTGCACGATCATTCTCGCCCTCATTCACAATTAAACCACTATCACTTGATTTCCACTTCAGGTTAGGGAGGTTGTAATCCCCAAGAATAATAATTTTAGAGTTAGGGTATTTGTATAGTAGATCTTCAACGTCTTCGCTGTGACTTCGGTAGATTAGAGCATCAGACAGTGGCGGTGTGTACACAGTTGCAATTATTATCTTTTCTACGGTGGTATCAATTTGTATAAATAGTTGTTCGAGTGTATTATTTTTGGTTTTGAGTTTTCTTGATAACAATTTTTTTTTAATTGCAATTAGCACTCCGCCGCCCCTTGTTTTGGAACTAGATTTAGAGTTTCTATCGCAGCGAAAGATTTTGTAGTTGTTAAGTCCTAGTTCTGTTGATTTTATTTCCGAGTCGAGCCAAGTTTCTGTCAGCACATAAACGTCATAGTGGTGTGTAGATATGGTAGAACGTAGTTCGTTTAATTTAGTTCGTAGTCCACGGACGTTTTGATAATAAATTTTCATAGTACTCAGTTTTTTGGATGAATGTTGACGATTTTGGGAGACGAATTTACGTATTTAATTGTTATATCTGTCTCACCGTTAGCTTTTCGTTTTTCTAGTTCTACTCGTAGGTCCGTTAGATGCTTTTGCTGAGCTGGGGTTGAGTCAGAGTAAATGCGTAGGTTGTCCTTTAAGAGATGTTTTTTTCCTTGTAGTGTTCTTGCTGTCTGGGAATTATCAAAATGGATTTTTATAGGTCTTGGTTTATTGCTGTTATATTTACCAAATTGATACATTTTTACAATGTTGTTTATTGCAGGTGTGTCAATTTTGGAAATTATTTCTGTTACTACAGTTTGATCTTCCATAATTTTGTCTGTAACTGCTACCTTCGTGCTTTCGGGCACGTTGCACAAAATTATGTTTTTTGACCTCTCATTAATTTCGTTAATTTCATTGATAGCTTCACAAATATTGAAATTGTTTTGGGGTGGGATGTTTTTTTGAATTTCTTTATAGGCCCTCAATTAGAAAAGAGGAACAACTAAGCCGATTAAACATTCTTTAATTAGCACAGGTGGAATATTATCAGGTCCTGCATTTTTTCTAGCATCTAAAGAATTTACATGGTTTTTGATATCTTTAATTTCTATGCGTACTTCAGATATATCCAGACTAAGATTGGATGAGAATTTTGGAATTTCGTTGCTAGGTATATCCTCTTCATACACAGACTTAAAATAATCGGCGAATAGATTTAAAATGTTTTTATCATTACACCCAATTTTCCCATTGAAATTCATAGAATTTGGAATTCCTAAGTTAGTATTTTTTTGAGAATTAGTGTAATTCCAAAACTGTTTTATATTTACACGAATTTCACTTTCAATTTTGTCAATGTAATTTTTATAGCACAACTTTGAGATTTTGCAACACTCCCTTCTTAACAATTGAAATTTATTGTAATCACTCGTCAGTCTGGATCGCTTGTAATTTTTATGAGCTATTTTCCCACTATATGTTAAAGTGATCAAATTGGGACTAAACCAGTTTGGAAAATGAGAAATTCTATCATGTCGAAGGGGCACAGAATTTGCAATAGCATCATTTAGAATGTCATAGAATTTATTTACATTATCGTTAATATCTGCGTTTTCCAGAAAGGACCAGTCTGTTGTATTTAAGCAATCAGAAATTTTTTGAAAATTTGCTTTACGGAAGTTATAAGATGACTTGATATTTTTAAGATGAGTGTTGTTAACAAAGGGAATAACTATGTCCAGAGGAGGATGGTAAACGTCTACAGGTAATAGTTCTTCCAAAGATTTACATACGTTAGCAGTGGGCTCACTGCAAAAAACTAGATCAAGAATGCGACTGTTTATATTAGCGACAGTGTTTAGTTGTGGAATTGATAAATAATTCGACATACCCAGAATCTCTCTCATTAAGATTAGCAGTTGACATATTAATACCAGACAATTCAGTGTCATCATGGTTCCAAGATATATTTGGCAAGTTATAGTCTCCTACGACAAGTTTGGAACTGGGATATTTAAACCTTAAAAATTCCACGTCCTCAATATGTTTTGTATACAGCTGTGTATCGGAGGATGGCGGTAAATATAAACATCCAATTATTAACTTGCCAGCATTTTTGTTATCGAGCAACACGAATATTTGTTCAACCTCACTATTTTTGTTTTTAAGCACTTTTGACGGAATACGTTTGTGGACAGCAATCAAGACCCCACCCCCTCTTGTATTGGAGCTGGTGTTTGGACTACGGTCTACTCGGTAGATGTGGTGATCGTGCAATCCAAGTTTCGCTGAGAAAATTGATGGTGTTATCCAGGTTTCCGTTAACATAATGACAACGTGTGAGAGAGTCGGGGCACTTATTCTGAATTCCTTTAGTTTCGTTCTGATGCCTCTGACGTTCTGATAGTAGATGTTACATTTATTTAGTTAGAGTTTTTTGGCAAAACATTGACGATTTTAGGTAGGTTATTTATATATTTTATTGTTAAATTTGATTCACCATTTTTTTTCTAGACTCCAGCTCGTCCCGAAGAATCATCAGGTGTTTTCTTTGTTGAATGGTCTGATCATTTCTGGCTTTGATACCATCTTTGAATTTTTTGTTATTGATCAAAATTGTCCTAACAAAATGTTCCTCTTTGAATTCTAACTTGATTGGTCTACATTTATTCGTGACTTTCTTTGTTCCCAACCTTTATATTTTAATATCATGAGCATTAAAGGAAGTATCAATGTTTTTCAGGGCCGTGGTAACTTTATTCGCGTCATCGGAAATATTTATTGAGGTTAGATCAGACGTGCTCTCAGGAACATTGAAAAGAATAACATTTTTTGCACGGAGCTTCCTCTCCTCAATTTCCGTCAATACGTCACAAATATTCGATGAAGGATTTGTGGGGTTAGCATCTGTTGGCTGAGTGAGTGCTACACTTTTTAAGGCTGATAATTCGCCTTCAAGTATTCCCATACGTACAGCCATCAATCCTGTACTTTATATGTAATTTATAGATCTAAGTTAAAGCGCTTACCATTGTAACATGGTAGACGTCTTTTATTAGAATCATATTTCACAACCGGGTCAACAAAGACATATTTACCACAATATTATAATAAAGTTCCAAATATTTTAAACTTTTTTATCGGATATTTTGCGCCTAGGATCAGTGTCCAAGTTGCTTCACCCTAGTCCCGGCTCTGAAATTTAATATTGAAGTTTAAAGGCTAATGGCCATCCGGCTCTGATAATCTAAAATATTTTATTATTAGATATGTAGAAACATTAACAATGGTCATAAAATTAATGGCTTTATGTATTTTACAAATTGATTCGTCTCAGGAATATAAATATCTGTCTTGATATAATTCACATATCCATTGTTCGCCGCTTGTAATTCACCATAGAGCTTTGAAACGACGGAAATTAATTTTATTATCGACTGTTTTTACTACCCTTGCTTCGTCCGTGATTTGAATTCTTAAATAACCAATTCCATATTTTGTTAGTTTATATATTGTTTATCGTATATATTCTACTTAATAATACTTAAAATATGGTTTGTTAGTACGAGTTTTAGCACCCTTGTGGTGATTTTACACAAAAAACGGTTAATTATTTCGCACACTCCAAATAGGTTTGTCACAGTTCCAGGGATGCATTTACGGTACTTTCATGTTTAAAAACATTATCATAGTACTAGCTTTTTCCCACGGCTTCGCTCGCATGGTATTAGGGGTCTCCCACTCCGCCTCCTCTACCTTCCTTCTCCCCACTCCACTCCCCCCATCAATCCCCCTCCCCCTCCCCCTCTCCCCCTCCACCCACCCCTCCCCACACTCCTCCCCCCCTCCGCCTTCCCTCTCCCCACTCCACTCATCCATCAACCCCCTCTCCCTCCCCCTCCTTCTCCACCCACCACATACCCCTCCCCACTCCACCACCCCCCACCTTCCTACACCCCTGCAGTCGTTCGGGTTTATGCGCATACGTACATTTCGGTGATTCATTTTTAGAGATAGTTATTAAGTAGGACGCCAACAAGCACTCTTTTTACGGTGAATTTCCTAATTAAAAAAAAAAAAAAACCTAGTTTCCAAGGCGACAATTGGTTTGCTTTTTTTCTGACGTTTGCAATATTTTGTTGGGGACAGAAAACGTATGATAAATAATTTAATAACGCCAGAGATTATTCATAACGCCAGAGTTACCAATATATATAGCCTATAGATCTCGCAAATAATGTAGCTTTCTATTAGTGAAAGAATTTTTAAAATCCATTCAGTAGGTTTTACGTGAAAGAGTAAGAAACATACATCCATACAAACTTTCGCCTTTATAATATTAGTAGGAAGTAGGATATATAAATTTGGATTTTACAATAATGGCATCTTCTTTTACTTTTTTACAGTTAGATAAACACATATATCAAAGCATCATAGCTCCTGATGGGATTGATGTTGCGAACTGAAAGCTTTCTAGCTATATATCATGACGGCAGAGCTAACCATTTGGCTTTTTTGCTGTTTTCGAAACAAACCAACTGATTTTCTACTTAGTAATTAAGATTATTGTATTATTGAGTTGTTTATCCCACCAATATTTATTATGCCAAAATACCGGTGCGTTTAAAAACAGTTTTTTTTTTATAAAACAGAATTTTTTTTTTTTAATGTTTTTCGATAGTTGCAGAACATCCGCGATTTTCATCAAGTTTGGTGATGGGCGTCTATTTAATTTTCGTAATCAAAATATTGCGGATTCGAATTTGAGTTTTTGATAATAAATCTTTTGAGTCACATATTCCAAATCCCAGTAATGATCAAACTATTTATTATGGAAGATGTGTTACATTAAATATAATATTACGGCCTGATAAAGCAGAGACGTATTTGAAGTGAAAACTTCTTGAGCACCGCTGTAATTTGAAACTCGATGACACAAACACAGTTTTTAGCCTGCGAGAGAATGAGATAGTGTAATCGGTGTCCTCTTTGTGCGGTGCTTTGCAGCCTACCGGTCTCCTCTTTGTGCGGTGCTTCGTAGCCTCCCCACTCTTGTCTACTTTAGTGTTCTGTGTGTGAATTGCATGCTCTGATTTTTTAATTTTTTTTTCATTATCGTTAGCGTAGGCACTGTTGATAGTTTTAAATACATTTTTTTTTTTATTTATTTTAACTTTACTGATCTACTTTTTTTATTTATACAAGGAATAGCCTCACATCTATAAAGGTTTTAAAGTATTTTAAAATGCTTTGAAGGAGACCGACACAATAATATTTAAATGATTTGAATAAAATAAAGATGTGTAAAACGTGTAAAGAAAAAAATAACAAAGAATATCAAGAATTTTACAAATTAATGAGAAATGGAAAACAATTTATTACCTACACCCAAAGATATTGAAATATAAGTAGATGTGCTATCTGCTGTTTTTACTAGGTGGGACTGCGCTTCCGGGTGTCGCCGATATTGTTTACCAATTAACAAATAAACTAAAAGAACAAATAATTAACGAATAAACCAAACGAACGTTAAACTAAATGAACGAATACTTTCCTTATTCAAAATATATTGTTAACCAATATTAATGCACATATTCAAAAAATCAACGAAATGAACAAATTCTTTTTGTTTGAAAACTACGCTAATTAGCGCGTAGTCCGGCGACAGTTGCGCGGACACCATAGCATATCTCTTCTGTATTTGAATATCTTTGCCTACACCTAATTTTAAAACAACCCAAATTCCTAATTTATACTCTATATTTACCAAGCCACAAAAATCTATAACAACCTCCCTTCTGAATTTCCCTCCAATCAGAACAAACAAATAAAATGAAACAATTTTTCAAAAAAACTTATAGTAAAAAGTAAATATTATAAACAAAACATATTATAACATACAACCTAAGTATGAATCGTAACTCCCTAATCAGGTACAAGAGCTCCTTTTTTCTGACACATGACCAATGGTGACCTTAAATATAATATTGAAAAAATATATACATATAAATATATAGTTACTCTTATTATTTATAATGTAATAAAAAAGGAAAAATTGACAATATTTCATATTTTAATTAACTTGATATTTAACATTTTGGTTCTAAACTTACAAAACATTGTTTTAAAAAAATCGACAGCCCATCCGAGCTTTGCATCAAGGTGTAGTTTTATTTATAAGAAACTAGCTGACCCGTCGAACTTCGTACCGCCTCAGAATCAATAGCTGTTGAATTAAATTCAGTTTTTTTATTAAGTTAAAAATTACGCAATGAAGCAATTATCAATGCGCAACTGTCCGTGTTTTGTTTTTGTCAGTATCAGAGATGGCGTTGTGTACGGATTTATATTTTTGTGATTTTCTTACTTTTACAATTACTTACGGGAATTCGGGAGGCGGATACGGGTGCCGCCGCTCCGGGAACCATTTATTGAATAACCAACACCTCTGCCATAGATCACCCCTAGTGGTTCGCTACGTTTGGTGATTTAGCAGGGGTGCCCGGGTTCAGGAGGTGACTTATGTCCGGGTCTTGGCAGTTGATGCGCCTGCCCACCTGCTGCGTGGCGGGCCGGATCGAGAGAGACTGGTTGAGGGAGGCCTTTTGACCTTTCTAGCCGGACACAGTTGAAGGGATGGATTCATACGTCCGTCACTCCCGGACACACTGACCCCCAGATTCCTACCCACCCCTTATAGCTTTTTCCTTCCCAGAACTTTCTATCCTCCCCATTCCTTAAAAAGATCCTCCACACAGCATCCCCTAAGATGACATAGGTCCTAAGAGAAATTATTTTCCTCAGGGCCTCCTGTGTGGAGCTTATGTAAAAAAATGCGTTTCATTTCAGAGATTTATTATAATTATTGTATTTTTCCTTTGGAGGTGTGCAGACATACGTTCACCATTTGTCTCATTTTCGACTATTGGTGTGTAAGAAAGAAGGGAAGCATTATATGATTAAAAACAAATGCACAACAATCAACGCATTGACATTTGACGTTTTTGAATGTTTGGAATTCATGCACAGTTCAATATTAATTATACCCCTCACAATATTGCTGCAGTTCTTTCAAAATAGGAGAATTCGTTCCATACAAATGGGGAAAATAATTTTCTTTATAACTATTTATTTCGTTAACTTTTGTGATGTTTTAATAGTGTTATTATCCTATCCGGGGCGGAGCCAAACCCAACAAATCAAAGATCATCAAAATCAGCCCAGCCGTTCTCGAGTTATAAATAGTGTAACTAACCCGACTTTGTTTTATATATTAAGATTAAATAACAAACCAACGCATATTAGGGAACGTACCCATACTACGTGACCAAATTTTTGAAATTTTTAACCCCCCCCCCCCCGGTGACCAAAAACCTAAGCAACCCGCCGCTCATTTGTATGGAGCGTGACATTTTGAAGACCCCCCCTCCCTAAACGTGTCACGTAGTATGGGTACGTTCCCTTACTTACATATGAAAAATTAATAAAATCGTCAGAGATGTCAGTTAATCTCTAGTTTAGTTTAAAACCGGTTAATTTTCATTCGTTATTAGTTATTACCCATATTATTTGTTTTTATTTGCATAAAAATTAACTACCTTGGGAAGAAGTAGTTAATTTTTGAGAGTTGAAATAAAAAAAAATGCTCAAATCTGGTGCCAAAAATTACGTACTTATCTGGACAGTCGAGTCTTCTAAGGTTAAAAGTAACGTATGTTATAATCTACGCATTCACAGATGGCGCCAATTAAATTATTGTAGGTTTTTAACACTTTTTACACGTTACGCTTTAAAATATGAAGGTGGTTTAATTGTTTGCGCCCGTTCATATTTATAATGAACTAGAATAAATTGTTTTGTCCATAAACAAATCTTTCAAGAAAGGCTGATAAATTAAATTTTTCATTGGTGACTCAATCCAATATTGGATTTGTCAGCCTTTCTTGAAAGATTTGGGTTTGTTTATAGACAAAACTATTTATTCTAGTTCATAATAAATATATCCGGGCGCAAACAATTAAATCACCTTCAAATTTTAAAGCATAACGTGCAAAAAGTGTTAAAAACCTACAATAATTTAATTGGCGCCATCTGTGAATGCGTAGATTATAACGTACGTTACGTTTAACCTTTACGATACTCCACACAGGAGGAAAAACATTCCTCAGAGCCTATATCATCTTTGAGGATGCCGTGTGAAGGGTCTTTTTAGGGAAAGGAAGGGAAGGAAGTTCTGGTAAGGAAAAGGTATGAGGAATCTGGGAGTCAATGTGACCAGAAGTGACGGACGTATGAATCCATCCCTCCCACTGCGCAGCAAGGCGATTAGGCGTTAGGCTGGTAAGGTCTCCCTCAATCAGCATCTCCACATCCGCCAGGCAGTAGGTGGGAAAACGCATCCGCTAAGACCTAGACATACCTCACCGCATTTACCCGGGCACCCCCATTAAGTTACCAAACACAGGGAACCACTTGTGACGGTCTACGGAAGGGTTGTTGGTAATCAGTTATTAGAATCTGAAGCTATATTTAACGCTGCTTAGCGTGACAATTATCCACACAACTTTACTGATTTTATTTAAATACTAGCTGGTTCCCGGCATGCGTTGCTATGCCATTTAATAAAGAAATTGTTTCTCCCTGAGTGTCCTTTCCCATTCGTCCCGTTCCCCTTCCGCCTCCCCATCTTCTCCTGCGTCCTCTTCCCCTCTCGCGTTCCCACTCCGTCACCTCCACCTTCTCTCTCCCCACTCCACTCCCCCCCCCCATTCCCCCGTCCCGCGAACCCCCCTCCCGAGTTCCCCTCCCCCCTCCCAGGTCCCCCTTCCCCCTCCCAGGTTCCCCTTCCCCTCCCTGGTTCCCCTCCCCCATCACACCCTCCCTCCCGCTTTCCATAGCAATTGCCGCTTCCTCGCGTGCCACCATTAGCAATTTTTTATACAAATTTCATAATGCCAGAGCTCACCTGAAGTTTTATAAAAACCTTATTCTGACAATAACGAACAACACACAAAATTTTCATATTATAGATTTACAGAAAAATAATTCCTACTTCAGTTCACCTATCCAGTACATTAGTCTATTTTGATGAACAATATCCGAACAGTTACCAAAAATAGTAATAATTTAAATTTTTTTGAAAAATTTTGATACATTCCACATATCTTGAAGAAAAAAAATTTTTAGAAAGAAATTAAATTTTCTAATATAACAAAATCACCTCGCAGCTGTTGGACCTCCTCAGTTATTTAATCTCGGATTAAGCCCAAGCGATTTGTAAATCGTTTCAATTATAAATCATGGATGAGTCGGGATTTATGAGTGGAGGCCGAGCAAATTATTCCAAGTAACCGAAGCAGGTGGATCTCACATAATTCTTGAAAAATTGGCTTAGATTAATAAGATAAATCAACTTTTATTATACGTACTAAAAGCGTATTTACGTTCAATTGAAAACACGTGTTTATATTGATTATCGAAATTGAATTACTGTATGGGCCACACGCAGACATACATACATAGGCAGCCATTAGTATCTTTGATTTCTTGTTTTGGAAACCATCTAATGGAAATCTAAACGATAAATTGTTAAAATAATATGATACTTGTGAAGGCGTGGGGAGGACAGAATGTGATGTTAGGGGAGGTATAGAAACTTAGAATAACAGAGAACATATTTTCAAATAAATCTATGAAGTTTAGTGTGTATGTATTTGTGTAAAAGTGATTATATAATCTATCAGAAGATGGCAGCAGCAGACTGTAACGCCGGGTTTCCCCCATGGCTTACATCCGATGGCGCTGAAATTTCTACCGACTTCAGATGATGAAAGGTAAATAACTACCCGGCTTTGTCTAAGTTTATTTTTATTTATTTTATTTTACTCATTTTTTTTCCTGTTTCGAAATTTTTAATTTGAAATATCTATATATATAAAAATGAATCCCTGATTCCCTTGGTCACGCCATAACTTCAGAACGACTTTACCTATTTCATTAATCTTTTTTTTTAAGTTTTCTAATACTTTTTAGAAGGTTCTTATGGAAAGAAAAATTAAGAAAATTGCGCAGAAAATTTAATAATTTCAGAAAACTTGACGGCTATCTTAACTTCGCACGTTTGACAGTTCGCGCGTTTGATGAAATTGAATTTAACAGGCAGCTGTTTTTTTTGGTAAAATTAAACGAATTTTCTGTGGATTTTGAAATTATAGATATTTTAAATAGGTACCTATGGTAGGTACCAAATTTGATTGATTGTTCTTATAATACACAAAAATGAATATTTGTAATATGATAGGTGGCACGCGAATTGTTTTTTTTATTATTAGAAAGAAAAAGTTATACAATATTAGAGGAAATCAAATAAAATAAAATATTACAGAAAAAAGAAAAGTCCCAATAAACTACTTTTAAGTAGTTTGTCAATGGGTGCTTTTACTTCGAAATTTAAAAAAATAAAACTTATTATGCAGTTAGACATTTTTTTGTGTTACTACAAAAATGTTAACACAAACTATTTCTTTCGGCGAGCCAATTTTTCAATATAATTTTGGTTTTTATATTATTTATACATTTTTTAATTTTAGCAGGTAACATATTTAAGCAAGTAGGAATCATGTAGTCCAGCGTTATTTGTCGAACCAAGGATACCAAGGAATAGAAGCCAAGTCATACAAACGGTAGTCACCTTTCCGCAGATAAATAAATCTTCGTCCCCTTATGGCGTGTAATTTGTTAAGAATTGTCTATTATTAAATATCTATTTACAATGAGCCCTTTGTAAAACTTTGTCCAAAATGAAGAATGTTTTACGATATTTCTTTAATTTTACTAGCCACGAGGGCACAACCCAGTATTTTTATAAGTATTTTTGACTGTCTCCGTGGTCGAGGGGTAAGGCTCTCGACTAGTAATCCGAAGGTCATGGGTTCAAATCCCGGGATGCGCAAATAAATTTCATTTGATTTATTTTATTTATTATAGATAGATACAAAAGAAAGTACAAATTATATATTAGGAAGCTTTGCCTGTCCAACTAGGAAAGTTTCCCATTCCAGGACAGACAAATTGACATGTTTAGTTCATATTATTCCTGAAATGTATATAATTAGATAACAAAAACAAAAAAAAAATCATTTTCTCTGAAACTAAGTTGTGTAATAAAGAAAATGTATATAATATATATAAATATAAGTACACATACATTTTTTTGTGACAAAGTAGAAAAAGTAATCTGGTAGCATATATTATAATCGGATTTACCGAATTAACCTGGTAACATATAATATATTAAGATTTACAGAGTATGAGATAAGTAGGTATGTTAGTAGTATTGAAAGGTGTAACATGTACCTGATAACAAGATGAAGGAATTATAATAAGATTTGCATCATAAAGATATGAAATTATGTTAGGTTATGTGTTTAGAAGTTTGAACTTTTAATACATAGTACACTTATAGGAGAAACTATATTAAAATTTACAATATTAGATATAATTTATGTATGTAATTATCTATATAAATTTTTCTAAGCGTTGTAACTACAATGTGTAATAAATTATGTGCAAACATGATTATTTTCACTGAATTAAAACATGAATTCAGAACATATTAATTTAAACGACAATACAAAGATAAGAAAGAGTCAGAATAATAGTTGAAAAACATCGAGATGCAAAAAAAGATTTCCACATGGTATTTATAGACTTGGAAAAAGCATTTGACAGGGTTCCCCGAAGCCTGATATGGGCGGCATTGAGAGTCCACAATGTACCAGAAGGATATGTGCTCTCCATACAAGATATATATTCAAACGTTGAAACTCAAGTAAGATGCACATCAGGGACATCACCAAAATTTCCAATTAAAGTGGGGGTACACCAAGGATCTGTCCTCAGCCCACTGCTATTCATAATGGTCATGAATTATCTAACAAGCCAAGAAATGAACAGTATTCTCAAGACTATGCTTTTTGCAGATGATGTAGTACTGATAGCAGATAATCATTGTGACTTACAGAATAGCCTGGAAAGGTGGAGAAAGATCCTTGAGGATAATGGCCTAAAAATTAGCAGGAAAAAGACTGAAGATTTGTATTTACCATTTGAAGACACAAATGCTGTAACTCCTTCGATGCAACTAGATGGAGTAACATTAGCCAACTGTGATTCATTTAAGTATCTGGGCTCACTAATCCACAGAGACGGAGGATATGCAGGGGATGTCATCCATAGAATTGGTGTGGGATGGATTAAATTTAGATCCGTAACAGGAATATTGTGTGACTCCAAAATGCCTATAAAACTGAAAGGAAAGATATACCAGACTATTGTAAGACCCGCAATAATGTATGGCTCGCATCGCAGAAATGCGAATGCTTAGATGGTCGGCAGGAGTATCACTAAAAGATAAGATCAAAAGTTCACGCATTCGTGGTAGCCTGGTTGTCACAGACATAAATAGTAAGCTGGAAGAACGACAGTTGAGATGGTATGGACACATAAGACGGAGACCATCAGACCACACAGTGAGGCAGGCAATGTCTATGGAGCTTCACCGACAGTCATCCAGAGGAAGACCGAAGAACTCCTGGATGACTCAATGTTCCAAAATTCTTCAGAAAAACGGCCTGGATGAAGGCGATACCCAGAACAGAAGATATTACAAACTGAGAACGAGAAGAGCCGACCCCAACAGCCTACCTAGGCAATGAGTTGGGACAGCGCAAGGAAGAAGACACAGATAAGAAACATATCTAAGCGACAATACGAATATACACCGCACTCACGTCTTGAACTACTCCTGCTAAAATATAAAAACAATAACTATAAATATAGATAGAAATATAAACTAAGAAACATAAGCTGAATTGTGTTATTTCACAATTTAATCATTTAAAATATTATTAGGCATGTTTGCAAGTTCTAGAGTAGAAGATACTCTCAGTGGTCTAAGACTACCTACTATTAACGGCGTAAGACCACCATTCAAAATTGAAACGTTGCCTGAAATGGCTTGAAAGCCAGGTACTTCCCCACCTCCCATTTACTAAACTCCTTTCCCTGCCCTCTACCTTAAGCCTCCCAGCATACCCAAATTAGCCGTAGGTAGTCTCACTGGCTTCAGGCGATTGGCAGTAGTTGAGACTGTTGTGCGGAAAAAAGTAAATTGCATAATAATGAGGATGCTTAACTAAAACAAAAAAGAGAAACTAAAACCATATAAAAAAATGATCATCGTGTTTCTTATAGATAATGGACAAAGTTTAAGTGAAGAAAACACCTTGTGATTGATGCGTTATAAAGTATGAGCAAACATGATGAAGTGCGGCGTGAAATTCTGTTTGATATTAATTTATTATGATGGGATAAGAAGACTTTATGGTCTTGCTTTGGCCAAAAATCGATTAAAGATTTTCCATTTAATGTGTGATAAATAACTGTACCGTAGCACCGTTTTCAAACTCAGATAAAAATCTATCAATTTTGTAAAGTGTGCAAATAAGTAGAACATAACGAAAATTTATTGAGCTTCCAAGTCAGAACAGTTCATCGAAGTCAGAAAAAATATTTATTTCTAATGCACGAGTGAGTGCTTTTATCAAAACTAATAAAATATTATTATTCTTCCTCAAGAACATTTTGGCATTTAGTTCTCATCCATCCATGGACTCCCAAATTGATGGACTTGCTCTAACATAAAATCTGGGTATCATTTCGACGAGCTGGACCATAATTTTGAGTTTGAGAATGCTTTGAAGAAACTGCAACATCAGAATTGCGTTGACCGCCGAAAAGCGCACATGGAAATAATCAGAACCTGCGCACTAAAGTAAGATTCGCTAAAAAAAGGCAATGGTTTGAAGCGTAGTTCATTGTGGGACTTTGCTGCGCTGGACCTGAATGTTATTTTGTAACCGAATCTAGCGTAGCGACGCTAAAAATGTGTGAGGTGGTAAATTATGACTAAATAGTGTAATAAATTTTTAAATTTTGGAAACAAGCTAGATTTTGGAATTTGTACGCAGCCAGCAATCTGCGCGCTATTGTAACCAGTAATTCGTAAGCCAATTTTATTTTTGAAGACTAAGTAGTCGTTTATTGACAAATCGAAGAAAGGGAGACGTTTGTTTCCTTTCCCCTGATGGACTAGTTCATCAATTTGAATGTCTATGCATCCATATAAAACCGACAGTTTGTCACTTTCAGGTTGTTAGCTCGTCTCTTTTTTGAGGTACCTCTTCTTCTCTTTCTCACCAAGGACGATGATAATGTGATTCAAATGGTAATCTGCTAGTTGTGTCACGTGTCCAGCTTTTTCAATGCCAATACCCATACCAATAAAAACAATTTATTTTGCTAGATGACACTTTACAAAATTAAAATTCTGCGGCGATAGAAAAAGCACGCGTTCATAGCGGTGGTAAGTGCTAGATTTACCAAAACATGGCGCAACTAAGATATAAACAACTAAAATAAACTATGCATGTAAGATAGAAGATAGATTAATTATATTGCCGCCTTGCCAGGAGATAACAAAAGACATGACTGATTGAAAATTTATTAACAGCAAAAAACAATAAATTTCGACAACAGCGAATTTTCTTTATAAATTAAAACGTGAAATTCAATACACGGTACTTCGGTTGTTGTCTCACCTCGGAACTATGTTAAATGTCGGGACAAATTAATTTATGTCCAAAAGTGTGTCTAATACCTTTAATATTCACGGCAAACGCGTGATTGTGTGTTGTTGATTTATAGGCAATGCCTCGGAGTCATTTGGAAGAGTCTGTGAGGTGATAAGAGATATTTATAAGAGGAAACTATGCCTCGCGGGTGGGTACGGCCACCTTTTTTCTATCAACCAATTTCAACAGTTTTTTCTCTCTCCTAGCTTCGGAGAAGTCGATCAAATGAAATTATGCGCGCGTGCAATGTGACGTTTTAATTAGTTCTGGTTTCAGATTAATGGGCGATTCCCGGAGACATGTCAATTGACAAATTGCTACATGTGTCCAAACAGGTAATGCCGTCTCTCGACGCACGGGTGGATATACTCGCTTCGGCTTAATTATGCGATTCGATCAGTTAACCAGAAAATAAAGCATACGAGTGATTACTAGAGTCAATTATTTTAACAAACTATCTACTCCGAAATTTGAGTTTTTATTCAGATAAATCTTTCAAAAATATTTTATTCAATTTGTCCATCAAAAGTGATTTACGTTTAGTTTTTTTCAAATCCTTACTTACACTAAGCTTCTTACAAATAAGTAAAACGTATAACAAATGTGCACAACTTTTTTAGTCAGGAGTTTCTAGGCGAAAGCGACTAGTCATTTCCTCTTGGTCTAAGGAGCTTTACAATAACACAAGATGCCACATGGTTTGCTTCACATTTTTTTACACTTATTCAATAAGACAAAATAAGAGGTGAAGGGCGAAACTGGATATTAACCATTAGTAAATTATAATATGTTAATTATTGCTCTCTGTCTTAATTTACTCCTTCATCACTTACATCTTAATCCATAACTTTCTTTTAAAAAAAATCTCGATCGAAAAACACGATTATAAAACACGCTCACAGTTTTGATCGACGGCAAATACATACATGACACTTCGCTAATAACTTACTTTGTACGTTAATTATTTAAATTAAAAACAAAATAAGATACTTTGTGCGTCGTATCATCGGACACACTACCATCCACGGATCCCATCAGTCAATCAGAGGCTGTGGTGATTTTTCTTTCTATCGGGACCTGCCACCAAGCCGCCCGTTTGAAACGCACACCTCTCTAACTGAAATGTAAATCTCTTCGTTATTAATTTATCCACGTTAATGCCGACACGTTTGTTTAAAACTGTAAACTCGTTATTCTGTGATAGAAAAACCTCGCGGTGATTGATCGTAAAGGAATGGGGAAGCGCTGGGGATAACCGAAGTTATTGATGGATCTAGTATGCAAGTGTTACTGCACAGTTTATTACATGGTGTATTCAGCGATTAACTATTCTAGGGAATGTAATTTTATAGAGAATATGGTGCGCAGGTGACAAGGACTACGCCATTATGTTTGTTGTTAAAGGCACGTATTTTTTTCTATGTATTGATGGATCCATGAAGAATGTAAGTGTTACTGCACAGTTTATTACGTGGCGTATTTAGCGATTAAATATTCTAGGGAATGTAGTTTTATAGAGAATATGGTGCGTAGGTGACAAGGACTACACCATTACGTTTATTGTTAAAGGCACCATATTTTTTTTTCTACATTGCTGGATCTATGTAGAATGTAAGTGTTACTGCACAGATTATTACATTGCGTATTCAACGATTAACTATTCTAGGGATTGTAATTTTGTAGAGGATATGGTGCGTAGATGACAAGAAGTGCTCCTTGATGCTTTTTATTAAAGGCACCGTATTAAACAAAAAAGCAAACAAAAGAAAATAATACATATATAAATCCCAACATTTTTCCAATAGGTAATTATGTAAGATGTTATCAAGTCTAAAAATATGCTTTATTTGAGTAAACAAAATTGTGGGGCAGAATGGTTTCAACTACGATAGGTATCGTAGCAAATGTAATTTTGTAAAAAATGTCGCGTCTTTGTGATAAGAAAATGATGACGGGGGCTTAGCACCGACATATCGATAACTAAGCAGAATCTATTCAACAAACCAAGGTCTCGACGTAAGTTTATCATTATCGCAAGTATGCCCGGCGCTGATTTACACACCGTTTCACGGTTTTCAGCATCGCTTTATCTATCGAAATATAAAATAAATACAACCATGCAACGTTGAACGTTTTGATATCATTCTTTAATACTGGTATAATAACAGGTAAACCAATGAAACGGGACGTTTTCAATAAATCATCTTTTTCCAAACTTATCGATGAACACATAATCTACGCGAATGGAAATATTGTAAAAGTCTCCGAAAGGTGGCCTCAATTTTGCAGCATCGTTGCAAAACTACCCATGTTAGCCAATGAAAGCTGTTATAATTACCTTGACGATTAACGGTTACGGTACCGTGACGGCCAAAAAGAATAAACATACGTTCCTTATGAGATACACAATGTACGTAGGTCTGTTTCTTCCAAAGGAAAAAAGTGGTCATTTTCTTGCATCTCTCTCACACACCACACAGTAACGATAATTTTGAAAGAATGGAATATAGTTACAAGGATAATATTGAAGTTTGAGTGAATTACAAAAATTTAAAAAAAAATCAAACGCCAACGCGATGATGGTTTTGCTTTTGTTGTTGAACTTATAATGCTGCAGTTGTTTCTTACACACTAAATATCGACAGTCGAAAACGAGACAAACGGTGATCGTATGTGTGCACCCCCCAAAGGAAACATACAATCATTATCATACATCTCCCTCAAACGTATAAAGAAAGTGAAACGCCAAGAAAAAGTACTACTTTGGAGGAAACCGTAACACGTATTTTGTGTGTCTCTTCTTTTGTCTCATTATTTTTTAATGTATTTCATTTAATTAGAAAGAGCTGCAGCATTTTAGCGATAAGGAACGTTGGATGATTTCGGAATGCCACTGCAGTAAAAGTAGATGTGAGGCAGACTTGCGCCACCAACGTTATGAATCTAGAGAGCGGGAAGTAGTTATCAGTTATCATGGATAACTTGGTCAGGTGAACAACGCGCAATTGCTGTCAGAGCGTATTACCAAAATGGGGAAAGATGATTAATTGAATGTGTGGATGGTTCGAAAACTCCACTATCACGGAGAGCATTAGTTTTTATGTTCCTAGGTTATCTCCGACAGCGAAAGCATAGACTGTTGTCTCCCGGCTTGCAGAACTAAATTGCCAATAGTCAGTCGGGAGAGCGGTCTTGCTGTTAAATAGAATCACATCGAATATCGATATGTTTAACATCAATGAAGCGTAATTTAGACGGCCAGCTATATTGCTGTTAGTTTTAAATCGATTTTTATTTATTTTAAAATAAAACAATAACTTTGTAAACACCACTTTTATTTTTATACTTTATGCCGACCGGGTTTCGCTACAACCGTAGCTTCATCAGGGCAGTATAATACTCTACTAACATTAGGTTACATTTGTGTTATAATATATAATTTACCAAAAATGGGCTGGACTCGTCAAGTGGAGGAGGAAGAAGGAGGCATAGATGGAGAATTGGGAAGGGAACGGACGTGTTCTTTATCAATAGGGAACAATCATAGTATGGGACTTTTATTTAAATTAAGTTGGTTATTTACTATCTTACTATTAGTGTTTATGGCTTTCCTAAGTTCAAGTGCCTCTAAATTATCCAACCTTATACCGATGTTGTTTTTATGAATAAGTTTGGCGCCAGCGTTTTTGTCAAATTTATGATCGTTTTCAATCAAGTGGTTTGCAAATTCTGAAAATCCAGAGCTGTGTAAACATCTAAAATGTTCTTTGACACGGGTGTTTATGTTGCGCGCTGTTTTACCAATATAAAAAAATGCGCAGTCGCTGCATTGAAGTGAGTAAATTCCCGAGTGAGATAGACTGTCTTCCTTATCCTTACCGTTCATTAAAAGTTTGCCTATATTATTATTAGTGTAAAATGCTGGTTTTATTTCTGATGGGAGATTTTTAACACTTTTTTGAGAGAAATTATTGATGTACAGGATTCTACGCCATTGATGAGGTTCATTATTATTACTTGGTATATTATTATTATGAGGTGGACTGTTGTATATAAATTTACTAGTGGATAATTTTTAAAATTTTTTATTTAGAATGTTTTTTTTTAAATTTATTTATTTATTTATCATTTCTCACGTCTTATTTATCATGCGTTCTTATTTTTTTTTGTACATACAAAAATATTAACCTCACTAGGACTAGCAGCCTGTATTGAGATTATTATTCATAAATTTGAGTGATGCATTTACACAAATATCACTAAAATACAAAACACTACATCCAAAACACCAAAATATTATTTGCGGAAAGTAAGAAATGACAATATTATATTGGTGACCAGATGGGTAATTTGTAACAATATAATATAGACCATAAAACAAATCCTTAATTACTATACCCAAGAAGAAACAAGGTAGTTCAAAACAACTAGGGTGACACTCCGATTTTGACAAATGGAACTCAAATAAAATTTAGTTATTTAAAAAAAAATATATATATATATCTTATTATTTAAAAAACAAATTGTGCATCTTTGATGTTTAAACTGCTTAAATCTGCTTGACTAATCTTTTCTCTTTTAAAATCGCTGTGAAATTATAATTTTGTAATGTTTTTAAAATGAATAAATTGAATTGAATTGAAATTATTACAGATTAGTGCTTCAGCTTATTTAAATGCAGTCGTGCAGTAGCAATAAGAAGACCACCACATTTCAATAATCTTCTGCGACCTGCATGATATTGGCTAGGTATTGATAAAGTGCATTAGTGCCCGAATGTGAACGATGGTGTTTTGAGAAATGTTCGCGTAAGAAATGGCAACTTTCTCATTATGAAAACAAAACAACATACATTCTCCTCGGGTGAAGGGTCAGGTGTGTCAGGTGTGTGATGGAATCTGAACGGACCACTCATCACCTTAATGTCCGATCATGCAAAGTAAAAACGGATCAAACGGCAATTAATTATAAAAAGAAAGCATACTGTTAAGTTCAGTTCATTTTTTCACGTGATTTAACGCCACCTTTTAGCATTTTTACTCTTAATTATTTTGAAAACTTCACATCTATGAAAAAGTTATAATTTTTTTTTACATGAGCTACACACAGGAGGCCCTGATTAAAATAATTCCCCTAAGGGCTTATGTCGTCTTTGAGGATGCTGTGTGGAGGATCTTTTTAGGAAAGGAAGGAGAGGAAGTTATGAGAAGAAAAATGGTATAAGGGGTGGGTAGGAATCCGGGGGTCAGTGTGTCCAGGAGTGACGAACAAATGAATCCATCCCTCCCACTGCGGGGCTAGGCAATGTTCCGAGAGAATACGGCTGGAGAAGTCAAAGGGACTCAATCAAACACACTCTTCCCGATTCGGCCTGCCATGCAGCTGGTGGGCAGACGCATCCGCGGCCAAGACTCGGACAAACCTCACCCCATGAAACCGGTCACCCCTGCTAAGTCACCAGATCTAGCAACCTATGGCAAAGGTGAGAATCATTTATCCAATAAATGGTTCTTGGATAACCAACACTTCTGCCCACTGCTCGCTGGTTAATCGGAGCCAGTGATACTATTTCATTCACAATAGGCCACTTGCATAGATTTCATAACGACTTGGAAAAAATCGTGTGGATAGATTTTTTTTACTAAGATTACGAAAATGTTCGCAAAAATTTTTAGAAATGTACAGTTTTTTTTTTTAATAAATAAATCATTATTTGGGCTCGTGACGTCACTACATGAAAATGTCCCGTCTCCGAAAATGTTCCTATTAATTTTGTAAAATTCCACACTGATTTTTTTTTTATATGGCAACACTTTGATTTCAGGCGAATTTTTGAATTTGACATTTAACGTTCACTAGATTATTGTTTGTTCTCTGCGAACTTATTAATGACTTTTGACAGAGGTTTGACTTTTTGACAGATGTTGTGAAGAGAACCCCGTACATTCTATGCAGTCTCTACTTGTTTTAGAGGTATAATGGTGATGATGCTGATTTTAACAAAATCAAATTTCATAATATTCTTATTATTATTTATTATTTTTTAATTTATAAACTAACGTTTAGACAAGATTTTTATGCATAGCACAAAGGGTAACAATTATTATAAGCAATAATTGTCAGCCTGAAACACTCATTTACATTGAAAAATCTTCCGAGAAAAGATACTTGCCGCCAACGGGACTTGAACCCGTGTCCTTCTGATTGCCGGTCGGATGCTCTGACCACTGAGCTATGGGCTTATCAAATACCCGCCAAATAATTCAATATATACTAGTGTTTCATTCAACAATTACTGCTTGTTATATTTTTTCCACCTGAAAACAACCAACTTTATTTTTGCGAGAAAGACATTGTTAGTGTTAAATCCCTCGCTAGGTGGCGTCGAGACAAATTATGTCTGCATTTATTGGGGAAATACTTAAACTTGTTAAATTATTATCTTACCAACAGAATAGTCAACACTATAACTTACTATAATTTACATGTAAAAACATTATCATATTGGAATGTCCTAAAACGGGCATTTGCCTAGTTGGACATTTTAAGTTCATTATATTGTATTATGTAATATTTATAAACAAACAATAAATAAATAAATAAATAAATAAATAAATTAATGATTATTTTTTAATTTATAAACTAACGTTTAGACAAGATTTTTATGCATAGCACAAAGGGTAAGAATTATTACAAGCAATAATTGTCAGCCTGAAACACTCATTTACATTGAAAAATCTTCCGAGAAAAGATACTTGCCGCCAACGGGACTTGAACCCGTGTCCTTCTGATTGCCGGTCGGATGCTCTGACCACTGAGCTATGGGGGCTTAAATAATTCAATATATACTATCCGCATATATTGAATTATTATAATATTATATATTGAGCATCCGACCGGCAATCAGAAGGACACGGGTTCAAGTCCCGTTGGCGGCAAGTATCTTTTCTCGGAAGATTTTTCAATGTAAATGAGTGTTTCAGGCTGACAATTATTGCTTATAATAATTGTTACCCTTTGTGCTATGCATAACAATCTTGTCTAAACGTTAGTTTATAAATTAAAAAATAATAATTAATATTTAACAAGTTTAAGTACTTCCCCAATAAATGCAGACATAATTTGTCTCGACGCCACCTAGCGAGGGATTTAACACTAACAATGTCCTTCTCGCAAAAATAAAGTTGGTTGTTTTCAGGTGGAAAAAATATAACAAGCAGTAATTGTTGAATGAAACACTAGTATATATTGAATTATTTGGCGGGTATTTGATAAGCCCCCATAGCTCAGTGGTCAGAGCATCCGTGGTCATCTTGCTCAGCAAGAAGTCCTGGGTTCGTGTCCCAGAGGTGTCAATATGTTTTTCTGATTTTTCTGTTTCCAGATTTTCGATTGAGTTTCGCTTATATTGTCTTCATTTATTTAAATATTACAATTTGAGGTTTTACTCATAAAGTTAAAAATTAAAAATAAAAAAAAATATTCATTATTATTTTTAATTTATAAACTAACGTTTAGACAAGATTTTTATGCATAGCACAAAGGGTAACAATTATTATAAGCAATAATTATCATTCATCATAGTAATCCATTTTTTTTACTATGACCTCATTTTATACATGAGAATGGCTTCCTCTGATGAATATGCATCCTATTTTTTTAATTTATCGTTATATTCTAAACGCAAAATTTCTTTAAATTAAATCTGTATGCTCTGAATTCAAACTACACTCAGAACATGAAAATGGTTCTTTGATTCTGCCAGCACATACATAGTCTGCAATTAGAATTTTATAACTGAACTTCGAATAAGATAATAGTTTCCTTCAAAATGTGTCAGCAGATGAATCCACAACTGGAATTCGATCGTTTGCCTTCTGAACCCAAAAAAACAGCTTTAAATTGAGAGTGAATCTGCTTGCGAGTCCCCGGCTTTAATTAGTATTACTCTCGTAATTTTGCGTACGGCTTTCGTACCAATTATGAATTTTGCAGCAATTACGGTCTTAGCAGCGATTTTACGACATCAATTATTTTTTAGAAATTTTAGGAATATTGATTTGAAATAAAATTTTTCACTCCACTCGAAACACTAGAACGGTTTTTTTCGAAACGCGTCAGCAGATTAATCCGCTACTGGAATTTCAACAGATCATTCGGAACATGAAACTGGTTTTAACTTTTGAATGAATCTGCATGTGAGTCCCTAGACTCCCTAGCTTTAATTGATACTGCAAACAGAACACGAAAATGGTTTTCCTCCGATTTTCGCACTAGAAACACATTGATGGTTTCCTTAGAATTGCGTCAGCAGACGAATCCGTAACAAAAATTTGCATCATGAACAAAAGAGTGGTTTTAACTATAGGAATGGATCTGCGTAGGGGTCCACCAGCTTAAATTATATTGTAATTAGAATACGTGAATGGTTTTCCTGCATTTTACGGTAAATTTATTGACTGCGATAATTTTTTTATAATTTTATGTTTATTTAACTATGTATTTTCAATAAATAATAAATTTTTTTTTTATTTAACTATTTTTTTTAAAATTCCATATAAATTATTAAAAATTCATAGTTAAATAAATATAAAATTACAAAAAAATTATCGCAGTTAATAAATTTACCGTGAAATGCAGGAAAACCATTAACGTGTTCTCATAAAGAAAATACGCCACGTTTTTTTTCTTCCTGAATAGAATTGTAATCAATACTAAGATATTTTTTCGATATTAATTTCCCTATAATATAACAAAAAGAAATTAAAATAAAACTAAAAAATGTTGTTGTATTTGTGTCTAACCTGATTTCTAGAAACATAGGTGCATACGTAAGCACATACCTGTAGCAATGTTATAACTTATATCTTTCTCTCTGTTTAGTAATAACTTTAAAATGTAGCTGAAACACTGCGAAAGAAAACCGTTCTCGCTTTCCTAGTGCAATTCTTTCTGATTATATATTTTTTTCTCAGCAGGCCGAACAGAAAGTACTCGCGGGCCGCACCAAAAAGCTTCGCGGGCCGCATGCGGCCCGCAGGTTCCCCACCTTTGATCTAAAGCATACCAAATGGACTAATGAAGGTGACGACAGGAGATCGATTATTGGTTGATCGGTATCGGGTACTAGCTAATTTTCCGGCATTGCTCAAGCAACAAATATTACTTATGATGGCAGGTAGTAAGAAGAATTTAAATATTGTCAGTTTGTTCGTAACTTGGTAATATTTGCCTTTATTTTATTTTAGTTTATTGGGAAAACAAACCGTCATACATATTTTGATAAGAAAAGTAACACATTACATGGTTGCATTAACCAGCGGTTTCCGCAAAAATGTATGAAAATATATATAAAAAAACATAGATTAAAACATGAAAACATAGTAGAAAAAAAGAAAAAAATATATGTACAACAGAAATGAAAAAACACAAATTAAAGCACGTGGGATAGATAAAATGAAGTTAAACTGTGAACCTACATAAAATTTATACATTTTCACATCACAAGATAACGTTCAAGGATGAATGATTAGCCATTTGCCAGCGCCCTCGAGGGGATTTTTCACAAAAAACGGCGCTATATAAATCATCCAAATATTATTATTATTATAAATAGAAGGAATACCAAAATAATGAGAATGAACAAATAACATAATTTGTTTTAATTTTTTCGATTACGAATTTAATAAATTGGCCTGAGGACAAATGGAAAATGCCTTAGGAAAGGAGCAATGAGAAGGATACTATTATTATATATGGCGTTAAGGGAACAACTTGACTTACTTTAACCAGTGATTTCTGACATTAATTAGAGTAAAAATTGTAAACGAAATTTTGGTCAGTGGTAACTTATTGATATTTTTTTTTTCTAAAAAATTTCTTCAAATCAAAACAAAAAAATATCTTTCACATGTCATCACTGGCCACAACCACCCAACGCCTCACCCCGCTCCTAACTGTCCAATCCCTACTGATTTTTTAATTTTTTATTTAATATAATGGTATCAATTACATGTTTTTATCCATTACATAAAGTTTTTCTATTAAAATACATTAAGTAATACGTTTTACACCCTTTGTATGTATTTCGCCACACCTAATGTATTTCGTTGAAAAAAAAACATCTAAAATATTTCTGAAGAACGAAATTTCATCCACATTTTTTACGCCAAATAATGCCAGGAATCACTGGTTAATAAAGTAACTTAAGTAGTAAGTACGTCCCTTAACATGTAAAAAAACGTATTGATAGTACTGTCAATTCCAAGGGCATCAATGGTTTAATTTTATAAGATGTGTAGAATTCGAACGACGCGACGCGGCCATAAAATTCCTCTATTATTAATTATTAACTTTCCTGGTCAGTCTCGATGTCAAACACACAAAGCATTAATTTATTAACAAAGTACTTTTTGTGAAAATAATGTATAGATAATTTGTCTATTTTACCGAGCTTTCTTGAGGTAAGCCATATGTACCTTATAAAGCTGTCCAGTTTGATCATAAATAAATAGTGTATATCTGCATTTGTTCCGTGTTAACTACTCCGTTACATATTATACCTGCTTATGTATAAAAATTATAAAAGTTGTCTAATGAAAACTGGTAAAGGTAATGTAATAATTTATATAGCGCCGTTTTTGTGAAAAATCACCTCAAGGGCGCTGTACAAATAAGTATTTAAAGGAATTAATATTACTGGCTTACAACTAAGATTTACAATTATAACTAGTGACTTACATCTAAGACTTATAGCTAGAGACTTATTTTACTGGCTTACATGTATATAGATGTATAATGCTTAATGTATATAGATTGTAGGTACAATACTGTCGCTTTTGAAAACTCCCATGTACTCAAATTATAAATGGCAATAGTCATGTTTAGTGACCAGATATGAATAGCAAGGTAAAGATACTTCCCAATAGTCCTCTCCCCATCTCCTTCCCAAAACCACTCCTTTTAGCCTTACAACATACCCCAATTTGGAATGCCACTAAACTAAATGCCACTAGCTTATGCGGTTGCGACCCTTGTTTGCCACCAGAAAAAAATAATTGGTGATAACGTTGGATGATGCGGGCAAAAGGCTGGATTGAGCTGCATTTCAACAAATCGTATATCAGCAAGGGGATGGTCAAAATCTTCGCTCCCCCATGTGGTAGATATTATTTAATTTAACGATTTATACTTTAAAATATTTTTTTGCATTAAAAAAAATCTTTATTTTCCCGATAAAGCAGTATTCTAACTACAAAATTTATAAATTAAAATTCAATGGCATATTTCGTAACATTTAATTTTTCTATACACTGAAAACACATAAAAAACCATCGTATCTTCGTTTACATTCATTATGCGAATGTCATTCGCCACAAGCGGAGTCACTCGAGCGTACAATTAATATGAAAGTATTTAGGCACTGTTTGTACACATCATCACTTACCTACCTTGGTACTCTTTTAGCATCTTCAGTTTTGTGAAACATTCATTAATATGGCAGGTAGATACTCTGTTTCTCACAAAGAGTTGTGGATAAACTCGACCTGCCAGTTGTTGTCAATCAAAACGAACATTGCGGATAAAAAAATTAGACAAAACAGTAAAAGCTTGACCACTTTCACAAGTGTTTTTACCAAACGGTGCGTTGTAGTGATGAGCGCAAATGCAATAACTTCATTTAACACTTATAATGCACGTTCTACAACATCTAGTATTACAAAAAGTGCTGTTTAAAGAAACGCAGAAGTATTTCAAACTTATTTATAAAATTTATCATCATCATCATCTTCTTCCCCTTATCCTATTCGGGTCGGCACCCACTGCATCGACACGGCGGAGACTCCATTCGTCCCTGTCTTGCGCTGATTGTGCGGCCTCCGTCCATGGCAGTCTTATCCCCTCCTCACACAGTTTCTGGAGTTGTTTCGCCCAACTGTATCTGGGCAGCCCACTGGATGTCTACCCTCTGGAACCACACTCAGTATTTTCCTAGGAATTCGGTCATCGGACATTCTTAGTACATGCCCAAGCCACCTCAGTTGCGATTTTTCTGTGAAGAGTAACAGTGGTTTAATGTTAAGATTTTCTCGGATCGTCGAGTTTCTTATTTGATCCCATTTCGTAACTCCTGCCACTCCTCTCAAGTACCTACCTCATTTCGGCAGCTTGGACTGTAATTTAACGGTAATTATTTAAATTTATTTACTAATTTACCTTTTCGCATTGGGATAATGATTTGCACGACTCCATTTCGGAAATTAAAATTTTCTCGGTTTTGGAATAGAGCCTTACGAAGGGTTTTTCTGGTAATTTCTTTCCCCTAATCCTTGTGAAAAAAATTAAGCAATCGTAAGTTACCCATTACAGAAAGGATTACAAAGTAATACAATGGGCTGTACCGGCTGCACCATCAAAATGTTGATTTCAACAATTCCACAAAAAAAAATATTTTTCTCACTCATTCGAATGAGACTTGAAAATTGATCCGTTTCTTGTCACCTTTTTAAAATCCACATGCTTGACTCCCCTGATTGTACTTTCTGTGGTCTAGAGTGGGAAATTTAGATCATATATTTTTGGTTGTCCGTCCCTAAACAAATATCCCGCATTCTATCAAGACTTTAGATTTTAGTTAAAATTGAACATCTCATCTCTCCTAAAGTTAAACTCGACTCCAACCTTCCATATTAATAAATAATATAAATTCATCTTCCCTCTCTCCATAATTTGAAATAATGACCTAGAACACCCGTGTAGGGTTAAAGCCAGAAAAATGTGAAAAAGGTCCTCCAGATACTCTTACTTAATTCTTGCAATGTGACCAAGGAATTGAAGTATTCTATGGAGCTTAAGGGTAGAGAGTTTAATGGATGTCTTCTGATCTTCAGATATTGATATTGTGTTGATTTGTACCAGGGATATTGAATTGAGCCGATTTTTTCCTCTTTCATGGTCAAAAGCTTTGATTGGACTATAATTTTAATTTATATGTCGGTATCTATGCATATTACATAAACATAAATTACATAGATTTGGGAGATCTACAAGGGTCTTATCAAAACAAACCCCGTTCAAATTAAAATAATATTTTCGGTGGTTGTTTCTGTATTCTAATCCGATTCAATGACCTCCAGGACTATCCACATTTTAGGAGATTTTGTGTTTTTTCATACGTGAGTAGTTTTGCCGAAACTTAGGAAAAACTTAATAAACCATTGTGAAAAAACCAAAGTCGGTACGAAAAATTATTTCTCATAAATTTATTGAATTACGTCTCTACGTCTCTTTATCTGTGTGTAACTCCTAATGAACTCTTGAACTGGAATTTAAAATATTTGAAATATGCATCTCCTTTGTTTAAACTTTTGTCAGATAAAAAAAATAATAGAAATTATAGAACAAAGGAACAAATATATTACATAACATTCATAATAACTAATTTAATTATTGAGAAATATTCTCCGGTCCAACTTGGAGATAGTCTGTTTACAAATATTTAAAGAAATTAAAAGTACAATACAATTAAAAGGAAAATTAAGAATAGTAGGTATAGTTACAGTTAAAAAAGTGAAGTCATAATTTTTCGTTTTTGAGGAAAATATTTTTTTAATGAATACTTTCGGCTTTACAATTTTTATTTATTTTTAATTTGGCATTGCTTATGCATTGTTTGGCATTGTTTATTTATGGCATCCCCAATTGGCGTATGTTGTGATTATGAAGGTAAGTAGGGAGGAGAAGGAGATGGGGAAGAGGAAGGTGGGGATGTACCTGGCTATTCAGATATAGTCACCAAACACGGCTAAAGCCATTTCAAGCGACGTTTAAATTCTGAATGGTGGTTTTACACCAGGGCGATACCTAGAGTATCTTCCACTCTGGAACGTGCCGAAAATATACTATATATTATTTTTAAATTACGAGTCAACCTCCAAAAAAACAAAAAAAAAACAAAGCCCATTATAAGTTTTAAGATTTTCACGGCCAAAACGGCATAACAACACGGCATAACACCCCAAAAACAAATAACGATAAAGCCCATTATGGTCACATTACACTTACTTTCTGAACATGCCTAGTATTAAATTTTGAAATGACACAAATAAAATTTATTTGCCCACGCCGGGATTCAATCCCGCGACCGTCGGATTACGAGTCGAGAGCCTTACCCCTCGACCACGAGGCCGTCAAACAAATCCTACAATTGTAATACCCGTGATTCGTCACAGGTGCGATAATAAGTATATACAGATTTTCATTTAGAATTCAGTCCCTTAAATTTATGTGAATGGTTATAAATATGTATAGACGGTATCGTATGAGTGGAGAATTATGGCTATCGCAAGTGGTTAAACTGAGAACAGTGGGCATTGGTAAAGCTAATCCCACCGTCCAGGATCGAAATGGAGCTACAAGATATTTATGGACCTGCACTTTGCCCATCAATCAGGTTAATAGTTAATAGAACTCTTATACGGAGCTCACAGAGAGATCGATGTGTGTGAATCTTACACTACAATTGTGGAATTGACTTCCATGTGATGTTCAGGGTAATAAAGCTTCGGGTTTAGATTTGTGTTTATTGTTGATTATAAACTGGGAACTGGGAGCTTTCACAAATTAAGTAGAACCAATAGTGTTGTCAAGTCAGCACGATCTGAATATATTTCAACACCATTTTATTTTTCTTATTGGACAAATGTAAGTACATGAAAATATGATGAGATTGCTACGATAAGATGTGATGAGATGAGATGAGATGAGATGAGATGAAATGAGATGAGATGAGATGAAATGAGATGAGATGAGATGAAATGAGATGAGTTAAGATGAGATGATGAGGTGAGATAAGATGAGGTCTGATGAGATTGATACGTAGATGAGTTGAGATGAGATAAGATGAGTTGAGAGCAAAGATATTCAATTCAATATCTTTGGTTGAGAGAGATGAGATGAGATGAGATGAGTTAAAAGGAGATGAGATTGATACGATAGATTAGATGAGATAATATGAGTTGAAGAGAGATGAGATGAGTAGAGGTGAGACGAGACGAGACGAGACGAGACGAGATGAGATGAGATGAGATTGCTACGATGAGGTGAGTTGAATTGAGGTGAGATAAGACGAGTTGAGCGAGATATGATATGAGATGAGATGAGTTGCTCAAAAGCAACGGGATGAACATGATGTGGCGAGATATAAAAGGTGTAACTTTTGACGTATCGACGTCCGTATTTTAAACGGAAAAAGTTCTACTATTTTGAGAGATTTTCCTGCTTTAGCAATCAGATTACTTGCCGTAAATTTATAATAAGCACACATTAGTTTTTTTTTAATTTGCTCTGACTTTGCATGGATGGATGAATGGTATAAAATACGAGTACTTACATATAAGTACCTAATCGTTCAATATGGTAACACCATTTTCTTGGTAGTTCCTAGTATATTCTTGATATAAAATGAAGAATAGCACAAGAAGTACCTTGTGGGTGTATTTCCTGATCCAATTGTAGGCCCAATGTGGGCCTATATATCCACACAAAATTGTGTTACACCATGATTACGAAATTCAAATGGGATGGCGATATACAATTTATGGAAAGTGTAAGAGGGACAGACCGCGTGCTAAATGGTGAAGAACCAAAAGGTACTAAGTCAGCGGCACATTTGTTTATATTCAAATTTTTGTGGAAGAGACTTCTAGTATTGTATCATTTATTCAATGGTTCTGGATGATTCTATATCGCTAGAATTCACCTATGTCATAATCATTCTTCTAGAAAGCTTTGTTTGAATATACATAGGCAACGGGCAATAAAAAAATAAACACACAATATAAGCAGATTAGAGTTGTTCTTTATAATTTTAAACAGCTTACGTTACAGAAAAACACCGATTAATTAGTGAAGTATCGACGACAGTGACACCAGAAATTAAGCGGTTGAATAGTGAAGCAACAATCAGCACTACACTTTATTTTCACCCAAATAGAAAGGCATTCTTCAACAAATTAAGAACAGGCGGCAAGAACACCAATCGCATTTCACAAAGGACGCGTTCTAGTGTGTCAAACATTACCCAATCACATTTTATCATTATTAATTGGCATTTGCCTTCTGCGGCTAATTTGCATGACATGCTAAGAAGTCAAAAATGCAGAGTCAAGTGGTTGAATAAGAAACTAAATATTGTTGCAAGTGGTCATTGTGATTTGGTTTCATCACGACGTCATTTCAATATCGAGATTTGTTTGGCAATTTACATATTTGTTAGCCGCCGTCGATGACCGTTTATTAATTACGAATTGGCCTCAATATCTTGTCCACATAATGGAGTAATCCTCAGATGTTGATCATTATAAAAATGAGATTTGAAATAAAAAAAATTCTCAATCATTTTATGACATCTGCCTTTGACGTAAATATATCTCTATAAATACTTACATATACATACATACATACATAAATACATACATACATACATTACATACATATTATAAATTAAAGTCCTCCGCGTCGTCTGTCTTAGCGATAAACTCGAAAACTACTGAACGGATTTTCATGCTGTTTTCACCAATAGATAGAGTGTTTCACGAGGAAGGTTTAGGTGTGTAATTTGTCAAGAATTTGTGTAAATTGGTTGAAACATAACGATAATTGTTAGAAGTGTCGGAAAAAGTCAAGCCACCTGGTAGCTTTCATCGAAAACGCTGCCTACTCCTTTGGGGATATAACAAAACAATGCATGGTGGGATATTCCTCTTGAAAAAGTCCGCGAAGGCATATATCTTTCTTTTACGGATAGCTTACTATACCCACTCTATCTTCTAAAAAAATGGTCACGTACATTGCGGTAATTGAAAAGTTATTTAGACGGATACAGTATTAATCCTTATTAACTTCAATACGTTAGTTACCCCAAGCATTTCATGCACATATAATCTTTCACACCATCTCTATAAATCTACGTATTATAAATTAAAGTCCTCCGCGGCATCTGTCTGTCTCTTCGCGATATACTCAAAGACCGCGGTGGTTATAAAGGTTGGATAACCATCCAGTAGATGACGATGTGTTTTATTAGCCACAGCAACGCGCGGCCGGGTCAGATAGTTAATTTATAAAGCGCTAGTTATTTATGCAGACCACTTAGCTGAAAATCTGTAGAAATTTAATCCAGACCGGTTTAAAAAAACTATTTTCGCTAATTTTAAAGACATTTCTAATCCTTTGCCACACACGATCTCCGAGGTGGAGGAGTAGCTCTCAACTAGCAAGCCGGATGCCGCAGGTTAAAATCCGGGATGCACAAGTAAATTTTATTTGATTAATTTATATTATAATAAGGATATTTGGGAGATGTGGAAGATACTCTCAGAAGATACTCTCAGTATCGCCCTGGTGTAAGACCACCATTCAGAATTGAAATGTTGCTTGAAATGACTTTGGCAGCATTTGGTGACCAGATCTGAATAGCCAGGTACTTCCACACCTTCCTAATCCACATCTTCTTCCCATCCCTGATACCTTCAGCCTTTCAGCATACTGTCATAGGCTCACTGGCTGACTGTCGGGAGGAGTAGCGACTCTTGTGCGGTTTCACATAAAAGAACAGACAGTTCTTAGATATTTAAAAATGATTAACCGAAGCAAGATCAATTTAACCTTACTTCGGGTACACGACGCGTCCACAACACAATAGGCCACTTGCATGGATTTCATAACGACTTGGAAAAAATCGTGTGGATAGATTAAGATAAATAAGATTAATTAATTAATAATTAAGATTACGAAAATGTTAGTAAATTTTTTTAGAAATGTACAGTTTTATTTTATTTTTAAATAAATAAATCCATTATTTGGGCTCGTGACGTCACTACATGAAAATGTCCCGTCACCGAAAATGTTCCTATTAATTTTGTAAAATTCCACACTGATTTATTTTTTTTATATGGCATCACTTTGATTTCAGGCGAATTTTTGAATTTGACAATTAACGTTCACTAGATTTATTGTTTGTTCTCTGCGATCTTATCATTTGGTTTGACTTTTTGACAGATGTTATGAAGAGAACCCCGTACATTTTAGATGTCGGTACGTGTTTTAGAGGTATAATGGTTATGGTGCTGATTTTAACAAAATCAAATTTTTTAATATTCTTATTATTATTATAATTTACAAGTACAAGTTTACATTGGATTTAGTAATATAGACGTTGTACATTATAATGATTTATGATCAATAAGATAGACCAAGGAAAATAATATTTATGAGATGTAATATTTTTGGTATGCCTCGTTATTCTCCTGTGCCGTTCGTGTGGAAAACGTTCTTTTTTTTAAATGATTTTCGGCTACGTAATTATCGTTTTTTCGCACCTATAAAATTATGTCCCGTCTTTCCGGTTTATAAAAAATGATCTGATTTTTCGGATTGAAATTTTCAAAAAATCCGCAGGGTTTCAAAAATACGATTAAAAAGAAATATACAGAATGTCTTAGAATATTTGCCTAAACCGGAATTTTTTTTTAAATGTGATGCAAGTGGCCTATTTCACAGCTATACCACTTCAGTGAAATCAAATTTCAGAAACACTACAAGAATTTGAAACAAGAACTCAGAAACACTGTATGAAATTAAACACCCATCTAATTTTTTATGGATGTTTTGTAGTCTTATTAGAAACCTACAAAATAAAATTACGAATGATGCATTTTGATTTTGGGACCAAGAAAACTTTTTTTATATTTCTGTACCTAGTAGACTTTGGCTAATTAGTTTTATTTTTTTTAATTTTATTATTTCATACAATTTTTGAAAGTACACTTTTATGTTTTTTTTTACTACCCGTGCCTAATGCCCGTGTTAAGGTAATCATGCATGATATAAGTTATACAGTGTGAGAACTAGAACAAAATATAAGTTTGAAATAGAAATTATAAGATATTAGAAAGAAGAGAAAGAAAAATATAAAAATATTTAAGGTAAAATATAACAAGATATATGTATACGTATGCACATACACACGTACATATATATATATACAAACACATAAATACATATACATACATACATATATATATATATATATATATATATATATATATATATATATATATATATATATATATATATATATAAATACATATACATACATATATATACATACATATATAAAATTGAAAATAAACAGTATTATAAAAAGAAAAGGTTTTAAAGAAGTTAAAAATAAAATACTATAAGATATAAAATTCTAAGAAGTAAGATTTAAATATGTTAACCTATAAATTATTTTATGAAAGCTAAAATTTATAATGGAGGTTAATCAAAGTAGGTAAATAATCGTCTAGAAGAGTAAATATTTAGGTTAGATTAGATTTCTTGAAGTCAGGTTGGAAAAAGATGAGAAGTATGATATTTTATTTAGTTAATTTAATTTTTTTTATTTTCATTTATTTTCATTTTCATTAATAATGGTTAGGAAGTCATATATTCTTTAAAGAAATCACGTCTCTTTTCGAATATCCAATTTTTAACACGAATAGTAAAAAGGCGTATGGTAATAGTTGATTTTAAATCGGTGCTCAATGCATTGTATATTTTGGGGGCAATGAACCAAAATTGTCGGTGAGCGAATGTGGTTCTAGTTTTTGGGACCACGCATCCCAGGTTTGATGAAAAGCGGGTTTGGACTTGATGTTGTGGAGCCACCAGTAGGTTATTTTTCCGTATGTAGGATAAGCTTGTCTTAGTGAATAGTTGGCGAATATCCAAGACCCTAAATTTAGTAAATAGCACATTAGAGGGGTGGGTAGGTTGGCATTTAAATATGATTCTCAGTATTAGTTTTTGAAATGTAATTATTGGATTAATGATGGATTTAGTGGTCTTTGGGTAATTATGCACTGCAAGTGCCGAACCGAACGATCCCTTTATCGATATAATCCGGATTAATTATGTGCAAACATTTAAAAAATGTTAATAATTAGTCAATATTAGTATCCGTAAAGAATTTGAATTAGATAAATTCAGAAGATTAGTTCTTTCTTGGTGTGTCTAAGTTCCTGTATTTCTTGAAACACGCAAGCTTTTAACCATCCACCTTATTGCCTGTGAAGATTTAAGTTGGTAGCCCAAATTAATAAAGATTACAACACGAAAGATATCGTTTGGTTAAGTCATAAATATATCAAAGAATTTGTGATATAATCAATCCACATTTAATAAGATACTTGACTAATCGTCTGGTTAATTATAGAATTAAAATATACATCTGTATTATAACCGATTAGAAAACGGTCGGTTTTAGAACTCGCTCCGATTTATTTATAACAACGATTTTTTATTATTTTTTCTTAAGCGATTTAAAGCTCAAATATCAAAGATACTTAACATCCTGATAAATGAGAGATTCTTTAAGCTTTGAATGCTAGAATACAATACATGAATACTTTTTGAAACCGTTAAAACGTATTAGGTGTTGTATCAGATTTACAATTTGGGAATTCGGGAGGCGGGTACAGGTTAGGGTATTTATTGGATAACCCCTGCCATAGGTCGCCCCAAGAGGCTTGCTACGTATGGTGACTTAGAAGGGGTGCCCGGGTTCATGGGGTGAGGTTTGTCAAGGTCTTGGCGGCCCATGCATTTGCCCACCTCCTGTGTGGCGGACCGGATTGAGAGAAACTGGTTGAGAGAGATCTTTTTACCTCTCCAGCCGGACTCTCTCGACCCATCGCCTTGCACCGCAGTGGGAGGGATGGGTTCATACGTCCGTCACTCCTGAACAAACTGACCCCAAGATTCCTATCCCTTAATACCTTTTTCCTTACCAGAACTTCCTCAACTTTCCCTACAAAGACCCTCCACACAGCATGACCCAAGAATGACATAGGCCCTGAAGGGAATTATTTTCCTCAGCGTTTCCTATGTGACGCTTATGTAAAAAAACAACAACAACTTAGATATTTCACACAATATTGTTTAATGTGAGACAATGACTGTTCCTTTCTCCGCAGCATTTGGAACTAAGACATCCCTGATTGGTAAGAGAGGTACCTGTATGCGGCGGAGATATACGCGGGAAAGGAAGGAGAAAGGAAATTAAGAAATTTGCGTAGAATTTGGTATCTTAGTCATTTCAAGTAAGGTTCATGGATGTCACTCACCAGAAAAATCTGAAGACGGATATTAACTCTGGTTATTAAAATTGAAATTGAAACACTTTTAAACTTTTTTCCACTTATTTAAAAATAAGTGAACAATAGAATTCCACCACGAATAAAAGTACAATAAATAAACTCATTAACTCTGGTACTTAGTGCAGTTTGTGGAATTGATTAAATTACTGAATTTAATCAGTATTATAACACCAGCGCAGAACGATGAAAAATCAAGGGATATTATAATTGTAGGATTCGCGAAGCTAAAAGTTTATGTATAGAACACACACATAAGAACAATATTACTGCAGAATGATCAAGAAAAAATGCGCCCACAAAAATGCTCTAATTTATAGGTACTTAATCACATATCTGAAATGTTGGCAAGTCAGTTCCAATTGAGTTCTTAACACTAATCTTTATTATTAGTTTCTGTATTTCAAATTTTGATTTACATTTTAATTCCTATTTTTCATTAAAATACGATTTTGTTTCTTTATTTTTCACTTACTTTTATGTATTTCTTAATTTTTATTTAGTATGTTTATTATCTGTTTCAATAGAATAGATTTTTTTAATTCCCAAAAATGTATGACTACCACAACACGGGCATTAGCCTATTGTGGTACCCAAAAAAAAACAAAAATCTGTAATAAATAAAATATTATGGAATAAAAAAATAAAAATAAAAAAAAAATAAATTAAAAATGACAATTAAAAAAAAATCCTGTCAAATCATACGCAGGTTCTTTATCGCTTTCCTGAATTTTTCTCCCAATCAGTCACATATAAAAAAAATGGCAATGCCTCTTTAATTCTAAATAAAGGTGAGTTCATTGAACCTGAGTTACAATCGCTCACAGACAGATAAACGCACAACCGAAATTAGCATGTCAGATATCCATTTCAATTAAACCTCTACTCCCGCTATGTACTTTTCATTTATTAATATTTATTTTTAAGTACTTAGATCAAATTTAATAATGTTATTAGTAAGTTAAACAAGAATTTATTTTTCATTATTGTGACAGCTGTTTCAGGGTTCAAGGCCATCATTAAATTATTAACTCACACTCTTCATATTAGATGTGTACTCGAGAAACTGTTTCATGGTCTCCACCAACCTCACCTTTTCATTTTCCTCGTAATATTTTAAGCCCCTCAGGCCTATTTTGTGGGTAGGCTAAAATATTTCCGCTTTGAAATAAAATCCAAATAAATTAAATATTACTGAACGCATCTGAAAAGTAAAAACTATCTTTGAAAGGTGATGAAATAATCTTTCAAATTTTATAATTCAAAATAAACATAGTTTATCAAATATAAAATTTTCAATGAAAACATAAAAAAAAATAAAAATGCTCAAGTTACTTTTTTTCTAACAACAAAAAATATACATATTTTATTAGGCAAATATATTATTAACGTTGTCGTCGAATCATTTTTTTGTCGTTTCGTGAAAAAATAATTAATGAAAAATCCCATAAGTTTCATTATTTTTTCAAATTGCGATCTGAAACTTTGGTGTCAAAAGGCTTGAATATAAAGTGTTTTCTCTTTCTAATACCGTTTAGATCATATTTCTAACCGTGGTAGTAAGGGAGACACAACGACTTCTATGTGACATCTATGAGTTGTTCTGAAAACCGAACAAATTAGCCTGAGGCGTTAAATCTACATTTAATATAATTTAATACATTTGTTGTACAAAGTTTGTCTTTTGTTCTGGCAATGAAAGGGTGCTTCTAAACCGATTAACCGCTCGAAGAAAATAAGCAAATGTTAAACACTTCTTCGTGATACTTTTTACCGCTCCACCACACAGGTTTAAACGTACAACAATAGTTAATAATGCATAGTTAATACTTACCTATCTGCATACAAAAGCACGCATTAAGTTCAAAAAGCACTTCCCCAAGTTGCTTGTAATGCGAATACCTGCGTTTCTTACCGGTCAGTGCTGATTTACGGGATAGGTAAATAAATGGTTGGCCAAGGAATCCTTTCCTCATGCAAAGGGATCTAAACCAGCCTTGTCCATCAAATAACCGCAGTGCTTAGAGCAGCTCATGATCCCTAGATGGAAACCGTGATGTATGCGTGAAGCGATCCGATGTATGCCTGCCTCAAATTGAACTGAATGGGGAATAATATGGTGGGTTCAATTGCTATACTAGCATTGCGGTCGATAATTTATTGACGGCGATTTATCGGCCCTTGGAGTAATGTGTATTATTTAGATTAAACGGACTTGAAATGTGGCTCAGATGCAGAATATCCATACATCTCTTCAAAATCCATATTCACTGTTCACTTCATTCTCTCCTCAAAAAGACTCACCACAAAACATCGCCAAAGATCCTCCTGTGTGGAGTTGGACTTATTTTTCAATAGCCATTTCTTTTATAACAGCCCAAAAAAGAAGGCTCTGAGGAAAATAATTCTCTACAGGGCCTATTTTATTTTGGGAGATGCTGTGTGGAAGGTACTTTTAGAAAAGGAAGGAAATGTTCTGGGAAGGAGAAGGTAAGAGAAGTGCCCCCTCCCAAATTGCTAGATTTAGCTGTGAAGCAAATCTCTCTTCATTGAAATCGCTTGACTCATATTTTTATTACGTTTCTGTATATATGTTATGCGTATGAAAATATGGCATTAAACTTAAGCATATACAAGTTTTCTTTCTATCAGAAATTTATCTGTTTATTGTTGAACTGATCCGATGACTCACAAAGGATGTCAGAATTTATTTTCACATGATTCACAAATTTCTAAGTAAATTACAATAACCTTAAAAAAGCCTTATAACCTTAAAAATGCCTTTAAAGGTTTTCTGTCTATCATAAATTTATCTGTTTATTGTTGAAATGATCCGATGACTCACAAAAGATGCCAGAATTTATTTTCACATACTGATTCACAAATTTCTAAGTAAATTACAATAACGTTCACCGGCGCTCGGATGTTCCGAAATGCGGTTAAATTACATTAAATATTAAACCTTAGGGTTCTAACGACGCACGCTTTGAATGGGTAAAACCCTGACTTAGAAAAAAAAAGTATCCAGATAAAATTTTGTATTCAGCTGTAGAATGCCTAATCTTCACGCGAATAAGTACAAACATTCCCGATCACAATACAAAGTTTGACGATCTCTTCAAAGAACACAATACAACCCCTGTTGACGCAACTATATATGAATCTCCTTCCAACATATAATTCCTCCATCCAACCTATCATCCAAGTTCTCGTCCCTATCTGACAGTGTATAGAAAATGTACCCACGTGTGTGACATTTACAACACTAAATTATTGTAGAATAAGTCTGTTAATCCCTTATCAGATTCATTTCATTATCATAATGCATAATAGGAGAAGAGTCCTTCAATTATCCCGTGCTTACCATCTCCCACATAGTTGTGTCAACTGTAATTTTTAAAAATTTATATTGATAACTGTCCATAAATTGATTTGCAGAGAATATATGTGACTAAAACCCCATTAGTCCTATTGTACACCTATCATTTTTATTTATTCATTTTAAAGTATCAATAACCCTGGCCGCCTCGGGTGAGCTACGAGCTATGAAACTGTTCGAAAGTGTATCGCAGTTAATACAGAAAATAGTATGAATTACCCGAATAGCCCGTGCTTTGATAAATGACAGATAATCCCACATAAATATTACCCGATCCACCGCACGGAGCGTCGGATGCACGAAGTGTTGAACTTTTAATAGTTCCCATGAAATCATTCCAATTATTGTTTGAACACGTCGCGGCGATAAATTTACTTCGGCATAAGGTAATGCCTTGAAAGTGAAGACAGCGTCTAGGCTCTCCACTCTTTCCCCGCATTGTTTCCTGGTACCTTAGTTTGAATCAACTTGAATTATTAAGGATCTGATTCAAATAAAGGCAGTTTGTTTACTTACAGTTCTGAAAAAATATGTTTTTCCAATTATTTGATTTAAGGATCTCTCCTCCAGCTCAACCGAACTATGCAAGGTATTAATCATTATTTTAAAATAAAGTGAAGTGGAGTAGCAAGGATTATGTAAGAATGATCGTATTATAGTATAATAACCTACCTTTCCATAGAACACACGCCGAGTTTCAAGGCAACCGCCAAACTTCACAGGGTATCTAATAAAAATTATCTAGGAAAACAAATCATAAAAGGTTTTCTAACATTAGATTTAAAAAAATATATTAATCTATGTTTTATTTTTAGCTAGCTGGCACCAAGCATGCGTTGCAATGCTATTCAAAGAAATAAATTGATTCTCCCTGCATGTCCTTTCCAGTGCGTCCCCGTTCCCTTCCACCTTTCCCACCTCCCCCCTCCCTCGTCTTCTTCCTCTCCGCGAAACCCACCTTCCCCCTGCTTTTCCTCCCTGCCGCTAAAATATATGAAATACACACATTTTCATTTATACAAATTTCATAACGCCAGAACTTACCATTTTATACAGCCGATGTTACTCGCTGAAAATGTAGCTTACTATTGGTGATTTTTTTAAAAATTATTTTTTAAAAATTCGGTTTAGTGGCTTAGGCGTGAAAGCGTAATCTTGGGTACTGGGTTTATACTAACTGGTTGACAACTGTACGCGTATAAAAGTTACCATAATACGTTTTCTAATTGTCTATAATAAAAAGGGATAAAAAACTTAAATTAATTTCACCAGAATTTGAAATCTGACACACGAAAAAAGAGATATTTTTTTGTCAATGAATTCAATATTTTTTCTTAACCTGGTTTTATTATGCAGGCACAAATATATCCATCTTTTGGAACGGTCTATGCACACGGATAACTAATTATTCAAATATAAAAATAAATAGTTTTTTCAATGCCGAAATACGCCAGTGTCAGATATGCAAAATATTTGTGTCGATCCTAATATTTAAAAAAAAATTGGCAAAAATTCATGAATCCAGTCTTGGTGTTTGATTTTTTTACTACGAAGCTCATACTGATGGCATAATATTTTTAATTCGAGTAGGCGGTAATGATAAATCAATGATTGGATCAAATTGAATACATTTATTTTATTTCAACAATCGACAGATAGAAAAAAAACGCCATTTGTTTAATTTTGTAACATTCCTTTGGTTAATCAATGGAGTTTATTTTAGTGAATTTATCAGATTGAATTTGACCTCCAGCGACGCATATTTATGTAAATTTATATATTTGTATGAGAAAACATTTGTGTACTGGTATTAATAAGAGGTCACGAAGAAGGTGTTTTTATTTCAATGCTTTATTCAATCTACCACCTTTGAACTGTTTTTTGTAAATTAATTTTAGTTTAAAAACAGACAATATTTGCTGAATATTAAGGTCATAGTCATAATCTAAATTGATTGTGAACTTTTATTAAACTTCCTTCTGTATTGGTTTTTGTTCAAATATCATAAAAATAAAGATTTAAACCTTGGCATTTTAATAATTCCGTTAAGTAGGTAGATGCAGTATAGTTTTTTTACTTTTACAATGTAAATTATTTTCTAAAATTGGATAGTTCTCTGATCTTTTTTAGGCTGTTTTTATTAATAAACACTTTTTTGGTAAATAAGTCATTAATATTTTTTTAACAAATGTATTATAATGATTTTATCATGGCAGACCTATATTTGGATTTTATTGATAATGTGTACACATCGTAAATTATGAAGTTATTATATTTAATTTTGACGGCTGGCGTGGTCTAGCGGTAAGGCTCGTGACTCACAATCCGAAGGTCGCGGGTTCGAACCCGGCGTGCGCATATAATTTGTATTTAATTAATTTGTGTTATTTAAAATAATATATCATATAATATAATATATATATAATATATATATATATATATAATAATAGTTTATTTGCGGCACGTTCCAGAGCGGAAGATATTCTTAGACTCTTAGTATCGCCCTGGTGTCAGACCACCATTCAGAATTGAAACGTTGCTTGAAATGACTTTAGCCGTGTTTGGTGACCAGATCCGAATAGCCAGGTACTTCCCCATCTTCCTCTTCCATATCTCCTTCCCCTCCCAACTACCTTCAGCCTCACAACATACCCCAATTGGGGATGCAATAGACTCACTGGCTCCAGACGGGAGCAGCTGGGACTCTCTTGGAGAGATATGTAATTATGAATGTTAGAGGAGCTCGCTAATATTTAAAGCTGTAAAATCGATACGAAAATTGTGAACATGTTTAATAAAACACGACTCGTTTAAAATAGAGCAAAAATCTCGCGGGGTTGTCTTAAACAGCATTTAAAGAAACAATTTGAATTATTTCATACATATAATTTGTAAAATAACTGAAACAAACGTGTTTATAATAATTTTTGGAGCATACTTTGCGATTTTTTTCTATCGAGGGAATTTCACATAACTTGGGTTTCGGCGCGACGAATGTCTAGATATTATCTTTAAAAATAACGTATATTTTTTAAGAGCTTAAAAACTTCAAATGTTTAAGGGAGGTTTGCAAGAAATCGGTATAAATTCGGGTAGCGGCGTCTTAATTAGTATATAAATATACCTACGTGCGTAGGTACGCGGTTACAATGAGATTTTAACAATTATTCTATAGGGTTCATTGAGTCGAAATAAATAATGTGTGGTCAAGTTTCTCGTGGAGATAGGAGCTTATATAATACAAGGTATGTATATAAAGCATATAAAAATGAAATATGAGTTTTAAAATATCATTGCTTGAAATTACGAAATGAAAAAATATTTTCGAACATTCAAACAGTTAAGTGCCGGTGATTTAGATTACATCTTGAAGTTTTTAATATCAATGGCCGATATCTATGGAATATAACAGGTCACCAGCTAAGGCTATTGAAAAAATAATGATATATGAGAATTGTGGATGTAAGGAAGGTGCGACTTATTCGAAATTACCTCCCGCAGTTTCTAGAGGAATCATTCTTCTCGCATTCTTAGTTAAGAATGTAGATGGCATTCGATTAATATATTATTATAATGTACAATGTACGCATAGAAAGTTCACATTTTCCGTGCTCGAGAGATAAATGTTCGAATGCAAGACTTATCGACGCACGGAGTGCGTAAAATTGTCTTTTATTCCGACCAGTTAACTACTCCAGTATAATATTACATGTTTAACAAATTACTAAATAAGTAGCTTCAGCTCCTAATAGATCTTCAACAAAAGGTTCCATCCATTTAGAGTTAGCGTTGCTAGTCGATAATTTCTAAAAAAAACAATAATACTAAGATAATATATGATGATCAATTAAGAATGCTAACTCTATTGGGTTGAAAACTTTTGTTGAAGTTCTATGAAGTTTTATCCCTTTTTAAACTTATTTTTGTTACCATTTCGATAAGTCAGGAAACCGTAAATAATAGTTAACTGAAAATTCTTTCGCACATTATTTAATTTCACAGTATTAGTTATTTTTTTAAAGTTCAATTTTATCATAACAGTATAAGTTTCTCTGGATTTCTAAATATTGTGAAAATTTCTATTTATTGGTTTCAATTTAATTTAGCTTTACTATCCATTTTCACATGTGATTACAACTCTTTTTCCGAAGTTTCTAAAATTTATATTAGCTCCACCCAGGAGGCCCTGAGGAAAATAATTTCCCTCAAGGCTATGTCACCTTAGAGAATGCCGTGTGAATGGTTTTTGTAAAGAAAGGAAGAAGAGGAAGTTCTGGGAAGGAAATCGGTTTGAGGGTATGAATCTAGGGGTCAGGGTATCCAGGGTTGACGAATGTATGAATACATCCCTTCAACTGCGATGTAAGGCGATGGGTTGGGGGGTTCTGGCTGGAGCGGTTAAAAGACCTCCTCAAACAGTCTCTCTCGATCCGGCCCACCACTCAGGTAGAAATATCGGCCGCCAAGACCTTGACAAACTTCACCCGTGAACCCGGGCATCTCTGCTAAGTCACCAAACGTACCGAACTACTTGGGGTAACCTATGGCAGAGGTGTTGGTTTTTCCAATAAATGGTTCCAGGGGCGGCGGTACCCATACCCACCTTCCAAAATGAAAACATATTAAAACACAAAATGGCGTCTTCTCTTACTGTTCTACAGTTAAATACATGTTTCTTCGATAAAAAAATAACGCTCTGTGCTGAAAATTATAGACAAAAAGGCAGAGCAAATTTATTAACAACGTAGCTCACTGATCGAGAATTTAGATTGCTTCAGATATCACGCAACAGTTCGGCTGTTTTATAGTTTATTTAAAAATATCAAATGTGTAAATTTATTAATTTTATCTGGTTTAATCGAATATATAGGAAAATTAATAACAGTAACATGTTTAATAGGTACTTCTTCCGGGGTTACATCCATTCCATCTTTATGTTCCCGCTTGTTAGGTAGTGGTTAGTGGTTAGTGGTAAGGCAGTTAGGTAACTGCCAGATAGGCGCTGGTCATATCGACTTTCGCACACTTCGCTGCATGCTTAATCGTATTATTTTTGCTGCAGTCGAGATAATATGTTGACTTCCTTTGCCATTTCTCGTACCTAGTTTGCAAAATTTATCTGCAATTAAATGGTACGTGGATTATAGAGATCAACGTGCGTAGTCCCACATTCCTCAACCAAGAATAAATAGTTGAAACTAAGGACTTCAATTAGTGTTAGGATTCTAGGGGACAATAATTATTATACCTACATTTTAACAACGATGGCCGAATGAGTAAAATTTATGTGTTTTATTTATTTATTTATTTGATACAATATCTTACATTTCAAGTACAATCCAGCAATGTCGGCCTCACTGGGTAGCTCACCTGTGGTGTAACCTCCATTTTCTAAAACAAAAATTTATATGGATGGAATGGAAACGATAGAAATTTGTAACATCGTGATTTATTTTTGGGTTATTACGCCGTGTTAAGCTACCCTCTTCTTTAGCTAACGTTTCGGACAACATTAAATGGCATGTCCATGATGATGGAAACTTTAAATGCTGTCTGAAACGTTCGCTAAAGAAGGAGGTACACGACGTAATAACCAAAAAATAAATCATAATACTTTTGGCCGTGAAAATCTCAAACAATATCCAACTAGTACTAGACTCCAATTCAAACAACTATCCTCCGTTGGTCACCATGATACAGGCAGCTGCCTAGTATGGTGACCTAATGTATCTCCTGAAGTAAATTTATTATGTATGTAACAAATAAAATAAATAAATAAATAAATAAATTTGTAACAGATCATTCACAAGTTTTAACAATGAATTATTAAAATGGTAATCGAATAAAAGAAATTGTAATAGAAACATCCTGTCCGAAAAACTGAAAAATTCGAATCACTTTCCATGTTAATCCTTTAAAAAATTCCTTAAGGGCCCGCAACCCGGATTTGTACCGATTTATTACATATTTTCCTTAAACACGGTAAGTTTTAAAGCTTTTAAAAAAATAAATATTATTCTTGAAGATAATATCTAGACTTTGCCCGCGCCGAAACACAAATTATATAAAATTCCCTCGATAGAAAAAAATCGCAAAGTATGCTCCAAAAATTATTATTAACACGTTTGTTTCAGTTATTTTACAAGTTATATGTATGAAAAAATTCATAGTGTTTCATTAAATGCTGTTTAAGATAACGCCCGCGAGATTTTTGCTCTATTTTAAACGAGTCGTGTTTTATTAAACATTTTCGCAATTTTCGCATCGATTTTGTCGTTGTAAATGTTAGCGTTCTCCTGTAACATTCGTAATTTTGTATCTCTCCATCTTCTTCTTTTCGGGCCCGGTTGCAGAGCCTTAAATAATGTATTTTTATTTTTTTATGTATGGTGTTTTCAGAAATTAAAACTATTTTTAGGTTTTCGGAATGAATTGAAATCATTTCGAATGAATTATCGTCCAATTTATGAATCTTAGGAATCAAATTTTATTCATTTAATTTCGAAGAGATTCACATGAGAAACAAATTTAATGAATTGTGAATACGCAAATACGATTTAATAAATTGTATATAAGCAAGAATGATTTAATGTCTGAATAATTGTTCTCAGTGCTTCTTTTGTAGGTTTATAATTATATTTTTATTAAGTTTATATGTATATATTTTTTAAAATTACATTATAAAACTGCATATCTCGATACAGGAATGCCCTAGTGAGATATGCAGCTTATGTTTTTCATGTATTTCTTATTTTTCAATAAATAAATAAATTAATTGTGTATACGCAAGTAAGATTTAATGAATTGTAAATACGCAAGTACGATTTAATGATATGTATATACGGAAGTACGACTTAATGAATGATAGTGTATATCTACGCAAATGTGATATAATAAATTGTATATACATAAATAAGTAGTTAAAATGTCTCCAGAACCTGGGTGAGATTCTTGATACATTAGACACCCAATAAATAACGCGACCCAATAATAACAGATTCTTAATCCCCACACCCCAGAGGGAACTACTAACAGATGACCATTGGTATTTAAAATTAATTTGATGATACTATACTTGGTTAGAGATAACCGCTCGTATCGGAGTAGTATCGGAACTGTTAATATTTGCATGTATTTGGATAATGTCGTTCAATATGCAAACTTAATGACTTATAAAGGGAGTTCAACTGACGAAGCTCTTAGAATTGAAAACAGTCGTACACGCGATGGACTGAAATAATTCATTTAAGACGCGACCAATTTATTCCGCTCAATCTTTGAGAAACCAAAGAGTTTGACTTGAAATATGACTGAAGAACTCATTAACGAATTAACTCCCGTTTAGTATCAAAAAGTAAATGCGGACTGCCAATCCATATATAGGTTAGTATTTCAACTCAACATTGCCATTTTGACATTGGACTTTCCGGAATATGATTCATAGTGAATATGAGTTCATAACCTTAGAGTGTTGCCAGCGTATAATGGTTTCTTATGCATTCACTGTCAATATCGGTTGGGCTGTCGACGGTGAAACCGTACTTGGGACATCGATATTAAAGTTACGCCTATCGATCCGATATTTTAAAGTTATCGATTTCACTGTTCTAGAGCCCTTGAGGGAAGAAAAAAACGAAAAGACGCAGAAGAATCTGTTTTCAGCATTTACTTACATAAAGAATGCACAAAACTAAAATTATTATTAAAATTATTAGATTGTAAAGACACAACACAATAAATTGTAGCTAATGAATTCACACTGCTTTCTTATTCTTTTACTTCGCCTTAAAAAAATCATAGTTATCTAGCGTAGGTATTACTTACTATACTAATAGCCTAATAAAGCTCATTCCACTTCCCATAATAGGAATATTTCTCATCTAAACTGTTCATAATTTGATATTTCATACCTTTTCACGCATGTACGTGATTCCAAGTGCCATCCAGTGCCTATTTACGATTTCGGAGTTGAAAAGAAAGACCTGTTGAGCGTCTATTTATGATGTTTAAAGTTGAAAAGAAAGAATTGTATAATCCGTACAGCCCGGGCCGCTTGATTAACTCGAGCCGTAATTCAGACGAGCCGCGGGGCGTTATGCCATTAATTAGATGTGTGACATTTCAACTTAAATTGTATTGGACGGTTCTAATAGGGCGAGTTATTGGTCTTACTCCTTCATCATTATCGATATGGCGCGCGGGGCAGATAGTAAGCAGAATTATAAAGTATACTGAAAAAATAAATCTGCAAAATTTTTTCTATTTAAAAAATAAATCTATTAAATCAATTTGAAGGATACGTACCTACTGTGAATGTTACATCAAAACTAAGCGAATACAACCAGTTACCTACTGTTTTTATTGAAAATTAATACACACGTAATGATGTTTATTTAGCTTTTATTTTTTGTTTTACCATTACAGAATTGGATCATTTAACGTTTTATCGGTTCGAAAACTTGTCAACCTAGTAAAATTCTCGTTCCTCTCTCTCTTTCGCTTTCTTAGACGCCACTCTTTCAAATAACGCTACGCGTTGGACCGAATGCTTCTCCTTCTTTTTAATACAAACAAACATAGAAAAATACATTTTTATGCAGATTTTACTAGATCATGAACAAAAGTGTAGCACCTTCGTACCATGTCACTAAATCTCGAAAACCCCACCTTTCCTCTTCATTAAAAAAATCGTCCACCCCACTCTCCCCAGTGATGGTCCGATATTCCCTAAATTTTTTTATTTATGCGTATTATAGAAACAGAATAGCGCATTGATTACAGCGACGAAGCAACATTACAGATATGAAATATTTTTTAATGTGTACTGTCTAGCTAGGATGTATGTTTCCTTGTAGTGTCTTATTTGTGGTAGGGACATTGACAAATCTAAAAATATGCCACAAAATAATTAAAATGTACACCTTTATGAAACCAAAACTTCCGACTGTTATTAGAAAAAAAAAATGAAACATTGTACATTTTTTATGAATTATTTTTACATGAAACGACAAAAAAGTGAAATGAAAATAATGTTTATTAGTAATTTTTCTTATAAAATATGTGTGTTTTTTTTATTTTTTCGTTATCAGTAATTTTAATTAAAAAAACGTAAGGCGAGCCATTTTTAAAACTTTTTCATATTCGCATTCAAAATTTTTATATTTAAAAAGTTTCATGGTTATTTTTAATAATACAATCTGAAAGCGTTCCTATTTCATCACCTTGCCAGAACAGTTTTTAGTTTTTGGATGCGTTTACAAATATTCCATTTATTTGCATTTTATTGTTAAGTGGAAATATTTTTACCTTCTGACATAATAGGCCCATTTTTTAATTTTTAATTCTCATACTTTGAGTTTGTGGTATTCTAAATTTATGGATTAAAACCGTGATAACAAATGTTATTATTTAGCATCAGCTTACTAGGGTCCCAGGTATTTTCCCACATGGGAACTAGGCACCAGGCACTAGGCACTATGCAGTGTATATCTTCAGCAGCTGCTAAGGAACGGAATGATGAAGTATCTTAAAATCGGTCCAAAAAATCAGAGTAAAGAATTGATAAATGATTGCTTTTGATAGATAGGAATTGACTTTTTTCATTAGACATTCCCGACGATTTATTATTAATTGTAGTTTACTGAAGCATCCTGTTGTGTGAATACGATGCTTGATTTGTAGCAGCACATGTTACAGATTTAAAAAAAATTAAGTGGCTCCGCGTGATTAGTACCTACCTGGGTAGTATGCAAGGCGGATAAAAGCTCATCAGGAATCAAAGGTCAAGATGAGGTCGTAGCTTTTACGTTGTTGAGAAAATCTACAAAGGGATGCCTACATGTTGAACGGAAACGGAAAAGTGGCGGAAAGTAGGAAACTGGTGAATCTGCATCATACTTGAAATCGATTTTCAGTTAGTGTTTTCGAGTAAATCGTGTCCGAAATTTGCATTTTAACGTTAAATTTGAAACAATAATGGTCGCTAGAAGGTTATACCATCTGTTTATTGCGTTTTAAAATGCGTTGAAACCGGCTTCAAAAGTTTTTTTATGATGAAACTGGACTGGCACACCATTAGACCGCTTTACATCACTTTGCACCAGCAATGATCATGATGAAAATAATGCTGGAAGAGTCTAGGAACGCGCCTAAAGAAAAATATGGCAAATACTAGAAGGAAAAACAATAACTAAGATGATAAAAACTTACAGGTTAGGATGCCTTGGACACAATATGTAAAGACGAAAGCCGTCGCATTCATTAACAGTAGCTTGGAACTACTCTGCAGGCAAGCGTAAAATTGGAAGACCTATCTATACGTGGAAATAGCTAAAGACAAAGACAAACATCGAGAGTCAACTCAGAAAACATGTACCATAAACGAAACGGACACCGCTAATAGTGCTCCGGCAGAATAAGTGGAAAACGGGAGGAGGAACAAAAAAGCAGAAAGAAGAATGAAGGAGAAGAAGAATGACATGGATGGGAAGGAACCATGATGGGGGAAAATAGATAAATATATATGTATATGAAATAAACAATGCTTAACCCATCCCATTCCGGCCCAACCTACTTTCCAATATTGGCTCATTAGGTTGCCATGTTTACCGGCTGATTAAACTCCAACTTCCCACCTATCCTTAGAGCACGTGTTCCACTCCTAACAAATCAGTGCCTACTAGTGTACCTGTGTCTCACGGGACAGGAGTGCTCCTGGCTGCGGTGGTACAATCGTATCGTATCGTATCGTTAGTTGCCGAAAATTTTTTTTAAAGTTTAAATAAAATCCATATTCTCAGATTGATTTTTTCTATAAGTGATGTAGATTCACCGCTTGTATCACTTATTTCCAACCACCGTGTATTCCTTTAAAGGGTGTTCAGATTTGTAGTTTCACGGGCAAGTCTTTTATTTTTAATTCGTTTATAAACGAGTTATAAATGTTGTGTGTTAGGATAATCGAATGATTAATCGCATGTCTTTTCGTCTCTTTCGCCAGAGATGTTAAAATATTATTATTTGTATTCTTTCCTCCCAACAACGACATCTTTCTCCTTTTGTGGGAAGGAATGTTTTTAATTAAAATTAAAATTAATTAATTTAATTAAAATTAAAACACTTTTTAACTTATTTCCAATTACAATATAATTCCACCACGTATAACAGAACAATAAATAAATTCATAAATGTTTTTAATGTTTTAAAATATTATTCTATTTGATTTTTTAACATTAGGACTCGAGGAAAAAATCCTTCAGAAACTTTTGGGGATGCTGTGTGGAGGGTTTTTTATGAATAGTTAGGAGAGAAAATTCTATGAAGGAAAAGGTATGATGGGTGGTAGGAATCCGAGGGTCAATGTCTCCAGAAGAGATGGACGCATGAATTCATTCCTTCCACTGCGGTACAAGGCGATGGGACGAGAGAGTCCGGCTGGAGAAGTCAAATCTTTATCATCATTATCATTATCATCATCAGAATCATTATCTGGAATCTTCGTGAGGTGGGGTGCTCCCTCATGCTGGAGAGGGTTCAAAAAAAAGATTTATCTACATGAGGGAGTATGGCCACTATCCATGGCTCTACCCGATGAACTTCACTCCCTGCAGCTCAGAAGAGAGGGGTATGCTGCCACCCACTTATTTAGATTGTTGCGAGGCTATATCGAGAACTCAGCCATTTTGAAGCGCGTGAGACTCTATCCTATCTAGATGACTATCTTAGACAACGTCATCATAGATTATTCCATCTTCCTGCCTCTAGGACTAATCTGCCAATGGTTCTCGCGGTAGGGAGGAGTATATTGCTCCTGAACCAAATCTCCTCCGAGTTTGATATATTTGGCGTCGGTGAGGAGAGATTCAAAAGGAAAATTCTTTCGATTCTTGAAAGAGTCTCTCCACATTGACGAAATCTTCACCACTGCCTGAGATTTTTTTAAAATTGCTATATTCCTTTAAATTTCTTTTATGTATATTTGAAAACAATTTTTAGTTAAATATTTATATGACGTTATTTCTTACATGTAATAAATTCAAATTTGTAATGGTGAAAGAAATTAATAAAAAATATTATTATTATTATTAAAAGGTCTTCCTCAACCAGTCTCTCCCAATTCGGCCCGCCACGCAGTATAGGGGGAACACATCCACCGACAAGACCTGGTCAAAGTAACATTTTCACAAGGGAAAATCAATTTGTTTAAAAGAACGGTAATTACCTACTCCGAAGGCTTCATTTTGTGAGATAAGAAAATTTAGTTTAAATCGCAGAAAAAAGAAAATTTTCTGGAAAAAGCGCCTCCTTCCAAATAAAGTAAAATAATAATTAAATCATCGCCAAAAACTTGGCCATTGATGACGCGTTAAAAAAAATTATGGTTTCGCACATCTAAAAAGATCTCAATCCCCACCTAATTATCACAGTTTACATCCCGAAAATGCGTATCACAAATAATACTACAAAAATGAAAGAGTGGTGTCGGAAACGGTTCAATGACATCTCAGTATCATCAATTTCAATCCCTTTGAAAATTCATTAAACGTTATAAAAAAAGTGAAAACTAGCCTATAACCTAACCTATTTAATAATTTTTTTCCATCACTTTTTTATTTATTTTTTGTTAGGTTTGTTAACAGTGATTCCAACCAAAGCGCTCACAAATACAATTACATTAATTTGACGACCTCCGTAGTCCAGTGGGTAAGACTCTTGTCTCACAATCCGGAGGTCGCGGGTTCGAACCCGGCATGCGCAAATAAATTTTATTTGATTAATTTGTGTTATTTCACAATTAATTCATTTAAAATAATATATAGTATATTTGCGGCATGTTCCAGAGTGGAAGATACTATCAGTATCGCCCTGGTGTAAGACCACCATTCAGAATTGAAACGTTGCTTGAAAATGGCTTTAGCCGTGTTTAGTGACCAGATCTGAATAGCCAGGTACTTCCCAACCTTCCTCTTCCCCACCTCCTTCCCCTCCCCACTACCTTAAGCCTCACAACATACCCCAATTGGGGATGCCATAGTCTCACTGGCTCCAGACGGGAGCAGTTGAGATTCTTGTGCGGTAAAAAAAAAAAACACTGTAAAAAAAAAAAAAAAAACATTGAACATGGTTGATACTTGATACTATCACTAATTAAAGACAAACACAACATTGAAGAAACTTTTAATGACTTTTCAAAGGAGGTGTTGAAGTTGCATGATTCTGAGCCCGATCACGGTCGGAAACACTATCGATCTGTCAAAAGTAAAAAGATGCATTTATTTTCCAAATGGGTCCCACTTAGTGGCTGGGAGCACGCACTGAACGCGACTTGTCACCGCCGCTCTCGATACCCGCACAAAGCCCGCACTAAGAAGTAAGCCCATAATTCACCACTGATCCGAGAAATTATAATGAAAGCTTATGGAGAATATCCCAATTAATCAGGATTATGTACAAGTTACTTTGTGTCCACGTGAGGCGACCGAACAGGGTGGCGAGAAACAATTTAAAATACAAAAAGTTGTTACGTTGACTAAGGTATACTCTTGGATGGGCAACTACTGCCTTCAGAAGTAAGGGCGTACCTAAATATATATATCGCTTTCTTGATTTTTAAATTTGTTAAAAATGACATTAATAAGTCAGGTACCTACGTCTCCTACGTCATAGGTGTGTCTGGCAATTACATTGTCTTGGAAACCAGCTTATGGGTCCGAGTGGTTAAAATTAATCCAATCATTTTGTCTGAAAACCGGAGGGCAAAGGAATTATTATAATCAAATTGAAAGAAAATTAAGTAAGAAGGAAAAAAGTGAAGAAGGGAAAAGCTCTTAAAGCCGAATCTTTTTATGTGAATACAGTAGAAGAATCCAAACTGCTGCCAACTATCTGGAGCCAGCGGAATTAGACATCCCTAATTTTAGTACATTGTTAGGTTTTTCGGATCGGAGGGGAAGAGAAAGATTGGGAAGAACCTTGCTCTTCAGATCTGGTCCCCAAGCGTCTCATTTCTGAATGGTGGTTCTTCAGTCTTTCACCTGACCGATACTCACCTGGATGTTTCAACAAAATTGACGTTTTCATCAAATATTTGAAGTTAATTTTCAGGTCCCGTGTAAGGTACTCGTATATTCAAGTTCTGTGATTATTTCAGTTTTATGGAGCAACTGGCCTATAATGACATAATAACAGAACTTGAATAGGACCTACACAGAACTTGAAAATTGACTTCAAATATTTGATGAATCTGTCATTTTTTTAAACATCCGTCTTTACAGTTTCGCCCTACTCTAGCGCTTCTGTTTTTTTTTTACTGAACGTAGCGAAGTCCAGTTAACCCTAGTTTTGTATTTCGTCTCTTCACAAATTTGCTTGTAATGTTCCGGTTCCGAGTAAAAATGGTGAACGTTTTAACCTGCTGTGCATCGCAGTTGCCGATAGGCACGATGAAGAAATTATTTTTCCGTATATTGTTTGGTAAATTGTATAGGTACTATTTTCATAAAAAAATATACAAACACATTGTCTGATAAGACGGTACAGATGAAAAAAATAATTTTGCTAAAAATAAGTAGGTTATTCTTTACGAAAATAGAATCGGCGAAGTTTTTGCTTTCATACCCGACGGGTTAATGGTTTAGTAAAGATTATTTTTCAAAAATGAAATCGTTGTATTTATTGAATCTTATGTTTCTGAAAAGATTTTGATTTCTTGAATAAGAAAAAATTCGAAACAAACTTTTTTGGATGCGAGGTCTATCGTTCACAGAACTAATAGTACTGATTATTTATTCAACTAAATAGACTGAATTGCGTGCCTCTGTTATTGCAAATTAGTCTGCCTTATTTAACGGATAAAGTCTAACGATAAAATAAACGTTATCTAAGTTGCCGAATATGTAAAATGTACATTATTTTTAAATATTTTTGATCACCCAGTTCAATAAACTGATTTCTATGGCAAAGAGCAGGAGGCGGTCGTCGATCCGACCGTATTAATCAAGAGTTTTTGGTAATTTGTTGGAAGATAATTTAAATATAATCGTTTATTCTGTTATAAATGGTTATACGGCAATCCGAAACTAAAGTACGGGCACAAATAATACATTATGTAAATATGGGCGATTATACGCGGCTCGTTCTCGCTTGATTTATACGACTGCATTACTGGAAATGGATTAAACGTAGGTAGGAATTAAATCACACGTTATTGAGTTTATTGACATTTGGAGTTTATGAAAAAAATACAGTATTATGGGCGAATAAAAAAAATAAGACTATATGATACTTTGTTTCGAAGCTACGTGACGTTTTGCTCAGGGTCTAACGGTCATTTCAGCAAATGTCAACTGGGCTCCCTCCCTGGGGGGCTCATCTGTCTCCCCCTGCAGTTCCGTCTCTATCCTATGGACCCCAGCCCCTCAGAGAATGCCCGGAGCTCTTACCCGTAGACAAGGCCACCGAAAGGGGTATTCAGGGAGGCATAGCTAATAGTGGCTAATATAAGCGCCCTTGTCAAGTAAACGGTCCTATACAAATAATCAAATTATTAGTATATTTTTGAATGTAGCTATTACTTTGTGGTTATCCATTATAATAAAATGAAACAATGCAACTTTGTATAAACCACTTATAAAATGTGCAAATCCGACCGGTTTCGGAACAAACGTTCCTTCGTCAGGGAAAGCTTATACGAATTTGACAGTTTAGAACAATGTTTTATTAGGGTAGGGGTGGAGCCGTTGTTAGTTAATAATGTAGATTGGGTGGGTAAGTATTACTGTAGAGTGGGTGGGTAGGGGAACAAATCCATGATTGGGCTATATGACAATATTTTTTGTTTGTTGATAATAGATTCATTATTTTTAAGGGAAACCGGTCGGATTTGCACATTTTATAAGTGGTATATACAAAGTTGCATTGTTTCATTTTTTTTTTTTTTTTAAATTATTATTAAGTTACATACTTACAATGAATTGAAGATTGCTTGAAATATAATACGTCATCACAAAAATATTGTTTTACTAAGCTTAGTGCCAGGTACAGACGAAATGCATTGTCTCTGTCAGGGCCGGACTTTCGCCTATGCCCGCGCCCTGCGCTGGGGATGCTGTGAAAATGGCAGTGTAGAAAAAAATTCGTCAGCTGCGCTTTTTCTGTATTTTTGTAAATGATATAATTCATATTCCACTCCCTTCTCCTGGGAATACCACGTAAAAATTTCACCCGCGGCGCTTTGTAAAAGTTAAACCAAAAAAGATATTTTACTTATCTACTCCAGTTGGGGATAGTTCCACAGGCTCAGAGATATTAAGAAACTATTAACCCCCCACCCCGTTGTGTGTTAGATCCGCTCCTGGTGTCGTTAAATACGGGCTGGAGTAGACAGGTTGTTTATTGTTTTATAAAAATGTTGTTGTGTAGAATAAAACATAAATTGAAATTTAAGGTGCTCAGTTTTTGCCAATATTGTACAGAAACGTCTTCGAATAGATTTCTCGTCTTCCCATCCCAGACTTGACATAATAATCCTTGCTTCATTCACATTCATACCATCCTGTTACTATGAATATTGACATGTCCTGATTCAAGAATTCGATTATCTTGATAGTCTTATATTTTCCCCGGTTGTCCCCGACTTCTTCCACCACTCATATATTTTCCTGACACTTCTTTCTCCTTTCAGGTGCTGCATATGTCAACATTTTAGTGTCTAATCTAAGTGTCCCTTACATAAGCCTTGTATTCGAATACACTAAAACTTAGCTTCTAGCAAGTAGAGCTACTTTCGGCGAGTTCTTACTTGAATCATCGTTCAGCCGCTTGTCATTGTCGTGTGACTGTGGGATTCTCTAGCCACTCGTGACAATGACAAGCGGCACAACGATGATCCAAGTAAGAACTCGCCGAAAGTAGCTACTTGCTACAAGCTGTTGAAACTCCGTCACATTTTCACCAATAACAGTATTCCGTACGGAAACAGCCTTACTTTGGTGGTTGTGTTCAAATTTCAAAACATTTAAAAACATATATCAATCTTTCAATCTGATTGGTTATGTACACCAGTCGATCCGATGCTTCGATAAAACACCCTAATTAAATTTAACAATTTCGATATCTATCACGTGATTTGCCTTCTGCAATCACTATTGTTATGCTTAAAAACATGGCAGACGCGTACGCGTACGTCTTGTGGCTTGTCGCATTCCCGCTCGTCATAACTCGCTACTGTAGCGTAAATATACACGACGTTTTAAGGGGATGCTCTCCGCAATAAAAGTTTATACCAAAGATAATAATAGAATTAAAGGATATGAGACATAAACCATTATTAGTATGATCGTGCGCACAAAAGTGACGCCAACATCGTTCATCCATAATATTGCAAATCGCATCTGGGTTCAGCGATGCTCCGCCTTTGTTCTATCTATACACCAACGTATAACTTTCATTGGCTCCGTCGCTTTGATAGTCCTTGCAGTTGGTCGTATCTCGGCGACAGTCAACAGGCTTTAAAACTATACCTCCTTTTGTATCTATTATTTGTAATTTGTACCTATGTTATACACCATAATATCGCTGTCAATCTGAAGACGCTGTTCGTGTTTAGATTATTTTATTGTAATTTTATAACTAACGATTTAAGATTTACGAATGTTAGAGGAGAGCGCTAACATTTAAAACGTCAAAATCGATGCGAAAATTGCGAAAATGTTTAATAAAACACGACTCGTTTAAAATAGAGCAAAAATCTCAATAGAGGCTTCTTAAGCATCATTTAAAGAATCATTGTGAATTTTTTCACAAATATAATTTATAAGATAATAGAAACAGACTTACTTTTAATAATTTTTGGAGCATACTTTGTGATTTTTGTTCTACCGAGGGAATTTCATATAATTTGCGTTTCGGCATGGGCAGCATCTAGACATTATCTTCAAAAATAACATATATTTTAAGAACTTAAAAACTTCAAATGTTTAAGGGAGATATGTAAGAAATCCGTAGAAATGCGGGTAGCGGCACCTTAAAAGGTTCTATTCGGCGCGCTTGCGGTGATACAATATATGTAATGTAAGTCATTTTTATTTCATTTCACGCGAATAAAAAAAATACAAAATTGAGTCCAACGGACGTTTGGCACTCTAAATGAAAATATCTTGAACAGTTTAACTCACTATCACAGGACTATCTTAAAGAGAATATGCGTTATAATTGGTCAGGTGGCAAACAAATCAAACATTTACCCCTTAAAAGCATACGCAAAAGAACGAGTGGAGGAAAAAATATGCGAGTATAATATTTAAACATAAATATAAATTTTAAATATAATTTAGATATGTTCAAACTACACAAGGAACTCTACACGATAAAATAGATAATTAATGCAAGGCCGAGGGGCGGAGAGGAGCGCGGTGCGGCTCCTAGCCCGGTATGGCAGGCGAGGGAGGAAGATTTTTTTTTTACATTACCTCCACACAGGAATCCCTGAGGAGAACGTTTTCCCTTGGGCATGTGTCATGTGTCATCTTTGGGGATGCTGTATAGAGGGTCATATTAGGGAAAAAAGAAGAGGAAGTTCTGGGAAGGAAAAAAGGTATGACGGGTGGTTAGAATCGGGGGTCTGTGTCCAGGAGTGACGGGCACATAAAGGATATGTTTCCCTCAACCACTCTCTCACGATCTGACCCGCCATGCGATGGGCGAATGCATTCAAAGCCAAGACTTAGACAAACCTCACCCCATGAACCCAGGCACTTCTGCGCTCACCAAACGTATCGAACCTTTTGTGGTTATCTATGGCAGGGGTGTCGGTTAGCCAATAAATGATTCCCGGGGCGGTGGTACCTATACCCGCATCCCAATTGTATATAATAATAATTATTACAATACAATTACTTAATCTACTCAAATCCCACAAGTTTTGTATACTGTGTTAGTGACTGATTGCATGACGAGCGATATCGTGAGATAGGCCATGCCCACAAATTTTTTCATATTATATCCTTCGTCAGAAACGATCTTAACACAAAGTGTTTAAAAAAAGTTGCACGATTGAGACATCGCTTTTGTTGATCAGCTTACACAAAATTCTAATAATACACATTACGCGTCAACAAAGAAACCAGCACAATGTTTAAACAGAGAGACTGCCCTCTTAAGCTTTCCTAGCACCGCAAGAAAGCTGCAAAGCAAACGAAAGGTCAAACGCGAAACCTCCTCATGCAAACCGTATATTTATCATTCAATTTGACGTGATCCAAAAATGATAAATGAATCACAGAAATAGAGCTGCCAAAACGATGGAGCTTCGACGGCCCAACAAAAAAACTCCTTTAGTGTAATGATAGTCTTCGTAATTTGTCGGGTCGGAGGTCATGGGTTCTTCGTTCGATGGACTCCATTCTGTTTGGACTATTACCCGCTGTATACAGCCGGCACTTAACCCTCTATAAATCAATACCAACCAACGAAAGGTCCACTTTTCTTGCGTAAGTGATTAGAACGTCTGATATATGGGCACACAGTATACACGACTAGTAAAATTATACTATAAATAGAAAAGTAAAGAAATAGTTTTTTTTAGAGCGTCCGGATTCGATGTTATATTGTTCAGAATCTCTGGGCCCAATCTGTCCAACAATAATTTTATTATTTTTCAACCTTTTTATTTTATTTTTATTTGGGAGAAAACACAGATACAGAAAGTATTAATAATTTACAATACAAACTAAAACATTAACTGTAGAATTCGCGTGCATCCTAACCATTTACCATTCTGATTCAATTAAACAGCGTAGCAGATAAATAAATGTTTAGGCACAAATATTTTTTAAATAAAAATTTGAAAGGAATAAAATATAAGAAAATTATTTTACACAGAAAAAGTGTACAAAGTGTATAAGTAAATAAAAGTTTGCAATATTTTTTAGAAAAGCTTACCTTCATTGCAATATTTGAAAATATTGTGCATCGTAACCATTTGTAAAATAGAAAATCGGTGTGCACGAAACAGTAAACATTCGCGGTAGAATTTGCCATTTTTTTTCTGTAATCATTTTATATGGCAGAGTATCGAAGTATTTTCAAGTAGCAACATCGTTTCAGTGTTTCCCAAATTTTTTTCCGTGGCCTCGGCTATTTTTATATTTTTCCTTCGTAAAACACCACATTTGTATCTCCTACGCTGGCCTATAAAATAAAACAAATACATTATATTGTACAAAAATTCATGAAAATGTGATCTTTACCAATATGAAAGAATAAAAAAAGCCGACTTTTCTACTTTAAGCGCCAGTCAGGCTAATAAATTGTTAATCAGTTCAAGAAAGAATTTCGACATTTAAATATGTTTGATCAATTTCCCTATCCGTAGGGAAAAATTGTTAAATTTTCTAAGATCAATGGAATCAAATGCAAACTCTATTTTTTTTTCAAAAGTGGACTAATAATGCAACTTTGTTAATGATACCCAGCCTTACTAAAAAAAAACCACAGCGCGACCGATTAACTGTGTTATTGCAATAACATAAATAAACCCCGTATACACTAAAACATGTTTCATTACCAATAAGCTTTCTTACTTGGTCACGCTGTTAAAATGATTAAAGATCTGACAACGTAGTATATGGTTATAATTTACTAAGAAAAAATGTTGTTTTAATTATTCTCCGCCAGGGGCATTATTGGCGCGCGTGTGCTTCAAAACACAGCTTGAAAACCAAGCCTAGGTGTGTTTATGGCCAGATCAGGCGGGATGTCGAAAATTTTGTTAGATGTTCTGATTTTACTTAATAATTTCTATTTTAGTGACGAAATTACTGTTCTATTAATATAATTGATATATTTACCGTGCTATTTGTGTGGTTTACATCAGTTTAATCAAGTTATTGTACAAACGCCGTACTTTCAAAGTTGAACTGTCAGAATATTGTTTTATAGGTTACATAAAAGAAAAAAATTACATTTTAAGATCTTTATTTTAAGAGAATTTCTTAAAAGTGATAATTTTTTATAATATTAATATATAATACATGTGTTCGTAAACGTATCAAAGAAATTAACGTCGCAAGAAATCTGTTTTAAATGTCAGTATTATTTCTAAGTTATTTTTTTGGCAATAAAAAAACTTAGAAATTTTTTATTGTATGCACGAGGAAAAAGTGAGGTGATATTTTCCTTTCAAATTTATTACATAAAAGGACTGTGTTTTTTAAATTTTGATTTTTTTTTAATTTCTCTACATTTTGGTCAAACATGTTTTGGTAAGTATTTTTTTTACATTTTTTTCCGAGTTTGAATCTTAAAATATGTCAGTTTTTGAAAACTAAAGTGTATTTCAAATACACAAATCTAAAAGGTAATTTTATCTAGTTTTCATAAATGGTATTTGTTTTTACAACACCTTCAAAAATAAGAAATATATAGAACATTCAAAATACTATGGAAAAATTACAAATATCGTTCGGACATCAATCGTTAAAACAGAGATAAACTACCCCCTCAGGCCGTGGAAACCATGTGTATTTCTTTCAATGAACAAAATTTTAATTAGTAATGTTTTCACATCCGCTGCCGTTTTTCAATTAAATAAAATTTTCACTGGGTATTTTAGTAAGGCTGTCAGTCTTTTACCTAGAGAAGCAGTTATTTGGCATTAAAACCAGCTCTGTGTGCTAAATCTAGTAAAAATAGCGTTAGTATTAAAAGCAGCAAACTCCAATGCACTTGAAACAAGGCCAGCATTTTCCTATTTGACCAATAGCTACGTGATCTACGTGATCACGTGACAAAATGGCCGCCCATACAAAATTGTAAATTGTGTGCCGCGTTTGTTACCTTTATTTTACTATTTTACGTAGTTCAAAGTGGATTTAGAAATAAAGACGGTATGCCAGTGTGATCATGGATTGTCACCCTCTACCCGTGCTCCAGAAAAATGCAAGGAAGAAGTATCAAGAAAACTGGAAAGCAAGAGTAGCCTAAATTCAAAGGTGAGCTGTCAAAAAATTCCTTTTCAGTAAGAGGTTTGGAGTGGCAAACTATTTTCCTTGATCTAAATTAGGATTCGTAAATTAATTATGCCTTAACATGTTATGCTTTCATACTTAAATATAACTAAACCTAGAATTCATAGTTTTGCATATAAACATTGCGACTTCATGTATTGTGCTGACATCGTTGAAAAAATTGTCAGATAACGATAACCGAAATACTTAGGTTTTCGTTTTTCATGCGACCCATTATTTTTCTTTCTTGGTACCTCACCGGGTCGCGACCTAACATTTGGGAAACGCTGCATAGAACATTCACATAGAATTCATATGGCAATTGGGCTCCGTATACGTTCAAAAAGAAGAAGAAGTTTATTTATTATATAAAATCTCTTGGCAAATGCCTAAAATTCATTTAAAGATACGCTGTCAATTTTTCACACAAATTTTTGGAACATACTTTTATCTATCGAAGGAATTTCGCATAATTACGGTTTCGGTTTTACAAATGGATAGATATTATCTTCAAAAATAAAATTTAGTTTTTATGAACTTAAAAGCTAAGAGTGTTCAAGATATACCTATACGTATGTTCTAAATCGGCAGAAATTAGGAATGCTGGGGTTTAAGTACTTAAATTTGGCGAGAAAGAATTGTTTTCAAAAGGACTATCTTTAGATGTATTGACAAAGAGTTTATATTTTTGTTATAAATGCAATCTCATACATATTTTAGACTTTCCTATGTAATAATTTGTATTTGTCGCCATGTGCATTTAGTGCGATAAAAACCACCATTTTGTAACATTTATATTATTTATTTTACTTTATTAAGGACTAACTGGTACCCGGCATGCGTCGCAATGTCATAAATTGATTCTCCCTGCATGTCCTTTCCCATGCGTCCCCTTTCCCTTCCACCTTACCTGCCTTCCCCCTTACTCGTCTCTTCTCAAACCGCGAACCCCACCTTCCCCCTGCCTTTCCACCTGCCGCTAAAATATATGAAATACATACATTTTCATTTATACAAATTTCATAACTTCAGAGCTTACCATTATATACAGACTATTTTACTCGCTGATAAAGTAGCTTTCTATTGGTGAAAGAATTTTTAAAATAGGTTTTGTGGTTTAGGCGTGAAAGCGTAACAAGCAAACACACGCACTTTCGCCTTTATAATATTAGTATGGATGTCAAAAATTCCCGGGTTACGGATAACTTGACAATGATTTGAAAATATCTTAAGGATCCGCAACCGAGCCCGAAAAGAAGAAGATGGAGAGATACGAAATTACGAATGTTAGAGGAGAGCGCTAACATTTACAGCGACAAAATCGATGCGAAAATTGCGAAAATGTTTAATAAAACACGACTCGTTTAAAATAGAGCAAAAATCTCGCGGGCATTGTCTTAAACAGTATTTAAAGAAACACTGTGATTTTTTTCATATATGTAGCTTGTAAAATAACAAAAACAAACTTGTTTGTAATAATTTTTGGAGCATACCTTGCGATTTTTTCTATCGAGGGAATTTTATATAATTTGCGTTTCGGCGCGGGCAATGTCTAGATATTATCTTCAAGAATAACATATATTTTTTTAAGAACTTTAAAACGGAAAATGTTGCTTGAGATGGTGAACTCATGACTTCTGGGTGGGATTTAGATGCGATGCCAATTAAGTCACTGATTGTTCTGAAATATACATTTAATGTTTTCGCTTCCAGTTTATTAACGCGAGAGGGTTAATAAAACGAGGCGTTTAAATTATGTTATTAAAAAAAAGTAAATCAAGGAAATTATATCTGCACTTGTACCTAGTTGTTTTTAATGGCACGTAAACTGTATATTACACCGAACGTTATAATATAGTTATTAGGAAATATACACGTTAATGCCCGCTCATACTGACCTTCTTTTAATGTTCGGGTGAGAATGTAAAGAGTGTTCATTATGGTAAAAAAATGGTATGATCTTTAATCGAAGGTTTTAATCATTTGATGAAGCACTTCTTAGTTTGTTTTTTTTTCTTAATTGTTATCGTTTTAAGGTGAGAATTGTTCATTCTATTTTGCAAGTGTTCATATCTACGTAGATAATATTGGGTATCTAGGTAAAATTTTGATTATGTAATAGAATTTAAAAAAAATCAGGGAACCTTTATTGGATAACTAACACCTCTGCCATAGGCCACCCCAAGTGGTTCCCTACGTTTGGTGATTTAGCAGGGGTACCCGGCTTCATGGGGTGAGGTTTGTTTGGGTCTTGGAGGCGGATGACCAGGACATCCCAGATTCTTACCCACTCCTTAAACCCTCTTCGTTCCCAGAACTATCCTCTGCTTACTTTCCTTAAAAAAATCCCTCCACACAGCATCCCCAAAGATGACGTAGACCCTGAGGGAAATTATTTTGTTCAGGGCCTCCTGTGTGGGGCTCATGTAAAAAAAATCGGTTTTGAATTTTTAATTTAATGTAAGTTAAATGGATTTGACTTGGAGGGTATTTCACTAACTTCTCGACTATCCATTGTAATGAATATTTTCAATGTATATTCTCTAATCTAATCTCTATTTCACTATCAATTGTGATAAATAAATAAATAAAAACTTGCAGGAGGTAGAAAACTCGGCTAACTTTTCCGATTATTATAATAGCCACTATATTCATAGGTTCGAGTACTGAATAGTAAAGTCGGACATGATAAATAAATAAATAATGAAACGGAATTCGAAAATACGTTATCTTAATAAATAGTGCTATCGAGAGGAAGGTGAAATATCACCATTTTGCTAAAAATCTCTTTTACTTAGGTTAGGGAGTTATAAACTCGTTAATCGTTCATCAGATCCATTAATAATTTTTGATATTTGAAAACGTGAAGTGTCTTCTTCATTTTTTTACAATTTATAATCATAACGTCTTTCTAACCCTATGCGGGTATAATGGTATCGTATTAACCGACTATTTTATTCCCCAAATTATTTTTTTTAGTTTTTCCGACAACACGACTTCAGTGCTGTTATTTTTTAACCGTCAATCATGAAACATACTAATTTCGGCTCTCTGTGAAGTATTGCGTGAAATCTGGTTCATTGAACTCACATTTGCTCTGAATTTAAGTATCATTTTCAAAATTGAAACTATAGATATGATTATATAATGTTTTATTTTTTTTTTGATTATATAATGTTTTATTTTTAATATTATGTTTTACATGGTGTGGTAATTATACATCTCAGGTTTTTTTTTACTACCCTTCCATTGAAAGCATGTGCTTGTGTATGGAAGGGGAGTGTACATTAATGTTATCAGTTAATACTTAAATAATTCATTGTACATAAATATATTTGAGCTGCAGAATTTATTTTGATAACAGTCTGTATTTAAAAAAAGAAAGAATGTTATCGAAAACCAAGGATTTTTGTAAGATTAATTAAGTGACAGTGGTTTTTTTCTAAAGAATATTTTTAAAATGTCTCTTGACAGAGAGCAGTATTCGGGTTTTATCATTAATGCTTCTGATTTCTTCTGGTAGTCGATTGAAAAAAGTTCTTCCCTGGTAAGTGTAATGATGCTGTTGCAAAAGACGTATTTAGTTTTGGGCATAGAAAAACATGTTTAAGTCGAGTTCTGTTTTCATTTAAAAATGGATATTTATCTTTTTCTTTTATAATTTGAATTAATGATTTTTTAATATATAAATCTTTAAATGTGGGTACTTGAAATTCTTCAAACAGGCGTTCTGTTGGATAGTCTAAGGATTTTTTAAATATAATTTTAATAATTGTTCTTTGTAAAATTTCTATTGGAAGAAGGTTACATTTATGCGCGGATCCCCAACTGGTTCACGACGAGTTCATCGAAAACGAATTCATCGAAAATCAATTCATCGAAAATCAATTCATCAAAAGCAAATTCATCGAAATCGAGTTCATCGAAAACCAATTCATCGAAAATCAATTCATCGAAAACCAATTCATCGAATGATCAATTCATCGAATCACCAATTCATCGAAAATTTTTATTTTGTTGATATTTGAGAGAAATGCCGAGCGGACCGAGAAGTTAAACAAACATTGGTCAACCAAAACTAACCTAACCTAACTTAACCTAACCTAACCTGACCTAACCTAACCTAACCTAACTTAACCTATTTAACCAATTTTTAATTATTTTACTCTTAATGACCTTTCTGAGTTGTTTATGAGTTGGTTTCATTATGAGTCGTCTGGTCACCGTTCCTTAGATATCACTTTTTGCGGTATCAGACAATCGGAAATCGAAGAGATAACCTATAAATTTTACATTGTCACTACGAAACTGACAGTTGCTAAACACATTTAACTCCGTTAAACAGACCTTTTTGGGTATTTAATTTTGACAGCTCCAATATCTACAAAAAAAATGTTTTTCGATGAATTGGCGATTCGATGAATTGATCATTCGATGAATTGATTTTCGATGAACTCGTTTTCGATGAATTTGTTTTCGATGAGTTGATTTTTGATTAACTCGTTTTCGATGAATTGGCTTTCGATGAATTGATTTTCAATGAACTCGTCAGTTACCTCCCCAACTAATAATAGCGTATTGTAAAGTGGATTGAACTAAGGCATAGTAGATTAAATATAGATTTTATATCGACAGAAAATTTCTAATCCTTAAAAATATATATATTAATTTTCTGATTTTGTTAACTACTTGACATATTTGTTCCTTCCATTTCAGATTTTTATCAATGATTACTCCAAGATATTTAATTTTATTTGTTGTTTTTAATATTGTACAGATTGATTTGCAATAATGTTGGCTATGAATTTTAGTGTTATCGTGTATGACAATGTTAAAATTTTTGGGAGCGTCGTTTGGATGGATTGCAAATGGAATTACAAATGTCTTTTCACTGTTTAGTGATAGAAAATTAAGTGTCGAAAAAATTCTTAAGCGTATTGATGTCTTCTGTGGACTTTAATTCTACATTTTCCTAAGTCTTTTCACTTATTATTAATACTGTATCATCGTATGATGTAATTTGACCATGTAGATGTTGAAAAAAAATATCGTTTACATATATAGTAAATAGTATCGGTCCAAGCACTGTACCTTGGGGGATTCCAAAGCTTGAAATCTCTTGATCACTATTAACCCGATTGATTTTTACCACTTGAGGACGGTTTTTTAAGTAGTTGGAGATCCATTTAATCGCGTTGCCTTTTATGCCAATATTATTTAACTTTTTTAATAGCATCTCATGGAATATGCTATCGAATGCCTTTCTGAGGTCAATAAATATACCCGCACATTTTTTACCTTTATTTAATGATTCGTAAATGTATGAAGTTACGTTAGCAATGGCATCTTGTGTGCTGAGTGATTTAATGAAACCAAACTGGTTTTTGTGTAGTATTTTATTACTTTCTAGGAAATTTACCAATTGTTTTTTTACTATTTTTTCAAAGATCTTTCATATGTTAGAAATTAGACAAATTGGGCGATAATTCGTTACTTGGTGTGGATCACCAGATTTGTAAAAAGGTGAGATTATTGTGTTTTTGTAGTTCATTGGAAATATTCCTTTCGTTAAACTCAAGTTTATTAAATAGGTGATGGGTTTTATTAAATAAGATTTCATAGATTTTAACATGTGTGTCGTAATAGAATCAAAACCGGGAGACGAACCTACTTTCATATTTTCTATTATTTTTAAGATTTCACATTCTGTTGTGATTTCAAATGTTGAAAGTATATTACGTTTCTGTAAATTTTTATTTTTATGTTTTTCCGAGTTAGAAGGCCTATGAATTTTGATGGCCTAGAACACCCTTGAAGGGTGAAAGCCAGAAATAATTGAAAAAAAAAAAGGCCTATGAATATTTTTCTCACGATTTTTTCCAAGATTTGCAAAGAAGGAATTAAATATGTTTGCACATTGTTTAGGCTGTATATTGGCATCAACAATTTTTTTATCATGTTCGATGTACTTAATGTTTTGTGTTTTTTTTGTATTGTCTATGGCCAAATTCACAGTTTTCCACATTTTTTTATGGTTATTTTCTGAAGATAATATTTTATTTAAAAAAAAACTGTTCCTTACTTTTTTTTAAATATAAGATGTTAATTTATTTTTATATTTTTTATAGAAAATATATGCTTTTTCATCATGGGGATTTTTTAAATTTGTTTCTGATAGATATTATAAGTCCTTTGGAAATCCAAGGTTTTAAACATCTGAGTTTTGATTGTATATGTATTATTATTTCAGTTGTCGAATTTTTAATGTGTTGTGACAGGATATTTTCAAAGTTACTCGAACATATTTCGGTATCATCACTCTTTAAAACATTGTTCCAATCTTCTTTTTTTAGTTTTTCAGAGAGAATAGTCATGTCTATTGTTTTTTTGGGTATTAAATTATGTTTTTTATGTTTAATATTATTATTATACAGAAGTAAGCATGAATGATGATCAGTTATGTTTGTTTTCCAAACAATTGATTTTTATTTGTGAAGATCTTTAATGTTTACGTTTGTCCAAATGTGATCTAAACAAGATGGAGTATGTTCTTTTATTTCTCTAGTATTTTTATTTATGCAAGATATGAAATTTTGTTCAGTCATACAATTGATGTATTCAGTTTTGTTATTATTTTCTATTTTTTCATTAATGTTCACATTAAAATCACCCACGACTAAGCAGAGTTTATTTTTTAATTTTAATAATATGTTTTTGAGGTCATTAATAAACGTAATAATAATCGAGCCAAGCGTTCTATAGATAGCTATTAGATGGTATATTGATTTGCCGAGTTTGAAATGTACTTCGATGCAGTTTACCAAATGTATTGGGTGTTCTATTATGTTAACAATACTAAATTTATTGTTTGCAAATATTATTATTCCCGAATTTTTGTTGATATCTACTTTGGTAGAAATATAATTTTACTCAGGTAAGTGATTAGACGGTGACTCAGCGTTCGTAAACGTTTCGGATAACACGCTATGAAGTCTGGTTTTTTAATTAAATTATTTATTTTTAGAATTAGTTATTTGTATGAAAAATTCAATTACCTACCTATAATGTCACATTTTTTACGAAAACTTTATTTTATTTTATATTCCATATTTTAAATGTATGTTTTGGGTTAATCTTGACTAGTAAATTAAAAAAATCATGATTTTTAAGGGTCTGCGCTTTTTCCATATTAAAAAAGCGTTAAAGATAACTATTAAAGATGTTCATTAAAAAGGCAAATTTCTGACCGTCTCTCTGATTTGTCAACAAAAAATAATGATAATACAAAATTGTCAATATTTGATTTTGAAAGGCAGATCTAAAGCAAACGTTTTACAAATACTTTAAGCATCACAAATCTCGCAATAGTTATAATATCACGGGTCTATGTTAAGTCTATAATAAAATTGGCAAACCTTCCCCAATTTCGTCACACAATATTGTTTCCTTATCAAATTGAAAATGATTGGTTAACTTATAAAGATAATGATTTTAATATAATTTTCGTAATATTCAGTAAGCTACACGTAATTTTAACTTACTTTTATATGGCTACCACTCAATATCGAATCGATACATTATTGCAATCAATCAGGCTTACTTTATTCTCTGACCTTTTAGCTCTTCGAAATTTGCCAAAAAAACGTGTTTCACCACAGAGGTGTCGAATCTTCGGAAAAGAAAAATTCAACCAGAGGTCGGAGAGGTTATAGGTTGTATTGAGACACCGGAAAATCAAAATTTAACCAGAGTCAATATGTATTCAGCCTTTTCATTGTGTGGTATTTTTAATACCAATTTGAGTCGTGAACCGGTGAGACATTGTTATACGTTATGGATCCATTCAGCTTGTATTGTGGCGCATCTCTGCTTTAAAGTTTCCGGCCAGGGAGGTGAGAGAGTCAAAGGCTAGATAAAGATCTGTCAATCAGTTCTTTCAGTCGGCATTTCAAATCGCCTGCATTCAACAACACCTAATGTAATTGAGCTGGAATAATTTCATTAACCCGTGCGTTATCGACGGATGAAATTATAAAGTGTATTACAAATATAAAACATTTGCCATTTGCAGAATACACGTAGATATCTGCGCACGAGCTTGCATCCTTCAGCGTTTTGTTTGAGTTCGAAAATTATTAAATTATTTTTAACTATTAGGACTTTCAAACAAGGTAGCAGAGCGTTTTTCTTTACATTAGCTCTACACAGGAGGCTCAGAGGAAAATAATTTCCCTCAGTGCCTATGTCATTTTAGGGGATGCTGCATGGAGGTTTTTTTAAGGAAATGGAGTAGACGAAGTTTTGGGAAGGAAATAGGTATAAGTGGTGTGTAGGAATCTGGGGCTTAGTGTGTACAGGAGTGACGGACATATTAATCCATCCCTCCAGCTGCGCGGCGCAAGTCGATGGGTCGAGAGATATTGGCTGGAGGATAAAAAAATCTCCCTCAACCAGTCTCTCTCGATCCTGCCCACCACGCAGCAGGTGGGCAGATGAATCGGCTATCAAGACCTGGACAGACCTCACCTCATGAATCCGGGCACCTCTGCTAAGTCACCAAACGTAGCGAACCACTTGGGGTGACCAATGGCAGAGGTGTTGGTTATTCAATAAATGGTTCCCGGGGTGGCGGTATCCGTTGTAAATTGTAGAAAAATGCGTATGAAACGAATTTAAAAAAATAGTTAATTTCAGTCGAACTCATATTTTTTTTATATGTTACCATCTGTGCCTACCGTTTATTGCACGATATTTAAAGTAGTATTGCGGAAAGATAAATCATAGAAAATCTTGAAATAATTTTATCGTGTGAATCATTCATTCGATTTTAATTATTGCTGGCATCGAATATTTACGTGGAAAGCACCTTTTGATTTAAAAAAAAAAACATCGCTCATAAATCTTCATGATATTGTATATTTGTTTCCTATTTTTTTCTTGTTTATTCTAGATGCCGGGGAGATTGGTACAATTCCATGAGTTCCATACAATACATAAAAAACATTGTGTGCTAATTCGGTAAAAATAAACCGGTCAGTGGTTGAGAGGGCATCGCGTTTGGGTCCCATCCAGGCGTTCCGTGTTCGATTCCACGGCTGGCTAAGTCCTCCGTCACTACTCAAGCAACATTTTCGACTTAATGTGGTGGTAGTAGGAGATTTTTTAAATATTGTCGGGTTATTCTTAACCCGGGAATGTTTGTCTTTCTTTTTAAAAAGAGAAATATACGGAAAAGAAAAGAAAATAATAATAATACTAAGAAAAAAGAAGAAAATGAAAAGAATGTAAAACTTTTAAAAAATCTATAAAGTTAGGAATTGGCTACGTCGCTTGCAAACGGGACCAAACCAGAAATGGAGTGTTGTCATCACAAGAACGTTTTCGCCGCAGCTGGGTACCTAGCATGGTCCATCGATATAGGTTTTATCGAAAATGTCGGTAACTTGTCATTGTTCCCGAGCACGACTGCAGGCCACTAACGAACAAACAATACTTCATAACAACTAAAGGTTCGTAATTTATTTGACTTGAACTTTTATTTTTTCGTTAGCGGCCTGCAGTCGTGCTCGGGAGCGATGACAAGTTACCGACTTTTTCGATAAAACCTATATCGATCGACCATGCTAGGTACCCTGGTGATCCATTTTCTAATTAGTGCTCAAAATTATGGAAAAAATATGTTTTCTTTGCTTTTTCTTTTTTAATTATGTTACATACTTATTTTAGGTTTCCTTCGAGGAAACCTTCCAGAATACATTAAAAAATATTTCTACTGAACAACATGGAAAAAATATTTCTACTGAACAACATGGAAAAGCGATAAAATTATTCAGCAATATTAGCCGACCATCCACATATTTTTTTAACATTTTTTTTAACATTCACCAATCGTGATTTACTAGCACCAGCAAACCAAATTCGTGTACGATTCCCCGATGACTGTAATGGAAGGGGTTAAAGTAGGTAATACTTGGTTCAATTTGTTTTATTGATAGACACGTGAGATGTTTTTCACACGCCCCATTGATTGATAACAGATTACGATGGGTTTTGTTTTAATATTGATTAATGTCAAAGACCCCTTTTCTCGATCCACGATCCGGTAACTGACGCATGACGGTTTCAGACAAAAAACCGTTCGATTTAATTTTAGATCATCATCACCTATCCTATGATACTTACAACATACGCAGTCCATATTTATCGCACAATATATTACACTAAAAATAAAATTTGGGATAATATTCTGTGGAATGTAATTTACTAGCAGTTAGCAAGTGACGAATTTCCCGAAAAATTCTTAATTTGATTTAATCCTAGTAGTATAGTAAATCCCGAGAAATTTTGAAGAGCTTTTTTATTGAAAAACATTCTTTTAATACAATGATTAAAAAGAGGATGTATAAGCATGGGGCGTATAAATAGCCCCAAACTAAGCGGACGTCCAACCTTTAAAATAATGATGTGTGAATTTACTTCACGGACAAAAAATATCTCAAAAATGGTAATCTGAAATTGCCTAATTCAGTGGTTCCCAAACTCTTTTGGCCCTCGGATACCCCCCCCTCCAATAAGCAAACAAATCTTTATTTTGCAATTTTGAAAGATTTGGAAACTGAAAACATTATTTTTGTTCAAGACTAGGAGAATTTGTTGTATGCATTTCACCTATATTTATTTATTTATTTGTTTATCAAGGCATACACAGAACATTATAATACAGATTATAAGGTATGTTAAATTAAATTATTACATGGTTATGTACCTATTACGTAAGTCCATAGAATGTCATTTGATAATTACGCCTGAGATATGAACCGGTCTTAAAACTTAATTATTGAATGAATGAAGTAATAATAATAAAAAGGAAGAAAAGAGGGGGGGGGGGGGGGGGGAGATAAGGAGACATTTTGAAATCAAGAATTATATGCTCACTAATTGTAACTGACTGATTAAAGTTTAATGAAAAGTTAAGTGTAAGTAATTTTAAAACAATTATATCACGCCAAGAAATTTAATAAATTAGTTTTGTATGTTTGCAAGGAATCATGAAAAATGTCTAAGTGTAGTAATTTTTCACAGTGGTTATAAGTTATGATTGTGCGAGTAATTGGTGAGTTACTCGCTGCATTAGTGTTATTGGATTCTATATGAAAAAGAGAAGTGTGCCTGGTACGCCTCATTGGGACATTTAAACCAATAGTGGATAGCAATTCAGGACTATCTATTTTATTATTTAGCAGGTTATACAGAAACAGCAGATCTGATAATGTGCGTCTTTTTTGTAAACTTAACATGTTATTTGTATATTATATTGATTAGCATTAGTAACTTAACATAACTTCCATATTTGTCACAATTTATTTTATTTTATATTAAACCTTGCGCGGACCTCCTGACGTTGTTCAGGAACCCCCAACTAATTGTTATATTTTTAACGGACCCACTGAATGATCTTGGGGGCCCCTGGGGTTTCGTACGGACCACTTTGTGAACCACTGGCCTAAAAGAATAAAAAAAAGTTGCAACAATCTGTAAGCGAACGTCTTCCTGCAAAAGCTGCTCTTCAAACTTTCAGATGGCAATCACCTATTAAAGAGCACCTCACACAATTACAATATTATATTTTTAACTTTATGGGACTCGAACTCGAGCGCAGTGGTCAACATTTACCCGGAAAGTGAAAGGTCCTGGATTCGAGTCCCAGTGGTGCAAATATCTTTTTCTGATTTTTCTGTTTCCAGATATTCGATTGAGTTTCGCTAATATTGTCTTCAATTAATTAAATATTATATTTCGTGGAAACTTTTTTTTTTAAAGAAAAACAAACATTCCCGGGTTACGAATAACCCAACAATGTTTGAAAATCTCCTACTACCACCGCACCAAGCGGAAAATGTTGCTTGGGAGGACTTAGCCAGATCAGACCCAAACGCGATGCCCACTCAGCTACTGACCGGTCTAAATACACAGAGGCAGGAAAATCATCTTTGAAACTATAAGATAATACTCATTTATTTAAAATTACTTCAAGACCCCAAAAGGAAATATGTACATATTATGCTGCTTAACAAGAGATATTACACAATACGACCTCTTATCACAATTTTTGACAAATCAATGAACATTTTTAAGATGAATTTTAAATTGCGAATGGACATGATTTGAGAGTCGTAGAATTTTCAGACATGTGATGTTGTGAACGTTATTTCATGACTTTAAAGATGAAAAATTAAAAGATAAATTTTATTATAAGTATGGAAGGGAAACAATAAGGGCAAGTTCGTGCTTTTTCAGATTTGGTCATTTAGCGCGGAGTCGCAACACTTCGCCCAGATCCTTACCGCCAAGTCGTCATAATGTTGTAAAGTCTAAAAAATGTCTGTAGGAGAGCTTCGCTTGGTATAATTATTTCGAGATGTATTATGTAATGGCGTAGGTTCGCATATTTCAAACAAACATAGGTGCAACGTCCGACCGAACAATTGCAGATACGAACTTTTATTGTAAATCCGAGAAAACTTCACCCGACGTCAATACAATAGTGCTCGCAAATAAGTGTTCTCCAGCAGTGAATCCATTATTAGTTAAGTGATATATGACCTATAACTCAGCCAGAATCACACACGAACAATGTTGTTGGCCGGCAATACTTTATTACGATTTCCTATTGCCAAGCTCGCCGGTAGTGTAAAGTAAGATGAACGCACTGAAATAGCACAAAGTTCGAATGAGCCACAAGCGTTAAGTATCAATATAATTATGTAGTTAGTAGTTAGATTTTTATTCCAGCAATACCCAAATGCTGGAAAGAAAACATATCTTTGCGTGTTTTTTTTATAATAGTTATAAAATATGTGCTTTTTAGCTTGTAGTAAAATGAAGTTTTGCTTGTTACACACAACAATTTTTTTTCGATTAAAATTTAAATTGATAGTGACAGATGATTATATTGATGAAAAACTTAGATTTATACATTAAAAAACACCATCATATTACAAAAAAAAAATAGTCTGAAAGCATTGGAATTTTTGCTTAGAATAGAAAAACTTTAATTCATATCTTGTTATGAAAATTTTATTTTTCTCATTAGTTCGTAGAAAATTTGAGTATAATTCCCACGCTTGGTCACATCAACATAAAATTCACATTAAAATGTCGAATAAGATTTTGCCATTTATTAATGTTTAGTACCTACCTTGAATACACATTGAGGACCGACGAAGGATAAGCGACTTTTGAATCTTATACAAATTGTTAATTCGGAGCTCGACTTTTGCAAACTCCTAACTCTGGTTAATATCCTTCTCGACACACTAAAGATAAGGCCCTATTTTATTGTCACTGTTTACAAACCAATTATATAGCAAACTCGCCAATTCCTTGCCTTCATGGTTTAGCAAACGAATATACAAATATTATCGGCATTTTTAAGATAAAAAAATTAAATGCTAAAACATACCCGATTGAATTGATCACATCATGTCATTCACAATATTATTTCTGAAATTATTTGAGAGATTATTATACTTTTTTAAAATTTTACCCAATTGTAAACCATATGAATTTTCAATTTTTTACAAGAAAAACTAAATTTTTATAGCTTTTGAAGGTTATTCCCATCAATATAATATATCATTGAAGAAGAAGATAAACACATAATAATCTAAATGAAAATATGAAAAAGAACAAGACACATAAAAATAGAAAAAGATAATCCCGGTTAGACGAGAGGTTCTGGGTTCGTGTCCCAGTTGCGATCATTATCTTTTTCTGTTTTTCTGTGTCTTGTTCTCTTTCATATTTTCGTTTAGATTATTATTGTTATCTTCTTCTTCAATCATATGTATTTGTTTATTATTACTAACACTTGTTAAAAAAATTGTAACCATATATACCCGCTTAAAAGCCCTATCTATAACTTAAGAGTTATAAATTAATAAATAAATTTTAGATGGCATACGTCGTTTAGAGGCAAATTTTACACCACTCTATGTCTACACACAGTTTAATAATGCGTTTAAAAATACTAAGTTTGCGAAATGGTCGCATCATTAAAAAAATATCCTGCAAGTGGCTCATTTAAGATGAATGACCCTAGAAAGGAAGGGATAATTTTTATGTGTAAAGGCCTTAGTTTCGTCTTGCATATCGCACATGCTTAAGGAATAAAAGGAAATGTACTTTAACTTCACATAAATATGAACCAATTAAGGCTTTTATGACAGATAATAAGTGAACTATCTTATAAAAAAAATTACAAAATTCTAAGTACCATCTCCACACGGAGATGGAACATAGAATGAAAATTTAGATGTTTTTGAAAAACCCTCCGTCATCTAATTTTTGATCCACTCCCAATGAGTAACAGGTAAGACCCGGGAAGGATAATATCAAGAAAAGACTGCTTGAAAAAGAAACCTAATTATTGTAAACTAGCAGACCCGGCCACACGTTGCTGTGGCTAACGAAACACAACGCCATTACCCAACCTTTATAAAATCCACACCATCCGCTTGCCTGCTGCCCGCTGCCCGCTGCTGAATTGAATATTTGAATTTATCGGCTTTTCTCTACTATAAGCATGTATTATACATTTAAACTAACTCGTCACTAATTATACAATGCTTGCAATGCAACACTGGATATTTGAAAAGGGAAAATCAAATACCTACTTACTCTAGGACATCTATTTTCCAATTTTTTCCGTAGAACGAATTTCAAAAGTGACCATAGTACGGCCCGCCAGCCGTTTTAAATCGCACAAAAATATGTATCTTTGAATTTCTCGGCTTTTCTCTAATATAATTTACATGTATTATACATATAAACATTCCTCTTCAATCGCTCTACCTATTGGTGAAAACCGTATGAAAATTCGTTGCGTAGTTTAAAAGATTAACGCGCACATACATTTTGAGCAACTTCATTTTATACTATGTAATGATGATGATATATAACGAAAAAAAAATATTCCTCAAATATTTGCATTGGCATTGGCACTGTTAACACATTTTATGACAGAATAAAATGAATTACAAAACTTTACAGGAAACCACACACAACTTGCCCTCTTTTTCAGCCCAATACGTTCCTATTATTATTTTTTTATGTGAAAACTTCTTTAGCACCGTTGTGATTTGAAACTCGATGAAATGAAAAATAGCGACACTTAAAGAGACAAACACATTGATCTTCAGAATTTAGCCTGCGAGAGAATGAGATAGTATTATCTGCCTCCTCTTTGTGCGGTGCTTCGTAGCCTTCCCACTCTTGTCAACTTTGGTTTTCTGAAAGTTTCACTTCTACCGCGTGTGAATTGCACACTCTGTTATTTTTCTAAATATGTACTTTCCAAATGTTCATTTTATTTTGTAATGTAAAATGTGTCATTACCTTTACCACAATTTATAAAATCTACAACATTAAACTGATCATACATAATTCTGAAGTTCTAAAATGCTCTATATTCGTCTTCTCGTTGTGTTAGGGAGATGTTCTGCCACATTCCATCAATATCCATGATTTATCTGATAGGTTCTTAACAGTTTTTTTTTCTATATTCCTACTTTTTCTCAAAGCTCCGAGCTAGATCTGCTCTTCTTGAACAATTATCGGAGCTTTAAGTTGATACAAAGTTGCAGGCGGCTCGTCAGAACTTCAGTTAGGCTCGTTAAATTATTCTCCGCATAAAAGCGCTTTATGCGTCTCGTACATTATCGACAGATTATATAAAAAAAAACTTAGGTTTTGATTGTGTTCAATGTGTACCTAAAAGAACAGCGACCTCCTTGGTGGAGCGGTTAGCTCTTTGTTTCCATAGGTTATGGGTTCGAAACCCGATAAGGGCAAAACAAAAAAAAATAACAACACGGTGAAAGCACGTTGATTTTTAATTGCTATTATTGATTATTTGCACAGGATTTACTATCGTTGAACAAGTTATCAAGCAAAAAATAATAGTTATTGTACCCTTTGACGAAATTTTGTTTGTTATGAACAAAGTTGCAACTTAGCAAAGTAGCAAAGTAGCGAACCATATATACCTACATATTTGAAAGAGGAGCGTTGTAAAAAAGGAAAAATGGCGACACCATATTATTTTACGTCCTGTTTTTGTCCGCTTAAGAGGAATATAAATGCTAGAAATATTTCGAATCTCATGCCTGCAACATTTTAAAATCGAGCGTCTTTTTGCACGAGGTAAGTAAGCGAAAAAGTGGTTTTTATTTATTTTGTGCATAATTTTATAAGAACGAAAAAAAGTTAGAATATGGAAAACCTCAAAAATAGTCTTAGCCATAAAGGGATATTTTTAAAAAATGGTTTCTTTTATTACTTCATAGTAAAGTCGTTAAAAACACTTTTTTTTGTGGTTTACGCTTATATTTTTTGTTACGTAAATAATAATTTTATTGTAATTCCAATACATAGAAAAGTTAGTAAAAGCTTCGATTTATCCGTAGCATATTTTTTGATGTTCATACTGTAAGCCGATTCGTCGTAAAGATTAATCAAAATAGTATCTAAATAGGATTTCACGTGTATATTCATCTTAACTATATTTACAAGAGGAGCGTTTCTATTTATTTTCGTGGGGCGGTATTAAGTGTTATTTATTTAGACATTAAAACGTGGATATCTAAAATTTACAAATATATAGTAACTTTTACGTTTAAAGGTTTTTTTTTACCAATAATAAGTATTGCAAGTGTGAGTGGTAATCATAATAAGAAGGAAGAAAATGTAGAGAAGAATTATATTACGGTCCTCTTCTTCTAGGTGTGCCCTATCAGGTCCCCTCGACGTTGGCGATCACTCTGAAAAATATCTCTCTATCTTGCGCTGCCCGGAATAGCTCCTTCCTCACTTCTAATGCCGGTCCACTCTCGTACATTTCGCAGCCAAGACATTTGTCTCCTACCAGGCCCTCGGCGACCCTCTATCTTGCCTTTCAATATTTATTGGAGCAAGTGATACTTCTCCCGTCGAAGTATGTGACCCAGATATGAAATCTTCCTAACTTTTATCAATGTAAGCCGTTCTCTATCTGCTCTAGCCCGCCTGAGAATTTCTCTGTTGGTGATCATCAGGGGCGTGCACTCCAAAAAGGCTCATAAGAACTGCCTACCCTACCGTAATTGTAAAACATAAGCATGTAAATAATTTTATAATTTTTTACATTTATCTGAGCAACCGAAACTAAGAGAGCGCCTCATCAAACGGCATACTACAAACATGGCACAAACTGTAACTATAAACTACACGCGCGCCCTCTGACTGCCTCGCTAAAATGCGGCCTTAAGCAGGAATTATTTCTGCTTGGAGCTAACTTCATACAAGATATAATATCAATGTTTACGAAATGCACATAGCGTATAACAGTCGTTTTGAATTTGCTTCTATGAGGTTTTTTGTTAGTATTCAGGCAGTGCTTTCTGGAACAAAATTAGCAAATGGCAATCAGTAACGACAGTGACATCTGTTGATATCTTTTTCTATCAAGAAAACTGTCTTACCAGCAGCAAGCACACTAAGCGAAAACTTGTACGAAGGGAGTTATTTGTAGTAAGTTTTTTTATTTATTTATTTGAATCAATTCGACAGTTTTCGTACTGCCTACCCTGATCAAAAACTCTGTGCACGCCACTGGTGATCATGCCGGTCCATGGGACCTTGAGTATTCTCCGGTGAAGCCACTTTCAAACTTTGCAATGTACTGGCTAGTGAGTCATAAAAAGTTAAATATTACGGTCATGATTTGTAAATGCCAATGCATAAAAGTTTAATAAAAGGTGCAGTTTTAAATAAATATTTTTTTTTGTCACACAAAAAAAAAATCACAGATTTGTTGGTACGTTAGTAAAGAATCACGAAAATGTCATATTGGATAATATCGAATGCTGCATTAGTATTATCAGGGTTTTTGTAATGAAACAATCTGTAAAAAATACAGAACGTAATTTTAAAAATGTCTGTTAAAATCTGTGACAGTCAATCAATGCGACAAATTGTTAATGCACGTCGCAATGAGCTGATTTTTTTTTTATATCCCTCAGGGCTTATTTCATCTTTGGGGATGCTTTGTGGAGAGTTTTTTTTTAAAGGAAGGAGAGGTGAGTTCTAGGAAGGAAAAGGGGTGGGTAGGAATCTGGGATGCAGTGTGTCCTGGTCATCCGCCTCCAAGACCTAGACAAACCTCACCCCATGAACCCGGGCACCCCTTCTAAATCACCAAACGTAGCGAACCACTTAGGGTGACCTATGGCAGAGGTGCTGATTATCCAATAAAGGTTCCCCGGGCGGCCGTACCCATTCCCGCCTCCCAAATTGAAATGTAACTAATTCAATTAAAAAATCCGTTATAAAACGATCGAAATGAGAACAATACACGGCCGACGCCGGGTACGAAAGTTAGTTACTTATCAAGACGATAAATCTATAAAGTAACGGGCTGATGTTCTCATTAAGCCTTACTTGTTTTGAAATGGTCAAAACATCATAATTTTACTTTTACCTGCTTTATTGAAATGTTGAACACCGGAAAAATAATCTTGGATGCCCAGTTTCGTGGAATTAATTATGCTCATGTATTTCAATGCTATATCTAACCGTACATATTTTATTTAATGCAAATGGATTATAACACATTCAATGGGTTCTTGATAAGGTTCCTCTGTATAATTTAAAAGCCTGTTCACGGCTTGATTTTTAATATATATTCTGAAAAAAAAATTTATGGAACGACTGTAATTGAGATGTTCAAAAATTACGACAGGTTTTTTATTAGTTAAGAAGTAGGTAGGTAGGTACCTAACATGTTCCCTATTAAACTTTTTCGGATTTATTTCTAGTAAAACTTGATCTTAACCCGATTCTACTAGATCTTGACTAATATTGAACGTAATCAACCAATACTCTGATAACAGAAAATAAATCATCTTTGATGAATTCACTATTAAAGTTAGCATTTTGATCTATAGTGAATATTTTAATTATAATTTTTTAATTGTTTTTATTTCGTGCTAGGGCAATCCCGATAAGTTACAGAACACATTTTAGGACATGAGGAATATACAATTCATAGGTGCGAGAAAAAAGTCACAATTTTACATAGGAATTTAGATGTTAAAAATATAACTTTCTCATACAATGTAGATGAAAAATAAAAGAGAGGTTAAGTAGAACAAACAACGATAGAAAACAATTAAAGAAAAAAGGAAAAAGGTTATACAAATGTGGACGATTACAACTAAATGGAAAAGAAGAGAAAAGGAACAAGACAATTGAACATGACAAGAAAATTACATGGTTTCATTCTTAAAGGTACTTAAAAAATATTCTTTTTAGCATTATTCAGAATTTTTTATTTTGCTGGATTCCCTTGTACATATCTGGAAGCGAATTATATAGCGTATAGGCAATATAACATAACATGGGCATCAGCCTAGGATGGTGGTCGAAAAATTCACAAAAATGTAACCATAATATTTATGCAATGAATAAAGAAAAAATATATACTTATACATAGTTAATTTATTTTATTTATATTTATTTACGCTCTATTGGGCTTTTACATGAATAGAAGGATATTTATACTCACAATATTAATTTTTTGTGTTACTAAACCGATAAAACAGAATAAATAAGAATGCAATCATCATCGCAAGGTATAGAACATCATAACAGAGATTAAAATAAATGAAATACTATGAGTGGTACTTATAAAAACTAATACAATTTAGCTTAACATATACATATATAAAATGTAATACGACCTGAAATAAAATAAAGTGCAATGTGTAAGAACTAGTTAGTAGGTATAAACAAACAGTTGCATGTGTATATTATTGTAGGATAATGAAACAGAACTAAATAGAACAGTAAAATAAAATAAAATAAGGATATAAATTACTGGTAAGGTTTTAGATGAGCGAATGTATTATGAAAAGAACAAAAATAATAAAAGTTTTTTTTTTTTACATGAGCTCCACACAGGAGGCCCTGAGGAAAATAATTTCCCTCAGGGCCTATTTCATCTTTGAGGATGAAATAGGCCCTGAGGGAAATTATTACCTGCTAAATCACCAAACGTAGCGAACCACTTGGGGTGACCTATGGCAGAGGTGTTGGTTATCCAATAAATGTTCCCGGGGCGGCGGTACCCATTCCCGCCTCCCAAATTGAAAATAAATTATTAGCAGATAGAAAATAAAATAAGAATACAAATTACTGATAAGGTTTTAGATGAGAGAAGGTTTTATGAAAAGAACAAAAATGATTAAAGTTGTTAGCAGAAAAATCGAGATTAGTTGCCTCTTGAAAATTGCAAAACTGTCAACACCAAATATATCTATGAATTCGCAATGTTTATTCGCATATATAGTTGAGAGATTTTATTCCATATTTTGTATTGTGTGTTTGAGGTACGCGGATTTTATTGCTGTTTCGAGTATTATGAGTGTGGATGTCTTGATTGTAAAGTGACTTGATGTTAGTGGGAGTTGATTGTTGAGTAATTTGTAGGATGGTGCTTGTGATTTCATGTTTAGGAAGGACATTGGAAAAATGCCGGAAACTGTAATTAACAATAATACAAAATTGTAACTGTAATTAACAATATTTATAATTAACAACAATAAACAATCAACAACAAGTATTGGACGGTTAGGGTAGCATCGGGGTGTTTTAATACCGGAATTTTTTTTAGAACCGGGACTAAGGTGCTAATTTTTTTTAAATCCCGGGATTCCGGTGCTGGCACCCGGAATTTAAATATTTAATTTTTCTTTTTATAATAGTTGTAACAAATGTTCCATAATAATTTATTTTTAGGAAACATTGATTATTAACTAAAATCCAATAATATAAAGGCAGCTGCATAAAATAACAAAAAAAATCATGATGCAATAAAAAACTCATTCTTAGTGAAATTCTTTATATGAAACTTAACCTCAATAAGATCAAAGTGTCTAAGATTTCACCATTTAATAATAATAATATTAATAAAACGTTTATTCGTCAATAGATTTTTTTTTACAATATTACATATTTTGTTCTTTTTTCATTGATTCTATTTTCCTAGAATTTTTTCATTGAATCTATTTTCCTAGAATGTAGCTGGTTTTCAGCAGCGCCTTCGGTAGTGATTATTCTAGAAATAAGATCCCTGAGGCGTGTGTGCGGTCAAAACATGTATCGTGTGAGAAAAGTGGAGATCCGCAAAGAATAGAAGGCTGATGTAAGCATAATGAGTATGATTAAGAAAGGGACCCTCAGATGTTTTGGGCGTGTAGAGCGAATGAACGAAGAAAGGAATGTAAGGAGAATATGCGACGCAAATGTGAATTGTAGAAGAAGGAGGGGACGCCCGAAGAAGACAGGCACGATATGAATCAGATACTTGACTCGGACCACGTCAAGTGTCAGAATAATTGAAGAGTACGTATGAATGTGAATGAAGCAAATGCGTGTGCCAAGACCCAGGAGTTTGGCGGTCCATGATGTCATCTTTATGAATGATAAACGGTTTTCATCAAAATCAATATGCCTTTAATCAAAATTCAAAAAGCACCTTTTCAACACATTATTATTCAAACCAACGGTAAATAATGGAAGACACACCAAATAACCGGAATGTTTTAAAATATAAACAATGTGTACTGAAAAATGAATAAAACAAAATAGTGTTGCTTAACCCCACCCTCTATTCACTGAGGGTGGGGTTAAGCATCAAAAACATTCTACAAAAATATACATCAATTTTGAATAATAACCAGGCGTTATTACAATTTAATGCCCAACATTGACATCATTTATCGAGGGGTATATTCACGTGGAATATATTTGAATGTAATTTAAGAGTACCTATGAAGCAAGTTGTGAGATTCACACTTGAAAAACGTTTTTCGACAGTAAATAATTGATATAAAGAACCATCGCACCCCCCACTGCGTGCGGTGGTTTACAGTTCACGTGTTTCATAAAGCCCCATATTCTTATAAAATTATTCCTAGTAGATTTAATAATATAATGTTCCGGCTGATGAATCCAACTTGCACATGATTAATGACACGAGTTAATTTATCTAATTTAAAACATTTCACATTCAAACGCTTGCATTTGACATTTATCACGTCAATTAATTAGAATATTCAGCAATTAATTATCTATCGGTCTTTTGGGAACGTTGATTTCGATTTAGACTACGGTATTATATCAAAAGAAACATGCAAATAAGTGTTACACGTATCTTTGTAAGGCAATCCAACCTTTAAACCACGAATCTATATTTCATCCTTGACTTTACTCGATTTATGCAGAATCTTCATGTTTAATTATTGTAATGAAGGTTAAGGATTAATTAGCACGAACGTGATAAATTTTTCAAGTTCATTAAGTTACGGGTGTTTATAGGGGATAAATAAATCAACAATTAATTGGGAAAATTACAGTTACACGTAACTACACGCACATACAATTTATTACACAATGTATAAAATAATATGTCTAGGTTAGGTTAGTTTAGATTATTTAAATAAATGAAGACAATATAGGCGAAACTCAATCGAAAATCTGGAAACAGAAAAATCAGAAAAACATATTTTCGATTGAGTTTCGCTTATATTGTCTTGATTTATTTAAATATTAAAATTTGAGGTTTTACTCATAAAGTTAAAATAAAAAAATAGTTTAGATTAGTTTAGGTTAGATTAGTTCAGGTTAGGTTATTCTGGGTTGAGTTAGGTGAGGTTATGGTAGCTTAGGTTAGGTTAGATTACACTACACAAACAAAAAGTTTCGTGATGCCATATAATTTAAACGAAACCTAAAATATTTCAGAAGATACACAGCGTTAGAATGACTAATTAACAAAAGCTCAACCATTTATGCGCGGTTTCTTCTTTCCATACTAACGTGTAATTACAAAAAATTGAAAAGATAAAATATTAACAAACATTTTATAATAATAATAATAATAAGTCTTTTTATTCTGGACTTCTGTTAGGTATGAATACTAAAAAATAGTTTGTTATAATATATCCCGAAGCTCTGTTTGCCTCTTGGCATAGACCTCCTCTAATATTTTCTAACTCTTCTCCATTGATGTTCAGCCGTGAGTTGGTCATACCTTTTAGCACTTGGTAAATAATTGCTTCTATTGAGAATTCGTCATTTATATCCGACGGCCGCCGTTTAGTCTAGGGGTAAGGGTCTCGATTCACAAACCGAAGGTCGCGGATCGAATCCCGGCGTGCGAAAATAATTTTATTTTATTTAATTAATTTGTGTTATTTCACAACTAATTTATTTAAAAAGAATATTAGTATATTTGGGGAACGTTACAGAGTGGAAGATACTCTCAGTACCGCCCTGGTGTAAGACCACCATTCAGAATTGAAACGTTGTTTGAAATGGCTTTAGCCGTGTTTGGTGACGAGATCTGATGGCCGAATTACCCCACCTTCCTCTTCGTCATCTCCTTCCCCTTCACATTACCTTCAGTCTCACAAGATACCCCAATTCGGGATGCCGAAGTCTCACTGGCTCTAGATGGGAGCAGCGTAGACTGTTGTGAGGTATTCATACAAAAAAATCCAACCTCACTTTGGCTTGATCACATTTAAACAATCAAATAACAAAAGATCCTCAATTTTTGAACGAATTCAACACCGCTGATGCAAACTGATTTTTTAACTCCTGGTGTGCCAAAAACCATCCCACTGCTCTCGAATTAGTGGTATTTTGAACCTTAAAAATGCTACTAGCATACTAAAATATATTTTATTCCCTTCCAAGAAAGTTAGGTATCTTAATATTATTCTAGTTTGTCGTTTCATCACTAGGAAATACGATTATTTTATCTGTGAAAAGGCGCTTAGCTAAATTCCATGTAAAATATCTTAATAACGTATTTTCAATAGTCGTAGCACTGTATTTATTTACAGGATATTTCCATGTCTTCAATATGTTATTTTTTTATAAAATTAGAGAATTTTTTATAATATTATTGGGTATTTCATAAAATATTAATCGTATCGAGTCCCTCCAAGGCACAGCTGCTCCAGAAAGGTTCAGACTTAGGGGTGCCCGACTGCCCAGAGTGCCCAGCGCAGCGCCCAGCCTCCGAGGTGTTTCGTTGCATTGTTTATTAGTACACCATTAGCGCTGTAATCTTCGCCTTTAGATAAACGACGGTGTTACAGATACATAAATTATTTGAAAATAATTTCTCCACGTGAACCTCTCTTAGTAACATTTAAACACGCCACAATACTGCCAAGACCCTTGGAAGAGAACGAATAAAAAGATTGTTTTACTTCACAGATTTGTAAAATCACTTTAAAAGATTGGTTTTCGCTTTCCACCGCGGGGTCGTAGCAACTTGACTTATGAAGATGACGCGTTTGCTCCGAGCGTAAGAGCATTATTTTATTTGTCACTGACTAATGTGAAATATGGCCAAGGCAAATTATTTGAAACAAAGAAACGTCTGAATGCCGCCTTTCGTTTATTAAGTGTAATTTTTTTCATAGTTGTGAAATATGTGATATGGCTTCTTGAGAGATTTACGGCCAAAATATGGAGGGAGAAATTAAAAATGCTATCTAGGATGTGCATACCAATCGACTAGTTCATTTTTAACGACAATATTTAGTGGGGTGTTAATTTTATTTCATGATTGAAAGGTTGTTTTATCTATACCAATATTATAAATGCGAAACTGCGTAAGTTTGTTTGTTACGCTTTAACGCCTAAACCACTAAACCGATTTTAAAAATTCTTTCACCAATATAAAACTACATTATCAGCGAGTAATATAGGCTATATATAATGGTATACTCCAATGTAATGAAATTTGTATAAATGAAAATGTGTGCGACGACAGGGAAGAAAGGCAGGGGGAAGGTGGGGTTCGCGGAAGGGAAGAGACGAGGGAGGGGAAAGGCGGGGAAAGTGGAAGGGAACGGGAACGCACGGGAAAGGACATGCAGGGAGAATAAATTTATGGCATTGCAACGCATGCCGGGTACCAGCTAGTTTATAATAAATCTATAGGATTGTAACCGTGTACTTGTTACTGGTTAATGATACTACTTCTTTGCGTGAGCCACTTCATTAACATTTGACATTTTGAATGTTTAATTCAAAAGGTGATTATTCTAATGTTTGTTTATGATTTTAAATGACAACCATTAGGTATATCAACATTAAAAACATTACATGGAAAATAAAGTTGTTTATTTGTGAATAATATAACTGTAATATGTTTATTTATTTATTGATTAACGCCCTTTTTCGGGGCTTTCATATATGTATGAGTGGTAAGAAATATACAGTATTTATTGTACATATCTGAACTGCCTCAGTAACAATATTTTATATTTGTTTAAAGATAAATTGAAGATGTCCACTGACTTGGTATAATTGTTTTCCTCAATTGGTATTCTGGGCAAAGAGGAATACACATGGTAGTTGGTCGCAGAATTTCTACAATAAAATAAATCCTGACTTCTAGTATTACATAGTGGTGTCCGGAAGCTTATCAATTCAAGCAATACCGAACTTTCAACTATATCATTTAGAATTTTATATAGAAATATCAAGTCAGTGAAAATTCTTCGGTCCGACAATTTGAGCATATTCATATTATTTAATAGAGTGTTGTGGTTGAACATAATTGCTGGAATACCCATTTTAAAATTAAAAAAACGTAAGAATTTGTTTTGTTTTCTTTCAACAGCTTGTACATGTATATTATAATGTGGGTTCCAGACGGGAGAATTTTACCCAAGTTGACTTCTTACATAGGCAAAATATTACAGTTTAATACACTTTATATTGTTAAAATTTCTAGTTAGCCTAGTTATAAATCCCAACATTTTTAAGCCCTTATTACAGATTTCTGTAACATCATAATATTACTCGTCTCTTTAAAGTCCTAACCTCCAAGCAATTCCTCGCAAGAAACGATGTTGTATGGAATCGACTTGATGAATGTGAATAGTTCTTTAGGTATACCTTAAAACTTAACATTCTTAACATATTTCACTTAGGAAATGTAATCATGTCGATACATTATGCTTCTTTCTTCGCCTCTTTTTTAGTGTCGTGCAAATACATATTATGCTGGAATATTGATTTATCAAATAAAATATTCCACTGCCCGCGGCGCGGCGGAACCAAACTTAGATGAATAATATCGTCGGTGAATACCTTCTTTGCATTCTCCTTAGCCGGAGAATATGCCTCACACACGAGTTAGAGGTGGGGTAAAATAAATAACGTCTGAAGTTAGGAAACGTAATTATCTAATTTGGCGATTATTCACTCTCGACTAGTTATGATTTGTGCCTTGAGTTTGCGCGGGCTTCTTTCATATCGAACGTTGAAATATCTCTGAATTAATTTGGGCATAAAAACTGGACCCCTAAATTTCACACGCTTTATAATTCGCTAAGTCGATCGCTCATAACTGATGAGCAAGTTTTATAGACTCCTAAGCAGTTTATGACTTAAATTGGGGAATTCTTTAAGCGCCGAGGAATAATTATCGTTGTTTTCAATTGAATTATTACGCTGTCGAAACTCTTGAAACTGAGATAATTTAATTTGCTTATTTCACACGATCATCGTGAACGATAGAAAGCCTAATTTTATTACCTGTAATTGATTTGAATTAGAAAAATATGGAGTTAGCGTATGGTTTCTGTGATATATGCATGTGAAAATTTAATTCTGCTCCGATACCTACCTTAGTATTTAAGGAAGGTAGATTTTCAATATAGGTATATCTGGTACGTGTGTTTCAAATCGTGATACTGCACAAGAGTTCTAACTGCCGGGACACGGTGGAACCACGGGATCCCATTTTAATACATTTAGAACGATGTGTAGCTAGGGGAATGGGGAGAGGGTTGAGGTCACCCTTCTTCTTCTTCTTCGTGTGGTGGTGGAGAGTTGTTGGAGGTCATAATTGGATGCTATGGAAACATACACACTGATTATAGTGCAATTTAGAGAATGAATCCACATACATTTTACCGTTTATCACATATTTTTAGGATTTATAAAAAGAAATATTAAAAAAATCTTTTAAAAAATATTTCACAGCAAAGCTCGTGTTAAAAAGGCGAGAAAAACGTATGTCAACCGCAGTTTGTTCGTTTTTTTTTTTATTAAGAGCAAATAATAATAAATAACGATAAATAAGAGAAAGTAAAAAAAGAATGATAATAAAAATAAATTTATTATTATTTTATTTTATTTACGTACATAAAACAGATAATAGAATAAGTAATCTAACACAAAGAAGAAGAGGATATAAGGAAGAACACAGAAAAATGAAAAGTAAGAAAAAAGGGATATCTAATATAATAATTTAGTTGTACCATATAAGTTAATTAATAATTTTGAATTTTTTATAATTATTTTTAATCTTAATTTCAAGGGTAATTCGTTAAACCATTTAACTCCAATATATTTGTAGAATTGTTGGGCTGTGGTGGTGTAACAGCGCGGTTTTTTTTTTTTTACATTAAATCCACACAGGAGGCCCTGAGGAAAATAATTTCCCTCAGGGCCTATGTCATCTGGGATGCTGTGTGGAGGGTCTTTTTGAGGAGAGGAAGGAATGAACATTGGTCTTGAAGAGACCCATGTTATAGGAAGGAGGAAACACAGAGGCCGGCAAATCATTCCACAGCCGAGCTGTTGAACACAAGAACGAGTCGAAGAAACGACCCGTTCTCATGTGACAAATGTCAACCATGTACAAATGTTGGGCACGCGTTTGGCGTGTTTCCCGACTATATACCGGTGCCGAAGGGATCAATGATGCTAGTTCCTCGGAGCATCTTCCATTGTAATACCGGTAGAACAAGGATATCATTCCCACCCGACGCCTGTGCTCTAAAGATTGCAATCCGTCTGTTAAGGTGGGAGAATCTATTAAACGGACCGCCCGTTTCTGCACAGAGTCGAGGGTATTTTCCAGGTATTTTGGAGCTCCAGACCAGAGGTGGCTGCCAAATTCAACCGTGGGGCGCACTTTAGTCATAATCCAAGGATATTTGTCCTATTGCTGTTTGAAAAAAGAGTTAAGCTCACATTTTTGAAGCAATCTTTGCGTATTTGTAAAAGCGTAATTTTTTTATAAATAATATGAAGTAAAGGGACCTCAAATTTTTGAAATAATTTGATGGTGGGGTAATCGCACGGCTTTTTTAGAATTATTTTTATTAATATTCTTAGGATAATTTCTAAAGGCAAAATAGAAGTTTTGAATGCACCACCCCAGCCAACAATTCCATATTGTAATACTGATTAAATTAGGGAATTCCACATTGTAAAACTGGTCGCTAAGCACAGCATAAGTTATTTCAGCAATTATTTGATTCTATGTGGTGGTCTTTCACCAGGACCATACTGAAGACTGCGAGTATCCTACACGTTGGGATGATGTAGATTGTAGATACTTGTTGTAATTTAATATTTTGCATGAATGTGAATTCTGTATGTCCATGTAGAAGAATCTTATTAGATTATAATAAACCGTCGTTGTTTCGTTTTTGCTGCACGAAGGAAGGTGTCGCAAAGTGCAGGTACCACAACTTGTCGTTGCGTAAGCCATGTTTATGTCAAGTCGTTGAATAATATGCTACCTGAAAGTCAGAGTTCAGAATGTGCGTGAATATAAATAATTCATAAGGTTATAAATCTGTGCGAAGTGAGAAGTTACTTGTCTGTGCATTTGTAACATTGTAATTCGTAAACGCATCGCAATGTTTTGACCAGTCAGATTAGGGTAATTTATTCATTGGGGCATTTAGAGGTTAGGAAACATTACACCCAAAGCTGTTAGATAAAGAAATGAATGAATCTGTGGCTACCGGATTTCTGTTTCAATGGATATGGAATGTATTTTTCTGATTGATGTGATAGAGTCTATTTCTCCTCAGCAATCTCACGTTTTTTGTCTTGTCCTAATTAGGAAAATCGAAATATCGATTTTGGATTAAAATTGCGACTTTGATTTACCTAAACATTTATCTTACATATAAACATGAATCGCTAAATAGTTATTGCTATTGTTGCTAAGCGCAAATCTCGAGATGAGCTGAACCGATTTCGCTAATTCTTTTTTTAGAATATTCCTTGAAGTACGAGGATGGTTCTTACGGAAAGAAAAATTAAGAAAATTGGGCAGAAAATTGAATAATTTCAGTAAACTAAACGACACTAATGACACTTTGAAAATAAATCAGGATTCTATTTTTGAAAATCTTTAAGTTGATAAATTTATTTAAAGTAGGTACTCCCCTAATAGTTTGAATCGAATCAAGCATTTTAGATATTTTAAATAGGTAGGTACCTATGTTAGGTACCAAATTTAAAATACATGAAAAATGGAAATTTGAATAAAAATTGTAAAAGGTGGCACGCGGGCTGTTTAAAAACTGAATGTACTGGGATTGTATATATGGAAAGCGGGAGGGGGGGAGGGGGGAGGGGGGAGGGGGGAAGGTGGAGGGGGGAGGGAGAAGGGGGGAGGGGGGAAGGAGGGCGTTGAGAGAGGGGGGGAGATGGAGGAGGTGGATTGGGAACCCCCTTACACCATGCGAGCGAAGCCGCGGGAAAAAGCTAGTTTTTAAATATAAACACTACCTGTATTTGATGCGAGTATCGCCAAATTTTCAAGTGTTGTGTGAAGACGCATACATACATACCCCATATTAAGGACACAACCCTTACTTATAAACGTATTTTAAATTTTGTACAACTGATAAACAACCATTTATGATGCGCTAATAATTGCTAATCATTTACAAAAATTACAATTTGATAGGCGGATATGGGTACCGCCGCCCCAGAAACCATTTATTAGAAAACCAACACTCCTGACATAGGTCACCCCAAGTGGTTAGCTACGTTTGGTGACTTAGCAGGGGTGTCTGGGTTGAGATTAGTCTAGGTCTTGGCGGCCAATGCGTTTGCCCTCTTACTGCGTGGCGGGCCGGGAGTAATTGGTTGAGGGAGACCTAACCTAGACCTCTCGACCCATCGTCTTATTAGTATTAAGGTCCACAGTGTAGGTACCGATAAATTTAGTCTAATTTTTCACAATTTCTCTTAAACGACTTATGTAACAGAAATAGATGTTTTGTGAGACTTTCAGTGGCTGGACAATGCAACAATTGAGTGGTATTACCGTAATAAAAAGTAAAGCTTGGCTTATACAGTATTTTTGCAACGAATTCAAAATAAAAAATTGAATTACATGTCTGAAACCTTTTTGAAGATTTTTACTCGTAGGTTGTCATGAATACGTAATGAATACCTCTGAAGTTTCGTGGTGCGAGCGTGAACCATCATGTAAAACCATAAACGTAAATTAATTGAATTTGCAAATTCGAATAATTCATTGTGATCTACCCAGAGGAAGCACGAAAGCTCGCAGTACGAAAGCTCGCCCCGGCACGGAGTGTTACAAATCCTTCGCTCGTACATCACGTCGTATTGGGGGTCCTGATGTATGCGGCCCCTGGCGAGCCCCCGTCGCTTTCCATTTCCTTAATGGGCCCTAATGGCGCTGCGCCCCCGGCCCCCCCGTGCCCCACGCCAGTACCTACTTCAGGATCGCCAGGTTGTTATGTTATATTAGCTAATGAAAAAATGCTCTTTAGAATGTGCTATCATTATTCCTCGATTCCTCGAATATGTGCTCAATACAACGAATTGTTTCACAACGTAGACATTTTTAATTTAAACCTTCAGAAGTATCGAATAGAAGTAACGCGTGCGATATTGGATTGATACGGGGTGTGCAAGGTATCGAGAGTCCTTATCCTATATTCTCCCTCCCCCCCCCTCCTCTCCCCTTCCTCTCCCCTTCCTAAGTGTAAATTTAGCTTAAGATAAATTAAAACTCCATCTAGAAACAATATTAGCATAAGAAACTCTTTTGGCTTCACTGCAGTTAACTTGTATATTTTTATGTCTATTGTATGTATATAAGCTGTTTGTTTCTTACAAATCAAATAAAAAAAATAAAAATTATACAAGATTCACCTAGTTTAACTCCTTTCCTGTATGTGATCATGTACCTAATACTAGTATAATGTATTGACGGCCTCCGTAGTCCAGTGGGTAAGACTCTTGACTCACAATCCGGAGGTCGCGGGTTCGAACCCGGCATGCGCAAATAAATTTTATTTGATTAATTTGTGTTATTTCACAATTAAATCATTTAAAATAATATATAGTATATTTGCGGCATGTTCCAGAGTGGAAGATACTATCAGTATCGCCCTGGTGTAAGACCACCATTCAGAATTGAAACGTTGCTTGAAAATGGCTTTAGCCGTGTTTAGTGACCAGATCTGAATAGCCAGGTACTTCCCAACCTTCCTCTTCCCCACCTCCTCCCCTCCCCACTACCTTAAGCCTCACAACATACCCCAATTGGGGATACCATGGTCTCACTGGCTCCAGACGGGAGCAGTTGAGATTCTTGTGCGGTATTCACTGTAAAAAAAAAAATATATATATATATGCTATAAGTTTGTACTTTCATCTACATATATATGGATGATTATTAATATTATATACTTAATATCTTATGAATCTCGACTACCATAATACGGGCATTTGCCTAGCTTGGTAGTCGAAATACCATGTAAAACAATCCTGTAATAAACAAAATGAATAAAGTTAATTAAAAAAAAAAAAAAATTATTTAATTATTTTTTTGTATGTTTACTAAAATAATGTGATCACCTAATCGTATTTTTGAAGTGAAAACTTTTTTAGCACCGTTGTGATTTGAAACTCGATGAAACGAAATATAGTGACATTAAAAAGAGACGAACACATAAATCTATAGGATTTAGCCTGTGAAGGAATGAGATAGTATAATCGGTCTCCTTTTTGTGCGGTGCTTCGAAACCTCTCCATTCTTGTCTACTTTAGTTTTCTGAAGGTTTCACTTATACCTCGTGTGAATTGTACCCTCAGTTATTTAGTTTTATTAAAGCTAAGTTTATACATGATTATGCCTTAAATGGTCATTACGGTAAGGTATATTATATTTAACACTAGCTGACCCGGCGAACTTCGCGAACCCCCTCAGAATCAATAACTGTTGTGTTAATTTATTAGCTGAATTAAATTCAGTTTTTTTATTAAGTTAAAAATTACACAAGAAAGCAATTATCGATCCGCAACTGTCCCTGTTTTGTATCAGAGATGACAATGAGTACGAATTTATATTTTTGTGATTTTCTTACTTTTCCACTTACTTAGGGGCCATCCATAAATTACTTACACGAATTTCATGATTTTTTTACCCCCCCCCCCGTCCCCCGTCCCCCGTCCCCCGTCCCCCGTCCCCCGTCCCTGTCACATATCGTCACATTTATGAGACCCCTCCCCCCTGGTGTGACATCTAAAAATAATCAAAACAGTAGTTCATTTTTTCTTACATGTGACGTCACAGAGCTGATGACCACCCCATATCCCTAGTCACACTTCCTTCTCCCCTCCTCCCCCCTTAATGTGTGACGTAATTTATGGATGGCCCCTTTACGGGAATTGCGTTTCATTTTCTTTATACGTGTGAGGGAAATTTATTATAATTATTGTATTTTTCCTTTGGAAGGGTGAAGACACAAGTCAACCGTTTGTCTCATTTTCGACTGCTGACATTTAGTGTGTAAGAAAGAGACGCAGCATTATATGTTAAGGAACAAAAGCGAAACAATCAGCGCGTTGACATTTGACGTTTTTGAATTTTTGGAATTCACGCAAACTTCAACTAACGCAACATTGCTACAGCTCTTTCAGAAGACGAAAATTTGTTCCATACAAAATGTATGAGGAAATTAATTTTCTTCGTTACTTTCTTTTTCGTGAATTTTTGCAATTTTTTATTAGTTATTCTGTTATCCGGGGCGGAGAACAAATCAAAGATCATCAAAAACGGTCCAGCCGTTCTCGAGTTATAAATAGTGTAACTAACCCGACTTTGTTTTATATATTAAGATTATATTGAATAATATGTACGATTATAATGTCACAGTTTTTACAGTCCTCCTCACTAGGGTTCCCTGATCTGAGGCGGCCTATAGTAGTATGCTGTGTTATAGCTTTGCTCAAATGATTGACACTCTTCAGTTAGTTCCTTTTTTATGTGAGAGTCCGACTGTTCTCGTCTGGAGCCAGTGAGACTATGGCATCCCCAGTTGGGATATGTTGTGAGGCTGAAGGTAGTGGGAAGATTAAGTAGACGGGAAAGAGGAATGGGAGAAAGTACCTAACTCTTGAGATCTGGTCACTAAACACGACTTAAGCCATTTCAAGCAATATTTCAATTCTGAGTGGTGGTCTTACACCAGGGCAATACTAAGATTATCTCCACACACGAACGTGCCGCAAATGTACTATATATTATTACTAATTAATTAATTATGAAATAATACAAATTAATCAAATAAAACGCCGGGATTCAATCGGGACGCCAATCAAATGAACCCGCGACCTTCGGATTGCTAGTAGAAAGTTTACCCCTCATCCACGGTGGCCGTCAGATGTAGGTAGGTGTATGGTTTCATAATAATTATAATTTATTAATTAATATTAATTATTTACAGCTTTTGTGTAAAATCACCTCAAGGCGCTGTAAATATTTTTTATGGCTACATTATGATACTATTTGAATGTAGGTTATTTATTATGACAACTATAACGTACCATGATTTAATCGATTATGAAAAATAATTTAAAAAAACTAATGCATCTATACTTCCATTTTCTATATTCGCATCGCCGCCGCACCGCCGCGCCGCGGCCGCCGTTTAGAAACAATGTGGAGTGATTCACTAATATCATGATTTTATTTTTATTTATATCAATTATTTGAATTACTTGAAATATTTAAATTAATAAGTAAATTAAAATTGAAATATTTAAATTAATAAGTAAATTAAAATTGAAATATTTAAATTAATTACTTGAAATATTTAAATTAATAAATAAATTAAAATCGATAGGAATAAATGGAAAAGTCTTAGCATGGATAACAAGTTGTTTACATAAAAGACCTCAACAAGTAAAATTACTCAATGAAGTCAGTGATTCAAAATATAGCGACTTTTCAATACCCCAAGGTACAGTTTTGGGACCATTGTTATTTATTATGTATGTCAATGATATATTCCATATTCCACATTGTCTCATACGCTGACGATACAGTTCTACTACTAAAAGCAAACGCCTGGTCTGAATTAAATAGCATGGCAAATACAGATATCAATGCACTAAAATTATGGTTTGATAAAAATCTGTTGAGTTTAAAGACTTAAAAAACCAAAAAAGCAAAAGATCCTGGGTTCGAGTCCCAGCGGAGCCAATATCTTTTCTGATTTTTCTGTCTCCAGATTTCGATTGAGTTTCGCTAATATTGTGTTCATTTAATTAAATACTTAAAAAACCTATTATTTACCATTTTCATTAAAAAAACAAACAACACCTAAAGAAATAAACATAATAAACCACTCAGTGACAAATACAGAAAACCACAAATGCAATATATTATGTACAAACATAGAAAGTAAGACCGATATTAAGTACCTGGGCATAACAACAGACCAGCATTTAAAATGGTCCCCACACATAAATATTCTGAACAACATATATATTATATAGAATAAGGAAACTAACATATATATTTAAACGTTTAAAAGATATTCTAAACGTAAAATTATTTAGAACCACCCACTTGCTTTCATAATTATACAATATGGCATTATAGGATGGGGCGGAACATATAAAAATTGAACAAAAACAATTTACATATCACAAAAACTAATAATAAAAACAATGAAAAAAAAACCATACTCATATTCGTCAGAACTTTTATTCAAAAAATTTAAGGTCAGAAAATTAAGTGCATTATACTTTTACCATGCAACATTACAAATGTATAAAGATAATATTCAAAATAATAAAATAATGTGTCCTTAGAAAGGGGTACCCCAGTAAGGACACGTTTTCTCTAAAAAACTGTAAAAAAAAAAAAATAATAAAAAAAACGAATAAAAAATAAAATAAAAAAATAAAAAAAAGTTGCACCTTTTAAAAAATAACAGAAATCTTAGGCAAACATTCCTACCCCAAAATGTAAAAAAAACAATAGGACAGTTAAATTATAAATATCTCAGAGTTAAATTTTTTAATTCATTACCTGAAAAAATTTAAAACATAAATAACAATATAAAAAAATTTAAAACTCAGCTTAAAAATTATACCGAAAGTTTAAACTGAATAAAAAAAATTAAACCAATATAATAACACCTCCCCAATACACACAAGCTCTGCTTATTTATGGGAGGTAAATCGAATATACCTATATAGATACTATGTTATTAGGTATTGTATAAAATTTATTGTAAATCATATATCCTTTTATGAATGATAAAAAAATCATTTTTTAATACCGCTTAAGAGTCCCAACTGCTCCCGTCTGGAGCCAGAGAGACGTGGCATCTCCAATACGTTGTGAGGCTGAAGATGGTGGGGAGGGGAATGAGACGAGGAAGAGGGAGTTGGGAAAGTACCTGGCTATTCCAATCTGGTCATCAAACACAGCTTAAGCCATTTCAAAAAACGATTCTATAATATTAGTATTGATATTATAAATAGTCATTAAAATAAAAATATGGGGGGGAGAGCAAATAAAAGCATTTAGAGTCATCACAGTGTGGCAAAACCACAGTTTATAATAGGCCTTGAACGCCGAAACAGCCGTCACAATAATAATAGTAAAACATTTGCAAAACTTCATAATAACACCATTCAATTTAATTATTATTTTTTAAATTTGTAAACTAACAAGATTTTTATGCATAGCACAAAGGGTAACAATTATTATTACAAGCAATAATTGTCAGCCTGAGACACTCATTTACATTGAAAAATCTTCCGAGAAAAGATACTTGCCGCCAACGGGACTTGAACCCGTGTCCTTCCGATTGCCGGTCGAATGCTCTGACCACTGAGCTATGGCGGCTTATCAAATACCCGCCAAATAATTCAATATATACTAGTGTTTCATTCAACAATTACTGCTTGTTATATTTTTTCCACCTGAAAACAACCAACTTTATTTTTGCGAGGAAGACATTGTTAGTGTTAAATCCCTCGCTAGGTGGCGTCGAGACAAGTTATGTCTGCATTTATTGGGGAAATACTTAAACTTGTTAAATATTAATTATTATTTTTTAAATTTATAAACTAACGTTTAGACAAGATTTTTATGCATAGCACAAAGGGTAACAATTATTACAAGCAATAATTGTCAGCCTGAGACACTCATTTACATTGAAAAATCTTCCGAGAAAAGATACTTGCCGCCAACGGGACTTGAACCCGTGTCCTTCCGATTGCCGGTCGAATGCTCTGACCACTAAGCTATGGCGGCTTATCAAATACCCGCCAAATAATTCAATATATACTAGTGTTTCATTCAACAATTACTGCTTGTTATATTTTTTCCACCTGAAAACAACCAACTTTATTTTTGCGAGGAAGACATTGTTAGTGTTAAATCCCTCGCTAGGTGGCGTCGAGACAAGTTATGTCTGCATTTATTGGGGAAATACTTAAACTTGTTAAATATTAATTATTATTTTTTAAATTTATAAACTAACGTTTACAAGATTTTTATGCATAGCACAAAGGGTAACAATTATTACAAGCAATAATTGTCAGCCTGAGACACTCATTTACATTGAAAAATCTTCCGAGAAAAGATACTTGCCGCCAACGGGACTTGAACCCGTGTCCTTCCGATTGCCGGTCGAATGCTCTGACCACTGAGCTATGGCGGCTTATCAAATACCCGCCAAATAATTCAATATATACTAGTGTTTCATTCAACAATTACTGCTTGTTATATTTTTTCCACCTGAAAACAACCAACTTTATTTTTGCGAGGAAGACATTGTTAGTGTTAAATCCCTCGCTAGGTGGCGTCGAGACAAGTTATGTCTGCATTTATTGGGGAAATACTTAAACTTGTTTAATATTAATTATTATTTTTTAAATTTATAAACTAACGTTTAGACAAGATTTTTATGCATAGCACAAAGGGTAACAATTATTACAAGCAATAATTGTCAGCCTGAGACACTCATTTACATTTCAAAATCTTCCGAGAAAAGATACTTGCCGCCAACGGGACTTGAACCCGTGTCCTTCCGATTGCCGGTCGAATGCTATTATAAATTTAAAAAATAATAATTAATATTTAACAAGTTTAAGTATTTCCCCAATAAATGCAGACATAACTTGTCTCGACGCCACCTAGCGAGGGATTTAACACTAACAATGTCTTCCTCGCAAAAATAAAGTTGGTTGTTTTCAGGTGGAAAAAATATAACAAGCAGTAATTGTTGAATGAAACACTAGTATATATTGAATTATTTGGCGGGTATTTGATAAGCCGCCATAGCTCAGTGGTCAGAGCATTCGACCGGCAATCGGAAGGACACGGGTTCAAGTCCCGTTGGCGGCAAGTATCTTTTCTCGGAAGATTTTTCAATGTAAATGAGTGTCTCAGGCTGACAATTATTGCTTGTAATAATTGTTACCATTCAATTTGATTTACTTTTAAAATGAAAAAATGATATTACCGGGTTCAAAATCGTATGGAGCTCTTTAACACTTTGAGAGGCAAAAAACTAACTTACTTCTAAAATACTTACTGCATTTAAGATTTATATTATACGGCGACTTATGAATATCCATAGTATACCTACTAATATTCTTGTAGTTTCTACCCCGTTTTGCTTATCTTTGAAAAGTTGAGAAAATAATATATGGAACAAGCAATATGGCGTTGTAACATATTTTTATGAACAGATAAATTTATAAATCTGTAATAAAGTTTATAGGTTATAAACAAACCATCAGCGAATAGCATCTTCATGAAAAAAACCAATTGAACCTTCACGTTTTTATTGAAGCTTACACTATTATTTCTTATAGCTTTAATCATATTTTTTACACATTAAGAACGGTAGCATGTGACCCTGATAAAAAGATTTATTTGCTTTTTACCTTTAAATATCATAAAGTATACGACTAAATAATTAATGATTACTAATTGTGCATAAAGAAACGATATTGAGGGTCACAAAAGATGGTAAGTAATGTGTTTTAGATGAATAGCATACTAAAGGTAAAATAAGAATAATTGAACACCATTACCTTTTAAGCCTATTTTTACACAGTCATAAAGTAATTCGATTATAACCATAGTGAATTCATTTAAATGATGTGATTACCATATAAAATTTGTAACAAGATTTCTACTTGACTCGAATAAAGTGCAAGATACCTACGGCTCACGCCAGCATGTTGAACAGTAGGCAAGATTATTGATAAATAATAAGTCTGGATTGACAAAGAACATTTATTAATATGCAATTAATAATTCAATTATGGTAGAGCAAAGACATTTAAAAATCAAGGCGTGACAGGAGCGTAAACCTGTTAAAGGTAAAATGGTTGCAATAAATAAATCAGTAAATACCGTCAAAGCTATGAAGAATCTAATTTTAAAACAGGGCGCCAGCCAAGGAAAGCATCCTGGCAAAATTTATTAACAGTGAACCCATAAACTAAATTAATTGTATTTCATTTTGTCTCACACGTGAACGAAGTCCCAAATTCCACCAAACTCACGGCGCCGTCACCAGCTCCCACCTTCCAGTCGGTTTCCTCCAAACTCTAGCTTGCGGTTAAAACTTGTACTAGCATTACCAGATGCTTACGGCGTACCAACATCAGTATAAAATAAGGGCGTTGTTGACAATTTAAGACGCAGCCAGTAGCTACTTGCTACAAATTAACCAGGTGGAAACCATAGCCAATAGTATGTTTAAACTAGAGGCAAGGAGTTAAAATAAGAAAGACAAGCCATAAACCAACAGAAGATAAAACAGAGGATAATGAATATAGACAATTGACTTCTTTTGGTTGTACTCATAATAAAGGTGTAAAGTCACGTCGGGTAAACAGCTTGCATTTGCAATTGCAACACCGTGCAATTTTTACATTAGGATTAGCAGATACATTATTCCATTTATCTTTTTGTTAACACATGATTGATTATTAAAACAAAACAAACAAATTTACCTCACACCGTTCATAAATCCAAAAAAATATATTTTAAAAACTTAACATTCAGAACGATCGCGTACACTTGACACATATGCGGGGAAGAACATTCATACCATTGTTTAAGGGGGTATAAATAGAGAAAACCGGAAATATGTCATTTTTAAATAAAATTGATTCTTTTCCATAATATATATATATATAAATTGATTTCGAAAGATTGTTCTTTTATCTAGTAAACGCATTTTTTTGAAATTTGAGAAAAAAAATTGTTGTTTGTTTTTGGGGTGTTATGCCGTGTTACGCTACCTTCTCCTTTAGTCAACGCCAACATCCAAAAACAAACAACAAAAATACTTTTGGCCGTGAAAATCTAAAATCATACTTGAGAAAAAATGTTTATTTTTAGTATAATAAGGTACCATAGGTCGTTGGCAGATTTGTTAAATTTTCAAACGAAAAATCTAATTTTACAAGACATATTTCATATCATGTAAACAATTGTAAATCAATACGTTTTATGGTAAACACATGTTTTAAAATTTTAATTTTAGTTCAAATAAAATCATTAAAAAAATATCAAAACACTTATTCATGACGAAAAATTTTCTATTTTGTCTATCTATTTACGGTCTTACAAAATTAAAATATTTCAAATTTTTTTTGCACATTTATTTTGCTTAGACATTATTGAAAAATTATAAATACTTATAATAAACAAAATTATTACAAAAAGTACATAATTTTAATAGTTTTATCACGCCTTTCAGCATTTTTCGATGTAGGTATAAATTAAAGCAAATTTGGAATGAATTAAAATCGTCATTGATTTATAATTTAAAAAAGCTAGTACGGAGAATAATTAATCTTTCTCATTGGAACCGCCCTGTATGATCGTAAGAAAATCTTTCGACAAAATGTGGATTTTCGTTCGCTGGCTGGTTAAAGGCCCTTAAGTGTGCGTACTTTGCTTACAATACGCACTTGGGAGCAAAATGGTCGGGAATAACTGTATTTAAACGCCAAAAATTTCAATATTTCAAATTAAACAGGCGACTTTTTTAAAAAGTATATTTTATTTACTTACTAGCTGGTACCTGGCATGCGTTGCTATGCCATTTAATAACGACATTGTTTCTTCCTGCGTGTCCTTTCCCATTCGTCCCATTATCCTCCCCCCCATTCCTCTCCCGCGTCTTCTTCCCCTCTTGCGTTTCCACTTCGCCTCCTCCACCTTCTCTCTCCCCACTCCACTCCCCCCTTCCCCCGTCCCGCAAACCCCCCTCTCGAGTTCCCTTCCCCCCTCCCAGGTTCCCCTCCCCCCCTCTCCATTGTTCCATAAATTACATTTATTTTTCAAACAGCTCGCGTACCACCTATTACAATTTTCATAATGCCAGAGCTCACCAGTAGTTTTATACAAACCTTGTCCTGACAATAACGAACACAGCAAAAAAGAATTGTTCTATTTGGTGCAGTCGTTCGGAAGTTATGGGCGTACATACATTTCGGCGATTCATTTTTATTTATATAGAAGATAGATAAAATTTGACATCTTATACCATTGTATTATTTTCCAAAACTATTATATTATTATAACGAAATATCTACATGCTTCAAAATCATTTTCATGTAAAGGGGCAAGTGTACGCACTAGTACTACTGTATTAAAATATAACTAGCCGTTGGAAACAATAGTTATATTATTTCAACGTCCAACGCTGTTGAAAATAATTAGCGCCAACAGTTGAAATATAATACCTACATGCGAATATTATTCAACGCAGTCAACGATTCAACTGCCTAATAAATAAAAAGGGTTAAGAGTTTGTACTTCGTGAACAACATTACTCGATATTTTAAATGGTCTTTTGGTTATGTACGTACCTACTGCACGTTTTTTTTATTTTCCCATCCAATACGGCCGATACTCAGCGCCATGGAACAATCAAATTTATCAACGACAAGCAAAAAAATAACCTATTGATAATTGTCAATGTTTTGTACCTATTGTTTTCAACGGTGTTGGAATGATTAAGTCAAAAGGGTCAAGAGATCACACTTCGCGAACGATATTATACCCAATTACACAAGGTCTTTTGGTAATGTACATACCTACTGCACGTTTTTTTTTTATTTTCCCGTCCAATACAGCCGATACTTAGCGCCAAGCAACAAGCGAATTTATCAGTGACAAGCAAAATATATCTTCAACAGGATAATATTTTCAACACCGAAACCAACGTCTTCCAACAGTTTCAACTTTCAACGTTATTATAGGATTATTATTACGTGTGTGTCGCGTGGGGCATAGAGATAATAATAATTAATAATACATCAATGATTCGGGGAACCACCCGTTAAAAGGGATTCCTTAATACGATTTTGATATATTTTTTGTTAGTATCGTGTCGATCTCCTATTATAGTTGCGTCAACGTCGACGTTATTTTCAACAGCTATTTTCAACAGTTGAAAATTGCCAACGATAACGACGTTGGCGTTGGATAGAATTATCGTCAACGCCCAGTACTAGTACGCACCCACAAAACAGCATATCCTCGCACACTTATACTTACCCGTATATACAATTATACTTGCCTTACACTTATATTACCCAATCTCACAAATACTAAACAGATGTAAGTTAATCTGCATGAGAATTGCTTATTTTCTACCATGAAACTAATGTTTTTTTACCAAAAATTGTCAAAGACTACACCGTTATGACAGAATTGGTTACACAAAAGTTGCCATCAGCAACAGAGGTACCTAATAATAAAAATAAAAATAAAAACAATGAAAAAATAGTTTACTTGCCAATTTTTATTCTTGACGTAGGGTTCTCTCTACACACCACGTGCTTCAAGGCGACCTGAAACGGAACGGAATTGAGGGATGCGCGCAGATGAAGCAAGCATGAATTAGTATCAAGCCGCGTACTCATCAGTGGCGGATACAGAAAAAACTCAAGGGGGGGGGGGGGGGGGGCTAAAGATTTAAGAAAACTAAAAAGTAGACATCGGGGAGAATACGACGAACCGCACAAAGAGGAGACCGACTATATGATCTTGGCAGCCACCTCTGGTCTGGAGCTCCAAAATACCTAAAAAATACCCTCGACTCTGTGCAGAAACGGGCGGTCCGCTTAATAGATTCGCCCATCTTAACAGATGGATTGCAATCTTTAGATCACAGGCGTCGGGTGGGAATGCTATCCTTGTTCTACCGGCATTACAATGGCAGGTGCTCCGAAGAACTAGCGTCATTGATCCCTTCGGCACCGGTGCATAGTCGGGAAACACGCCAAACGCGTGCCCAACATTTGTACATGGTTGACATTTATCACATGAGAACGGGTCGTTTCTTCGACTCGTTCTTGTGTTCAACAGCTCGGCTGTGGAATGATTTGCCGGCCTCTGTGTTTCTCCCTTCCTACAACATGGGTCTCTTCAAGACCAATGTTCATTCCTTCCTCTCCTCAAAAAAACTCTCCACACAGCATCCTAGATGACATAGGCCCCGAGGGAAATTAATTTCCTCAGGGCCTCCTGTGTGAAGTAAATGTAAAAAAAATACTATCTCATTCTCTCGCAGGCTAAAACATACAGATGGATGTGTTTGTCAAATCACAACGGTGCTAAATAAGTTTCCACTTCAATAAATAAATAAAAGATTGACGGGCCGCACATTTAAAACTTGGCTGGCCACATGGAGCAGCGTGTATTCCCTTGAATGCAGCCTTGTGGGGAATTCCTATTATGTATTATGTATTCCTCAAGGGAATACACGATCAAGGGAATCAAATACTTGAGTCGGGCCGTGTTAAGGCCCTTAACTTAAGGGTACCTTTACATGAAACGACGTATGAATGTGAATGAAGTAAAAGTTTCAATTTAGGAGGCGAGTGTGGGTACCGCCGCCACGGGAATTATTTATTGGATAAACAACACCTCTGCTGTAAGTCATCCCAAGTGGATCGCTAAGTTTGGTGACTTAGCAGGGATGCCTGAGTTCGTGGGATGAGATATTTCAAAGTAGCGGCGGAAGCATTTGCGTGGCGAGCTGGAAAGGACTGGTTGAAGGAGACCATTTAACCTCTCCAGCAGGAATTCCTCGACCCATTTCCTCGCATCGCAGTGGGATTTAAAGTTTCATCCGTCCATCTCTCCTGGACACACTAACCCAGAGAGTCCTAACAACCTATCATACCTTTTTCCTTCCACTATTTCCTTTCTCTAAAATAAAATGACCCTTCACATAGCATCTCCAAAGACATTTTTTTTTAATAATAAAATAATAATAGGTATATTTTGTAATAGTTACCCAAAAATGACAGTGGAAAAGTTTATGTATTCGGGTAGTATATTTACGAGAGATGGGGAGTCTGATAGAGATATTGGAAGAAGGGTAAATGCAGGTAACTCCGCATTTATGGAGGACTGTACGCCGTTGGCGCTAATAAAAAACTGTCGAAAGAAGCGAAGCTAGCAGTCCACAATGGAGTGCTTTTTTTTACATTAACTCCACACAGGAGGCCCCGAAGAAAATGATTTCCCTCGGGGCCTATGTCATCTGGGATGCTGTGTGGAGAGTCTTTTTGAGGAGAGGAAGGAATGAACATTGGTCTTGAAGAGACCCATGTTGTAGGAAGGAGGAAACACAGAGGCCGGCAAATCATTCCACAGCCGAGCTGTTGAACATAAGAACGAATCGATGAAACGACCCGTTCTCATGTGACAAATGTCAACCGTGTACAAATGCTGGGCACGCGTTTGGCGTGTTTCCCGACTACGCACCGGGGTACCAACCCTGATTTATGGCAGTGAAGCATGAAACTGGCAGAGGAAGGACTAAATGCTATAGAAAGCCATATATGATAGTGTGAAACAAGCGTAAAAAGTAAGATTAAGAAAGGGATGCTTAGATGGTTTAGACATGTAGAGCGAATGATTGAAGAAAGATTTATTTAGGGTGGCCAAGGCCCCGGCCATACTTATATACTTATCTACGAAAATTGAGTACGTAATTTATATTAATTTGTCGGTGACCTAAAGGAAATTTTCTATTACGTTGTTACCTACAATTATTACATATTTATTTATTTTTATGACAAATCGCGAGCCATCTTATAAAATCTAAATTTGTCGTAAATTGTTATTTCTTTTAAAAAAATGTTAACTAAAACTGAGTATTTATTGTTTTTAATAAAAATAAATGACAGTATAATATTGTGACGCGATGTTCTCCAATCGAGTATCTTAAGTGTCGTTTAATGTAAATTTTACTAAACAAAATCGAAAATCTTACAATTAAAACATAACATATAGCTATGTGATGACCACGTGTTAAAATTATTTTATAACCATCAACAAGTTGAATAAAAGATACTTCTAGACTTATAAAGTATAGTGGTATCTGATGACAAAATGTATTCTCGAACAAAGTTGGACTTACTAAATACTTTTGGTTAATTTATTTCAAATTGGAAAAAACCTCACGCTGTTTTCTATAAGGTCGCAAATCCGATATTCTTGATTTAATTACGACAGATCGCATTCATTAGATAAGGTGAAATCAACACCGAGTTGAGTGACTTGTTCACAACTACTGAAGACCATTTTCGTTATTTGTTTTTGGGGTGTTATGCCTTGTTGCGCTACCTCCTTCTTTAGCCAACGTTTCGGACATCGTTGCAGAGTCCATCATCAGGACATCTACCGGATCTGCCGGATCTGCCCTGATGATGGATACTGCAACGATGTCCGAAACGTTGGCTAAAGAAGGAGGTGGCGCAACACGGCATAACACCCCAAAAACAAATAACGAAAATGCTTTTGGCCGTGAAAATCTTGAAACTTATCTACTGAAGACCAGTTAAATTTTTCTATTATTTTTATTTTTTTAAAGAAAGACAAACATACCCGGGTTACGAATAATCTGACAATATTTGAAAATCTCCTACTACCACCACAGTAAACGGAATATGTTGCTTGTGTCGTGATGGAGGACCTAGCCAGCCGAGGAATTGAACACGCGATCCCTGGGTGGGACCCAAACAGCCACTGACCGGTGATTCACAAATAATTTACTTAAGGGTGAAATTATTAAAAAGTTGTCTTTTTTAATATTAGCATGCAGTGTTATGCTTCCACGTAATGATAATTTTAAAAGTGTTTCAAAAATATTTAAAAAAAATGCAGGGCAGCCGGAAAGTGAAGACAAAAAATGACCCGGGAAACAATTGAGGTAATCGGATTTTATCAGGGCAAAAATTTGTCGAAAAATGTGCGCTTCCAATATTCACCGTCAGATGTCACTATTCTTTTGTTTATTTTTTTTATTATTCATGATTAGTTTTTAATGTTCACCAATATTGTATTAATATTATGTTAACCAATAATATTCAACATCTTTGACGTACTAGATATATGCTAAAAATACACTATTCACTACATTTTTGGATAAAAAAATAAATTTCAAAAAACACAAATTATCACTAGATAACAGTTGGACAAGCATAAAAATTATTCTAAATTAAAAGATGGATTAAAGAATAAAAAGGCAAAATTACAAACATTTTATAACGTAATGTACTATTGTATAAAACATTCATCGTATGAAAAATCGTACTTTATAATATTTGCCGATTTTTTATTTTTTTCAATAACCTTATTGTTAATGTATGTATTTTATTATTTTTTTTTATTTATTTCATATCTCATTGAATTGTAAGCATGGGTAAGGCACCAAGTGAGGCCCGCTTTATTAAATTAAATGTTTTAAAATATAAGTTATTAAAACAAATAAATAAATGAAAAAAAATGTTATCTCGACCAATCTACAGTAATTGTGTCTCAAGTAAAAAACCCACTTATTACATTATATTTAAATATATTATTTTAAATTGTATTATTTGAATATGCTAACTTATTTCAATTTAAGGGACGTTAAAGTTTCCTTTCTTATACTTAGGTATACTTAAAGTATAAATCAATAGAAATATGTTGTGCTCCTGAAGTAAAGTCAATTTTCCATTACTTCATGTAAAATTTACCAAAACATATTTAAGAACAACATAAATTTCATTGCCCAAATGTCGAAAAGTCATATGCAAATTAGTGATATCAGTTTTCTATCAAAACGGTACTATAGATGACACAAGATTTTCTGAGCCCAATTATACAGCACTGCATTATGTAACTAACATTTTGATCTTCTCATTGCCTGCGTCCAAATTAATCTGTCATGTCCTTATTTAACGACCACACTTTCTACGCGACGACGGTTAATGTGTTTTGCGATGCAATATCCAACGTGTTTTATGATTTAGGGTTCAACTAATTATCGAGACAATGTTTACGATACTAGAAAAGATATCAGCAAGCAATAAACGACTCAATTCAAATGACTTTCAGTATCGGAAAAGCTGCATGATAATTTCCATGCATCGCAAATTGGAAACAGCACGGTGATAAAATAACCACGGAACCTTTGTATGGCTCAAGGCACATGAAAGATGAACCGAAAGGGTTAAACGATGTAACACGGAATTATTATCTCTCATGTTACGGGTACTTTAACCGTAGTTTTAATCTGATCATGAGCGTTAATCGGCGAACTAATCAGGCGTGACCAAATGATTTGTTTAAATTCTGATATATCAAATGATGACCATTCACCGTGACAAATGTAATGAACGCTGTGCGTGTTTTATGGAGAATTAGTCTGCAATAGAAAACACTGCCAGCTTTACCAGATGCAAACATGGACCTGAGTATGTTGTTACAAAACTGGCAGTCATATACATATCCTTGGAAAGAATCATCCTGGTGAACGGATTAAGCAATTCACAAGTAGTCGATACAACTATCACTGTCACAGCACTCAACTATGACTGCTGTGTACTTGAAATAATGGATAACAAAAGTTAACCGTAAGGATTTTTTTAATCTCGTATTTCTATTGGGTAGGAAAAGTTGGCGAAACCAAAGCGAAAATGAAACACATAATCCCCACGTTGAAGTAACATTCTTTATAATATTTTGAAGTATCGTCCATGATTTTTAACGTCTTTTTTGTCTATAGCTAATATTTTTCGTTAATGCATAAGAGACATGGTTAAAACGACCAAAAACTGATAAAGTCTGAAACCTTTAGGTCGGCTTGGTTTTTGGACTGAGGTGCATAGCGTGTAACCTTGTTCTTGGACCTCTTTTCGGGGGTGGCGGGTTGGCCCCGAAAAATTGAACTTCAGAGCTTTTATCAATTTGGAAGGCGGGTATGTACTGTTACCCCGGGAACCATTTATTGAATAACCAACACCTCTGCCATAGGTCACCCCAGGTAGTTCGTTGCGTTTGGTGACTTAGCAAGGGTGCCCTGGTTTACGGGATGAGGACTGTCTGGGTCTTAGTGGTGGATACGTCTGCCCAGCGGTTGGCTGGTTGAGGGAAATCATTTAATTCTCCAACAGGACTGTTCACCCCCTCACGTAGTGGGAGGGATGAATTTAGTCGTCCGTCACTCCTGAACACAATGACGTCCACTCATAACTTTTTCCTACCCAGACCTTTCTCTCCTTTCTTTCCTTAAAAAAACCCCCCACACAGCATTCCCAAAAAAGACAAGAGCCCTGAGGGAAATTAGTTTCCTCAACGCCTCCGTGTGAAGCTAATAGAAAAAAAGGTTTTTTTTATTATTATTTTGTGTGTCCTGTAGGTACGAGTATGTATAAAGCAGTAATATTGAAAAATAATTCATTTTCCTTGAATAAAATAAGTAAATAAACATAATGTAGGTATTTAATATATGGAAAAAACAAACTGGTAAACACTAATGTAAGGTCTTAGAAAGCTTTGAAAGAAATGCTTTTGTACTGCAAATTAAACGCTTTTTTAAACCCAAAATTTCCCATCGAAAAATTTTTTTTGGTACGATTAAAAATTCAAAACCATTCAAAATCTAAGGGTCTTGATGCACAGTGTTATTGTACACAGTCTTAGCTTTCCATTAATATAACGTATATAATATGAGCAGTGTTTAAAATAATTTTCTCCACGTGGAATGGGGCATTTCCGAGACAAAACTATTGAAAATAAAATACTCTAACATTTTTACTAATTTACATGTTTAAAGTTGTACTTATCGTTTTTTTTATTTCATGAAAGAGTCCTGAAAACACTTGGAAACCCTAATTCGATTGATTGGGTGAGTAAAAATTGCTTCACCGACCAATGTCAACCCAATTAGACTCAAGACCGATTTTCCAATGTCGCCAGTGGCAGTGGCTCAATCATCTTTGATTTATTTGCTTATTATTGGTGCGGAACTTGTTGTACAATAGTTCGTTGATATAATAGAATAATGACTTCATTAAATCATGATTATGTACCCTGAACGATATTGCCATCGATGTGAAAAACTAGAACGTAAACGGATTGGTGATTATTTAAATTGTGATTTTTAAGGTGATCCAATAGTCCAGGAAAAAATCGAAATCGGAATTCACGCCCCTTTTTGGGAGGATTTAAAAAATACTTAAGAAGAATCTTTTGAAAAGGTTGGAAAAGGTATTTGAGATTATTTTTACAGGTTGATTTCGTAATTCTCTGCCCACCCCTGCGGGGAAACGCCGTGATGGTTGGTTAGTTTTTTTAGTTAGTTGATTTTGTAAAGGCCTATAAAAAACATTACCTCATTTTTACGCATTGCTTATTGTAATAACAACGCAATTTAAAGTTGATTTCACGGAACCGAGCGACGCGGAGTCTGAGACATCTATTCCCGGTTGCGGCCGGGACGGAACTGATACAAAATGGGTGTGGCAAGTCTGTAGTCCTTAGGTGGACGGCATAGGGTTCATTTTGAAAATCCAAATTCGTCGACTGCCGGCCGTATTGTAAAATAAAAACGCAAAAATGCATATTTTATTTTATTTTGTGAAGTTCGGGCGTAAATATATTTTTTTTGCCATTATTATAAAAGAAACTGAATTTTCCACATTATAAAATAAAACCAATGGGTTTATAAATAGGAGAGTTTGCACTTGAAAGTGGTTTTTATAGACCTAATACTTTATTTTTTTCTAAACTTATTAAAAGAAAAGAGGGCCAAGATATGTTCTACATGCAGTATTTAATTGAAGCATCTATAATATTCAAAACAATAACATATGATTTTGTATATTTTGCAATATTTCGTATGGCTTCATCTTAAATAAAAAAAATATGTCTTACAAATTTCACATCACAATATGTGCATTATAACGACCACCATATTAGGCTCATGCTCATAGTTAAAAAAAATATTTTTTCGCAGAGACGAAACATTTCACTTTTGTATTAAAATTTAACAGTTTTGCCGGTGCAGGCCTTATTATGGTATAAAATATTGATTCAGCACATATCTGACTCTGAGTATAAGAGGAAAGTTGAACATGGGCACAATACTAGGTTCACAAAGAATGAAGGCATGCTTGTACCTAAACATAATAATAATTACGGACAGCGAACCCTTGAGTATAATGTGCCTAAAATATATAATATGCTACCTGGTAATATTAAGAAATGCGAATTTCCAAATAGAGTCAGATATTTGCTGAAAACATGGCTACTAGGTAGAAATAATTTGTATTAGACGATTTAGTTTTACTATTGATGTGTAAGTTTATTGTTATTGTATAAATTAAGGTCTAAGTTGTAATCTGTTAAAAGTTGTAATAAAAATCCTGTTGACAAACTACTTAGTAGTTTAACGGGATATATATGAAATAAAAAAAAAAAATAAAAAATGCCCGTATCATGGTAGTCATATGTAGGCTATATTACATTGTAATAATAAGAATAGTAAATATGGGCACAAAAAAGGAACAATTAAAAAAAACATATATAAACTATAGCGAAAACTGTTACTAAAATTGAACTGAATGAAAAAATAGACATTTCAAATAAAATATGAATCAAGACCCCTCTTCTCAAAGAAGGCAAAATCACAGAACTCATTACAACTTTATAGAGTGGGGAAGAGCTCCCAAGAAATACCAATCAATACAAAAGAAAAGTAAAATGTAAAATTTTGAAAAATAAAAATGAAATACATGATCATTTCGTGTAATCTTTAAAAAGCTTGCTACCTTTCAAATATGTAAAGTTGTACACGGGTAGTAAAAATTGATACACCATTATTTAACTTTATGACGGTCATTATCTATATTGTACATTTTAGGAGCGAGGATGATTTGATTATATGTCGATTAATTTTATTATACATTGTCTCAAGTTGCGACAATTTGTCGATTTTATTGAATATCCGAATCTAATTATTTTCACGAGAAAAAATATTTTTTACCCATTCATATTTTCGCTTGCGAACATCCAATTGAGAGAAGTTTTTTGTTCCTTTACCTACGGAAAATGCGGATTCAAAAGATACGTGTTGTTAACTTTTGAATCCGAAAGCCCGCGCAAATTGAAAAAAGCAACGGCAGTCCATTGGTAAGCAGGCACCAGAATGTTGGTAAATTTTGTGGGTAAAAAATTATAATAATAATTGTTATTAATCACAGCGCACGTCACAAGTGCCGGGGAATTAGACGTCCAAGCGTGAAATAAAGGCGTGAAATAACACCGCGGCACTGGGAATAGTTCCGATCCTAATATCATAAATAGTGCCGCTGACAATCGATGATAAACGAGCCTCACCATACTAGAGTTGGGACCTCACAACTGTGGAGGCTGTGGGTTTAGAATTAACACGATTAAGCACCAAATATTACAAAGTTTCTTAAAAATGGCTGGTAAAAAAAATCCGTAGTGCTTTTGGCGACTTAGCAGGAGTGCCCGGGTTCATAGGGTGAAGTTTGTCTGTTTGTTTGTTTTGTTGCATCTGCCCACCATCTGCGTGGGGGGCCGAATCGGGAGAAACTGATTTAAAGAGACCTTTTGACCTCTCCTGTCGGACTCTCGACCTATCGACTTGAACGTCCATCACACTGAACCCCAGATTCCTACCCACCCCTCATACCGTTTTCCTTCGCAGAACTTGCTGTCCTTCCTGCACTTAAAAATACCCTCTACACAGCATCCACAAATTATTTTCCTCAGGGCCTCCTGTGTGGAGTTAATGTAAAAAAATAATATTTCTTAATCTAATGGCAATGATTTTTGAATAGCGTCGGATTTTGAAATTTTAAAGTGGTAAACACTTCACTTTTTGGCCAAGCAGGTGCACCTATCAAACCCATTGACACACATTTGATCTTCCTTAGTTCTTCCATCACCAACCGTCCAACACCGTCCAGTTAGAGCTGAGAGTAATAGCGCCTCTCCTAGGAACCAGCGCTGACTCGGGGCGGGTAATGACTCAATTTTGAGAGAACAATTAAACAAGCATTATTTCAAAATTGATCAATTAGCCCCGGTATTAGAAGGAACGCGCGGCGCCGCGGGCCCCGTTTGGAGGTACCGTGCAATACTGTGCCATACCGTGCCGTACCGCGTTATATTCCATGAATCATGCTGTACCAACTAAACAAATATATTTAAATATTTTCTTCTTCGCGGTACCTTTGGACTTTTTATGAAAGGTTGTTAATATTTTTTCCTTGGCATAAAAAAATTGAAGTTTTGTAGAATTTGCACAAAGTAGAATAAAAATAAACTAAATATTTTAGAAATATTATTTGTTAAAATAAATAAGTAAAACTGGACCCAAGTGAGAGCCTTGTGGAATGCCATTTTGAATAATTAAGCTTTTTTTAAATTCGAAGTCTTTGTTTTTAATAATTGCTTTCTACCAAACAAAAAGCTTATCGTAAGTTACCGTTTATACCAAGTTTTTTATTTGACCTTGTGTTACCAAAATGGGTAAGATCGTAAGCAAACTAAAGAAGGTTCTGGATGCAATATATATTTGAGAAGTAAAGTCTGCACTTAAATTTTTTTAGTGACATGGAAGGTTTAGTTATATAAAGTTTTCTAAGAAATATTATATTTAATCATTAGGTACACGATGAAAATGATGATGATAATGAATGAAATTTTTGTTTTTCCAATAATCATTTAATTTTTTAATAAAAAGTATCGAAAACAAATATGTTGTCAAAGTAAAAAAATGTTTTCAATTAATTAAAAAAAAAAAATACTGTCATTCGTATCTTTAAAATGTTAAGAAATGACTGTTTTATATTTGAAGACATTCGATGAAATAAAATAAAGCTTATTAATGAAGTCATGGTCTTATTTTAAACAAGTTTCATCTAATTTTCAACAAATATTAGTATTTTCCATACAAATTACATTCAATTTCTTATAAATTAACATACAAACTATGTTTCGGCAGACATTTATTCTTTCTTAAAATATTAATTTGCTAAACCAACTTATTTGGTGAATTACTAGATACAGGCCAGTGGTGTTAGGAAAAATTTATTATTCTACTGAAATATTTGCATAAAATAATAATATGTAAATTTACAAATTAACCTAACTTTACAACGGCATGGATCGATATTAGACTATTGGTTCACATACAATTCTTTATTGTAATATAATTTAATTTAACTCAAATGGCTTCTACTGCCTTTGTATAAGATACGCCAATGGGAAATTTATTTTAATATGGATCACATATTTACCGAAATGCGAAAGATATGCAGATTTCATGTTTGTGGGTCTCCGTATCAGACGCTTACATCAAACAAGTTAATTCTGTGATAATATTTCCTACTCAGTTAATTTCAATCTTGAATTTGACTGTTGGGAATAAAGTAAAAAAAGTTAGCGATTCTCTAACAAAACGGTTATCTCTTCACCCTTTGAAATAAGAGCGTTTAACCAGCCAGCGGCCGAAAATTCACATTTCGTCGAAAGTTGTTCTTACGATCGTGCAGGGCGGTTACAATGAGAAAGATTAATTATTCTCCGTACCAGTTTTAAAAATTCAATATCGATTTTTTTCATTCCAAATTTGATCCAAAAATGCTGAAAGGCGTGATGATAAAACTATTAAAATAATGTACTTTTTGTAATTATTTTTTGATTATAAGTATTTATCATTTTTCAATAATGTCTAAGTTAAACAAGAACCTTAAAAAAATTTGAAATATATTATTTTGTAAGTGCGCAAATAAATACACAAACGGACCAATTTTCTTCAAGAAACATATGTACGTATGTATTTTTTAATGATTTTATTTAAACTAAAATTAAAATTCTAAAACATGCGATACCCAGATAATGTATTGATTTATTTTACTGCATGATTATATGATTTGAAATGGGTGTGGTATAATACAAAATCTTTTTTGAAAATTAACAAATCTGCCAACGACCTATGGTATAACCTTATTAAACTAAAAATAAACATTTTTTCTCAAAATTTAAAACATGCGACTAGATAATAGAACAATCTTTCGAAATTCATTTATTATTTTTTGTGGAAAAGAGTCGATACGTCTAAAATCTGATTTTAAAATGACATATTTCTGGTTTTCTCTGGTAATACCCTCATTTTAGTTTAATCTTTACTATGAATCGGTTTACATTATTAATATAAAAAATGTGCTTTTCATAAATTGAAGTTTTTCCTACCGTTTTCATTAAGTAGAATTATGATAATAAAATTCGAAAAAAATATGTTTCTTTTATTCAAAATGTATGGAACGCATATAAAAAAACAACTTTATAAAAATGCAATTTTATGGCTTGAATTATCTGTGACAGTTTCCAGTAATTAAGTTTTTTCTTTCTTATAAAATTATTCACAAAATATAAAAAAACACTGAAATAGTGATCTCTAGACTCCGTTTGCCAAGCTTAACGATATAAGGCACACTAAGAATTCGTACATTTTTGACTTGTGTCTGAGCGATTCTTCGTAGATTGTTACGTGGAATTCGGGAATGTCATGAGAACTTGAAGAATTTTAGGGTAAACTCTTTGGGTAAACTCTTTTTAAACCCTTCATTTTCCCGAATACCCGATTAATTATGAAGCTACATTGTTTTATTGGTAGTTACAATAGTTTCAATTTCTTTGTTTTTCAGGAGTAAATAATGAACACGGTAATAAAAATTGCATTTGTAATAAATTAACAGAAAACATTTTTATTACGATAGGTAGGTTTGAGCGGGGCTAGTTGAACCAAGGGGCTTGTTGGGCTACGCCAATATCTTGGGAGCCGAAAGACTTACAAAGTATGCCGAACATGTTTTGGCAAGCTAGAAGTGTGGGAACCGCGACACCAAGCATTTAGTAGGCGATTGGCGTCCGTAGCGTGTGCGCGGGGATTTTGTGTGATTTTTGCTCCAAAAGTAAAAAAAGACGATCGACTGCTTTTTTGAAAATAGATACTAAGGAAAAAGGTACCAAGTCAAGGTAAGTCAATTTGATATTGGTGTTTACTTAACAGTATATTGTCAATTGTAAAATTGAAATACATTTAATGGTATATGAGTTATCCGATGAAATTTGTAATAAAACATGGGTGGGGCTATTTGAACCATTTGGTTCAACCTGCCCCATTCAGATTCCTTACTGTAATTTTATACGTAATTTCCAGGAGAAGAGTGCGTTCGTTGTCAAGCCAGTCTAAAGTGGTCACACCAAAAGTGCACATCTGGCACTATTCCAATGTATATCTGCGTCAATTATGACAGCGATATCGATTAAATAATTCTAAGAAAATTTACCTGTTTTATTAGACTCGTTTTTTAGATAAAATAATCATTCTATCACCTAATTCTGTACTCTTTCATTATTTCAATAAATTTAGTTTAATAATTTACATAATTTGTTTTATTAAACCATGAGTGTGAATATATGACACTATATTGTTCAACAAGCCCCGTGGGTGGTTCAACTAGTCCCACCTATGAGGCAAGTTGAACCATTTCTCCTTCTGCGTGAAAATTTAAATATCTTGCCTAATGTCAATGCATTATATCATTTCGTGAATATCATTATAAAGCCAGTTAATGAAACTATCTTAATAAATTCAAAAAACAAAAATATCTATAAGAGTTTCGAGTCTGGGTCAAATTAGCAAAATCATGTTCAATTAGCCCCGCCCTACCCTATCAACATTAAAAAATTCTGCTGACTGTTTTAGTCAAAAAGCTAAACACGTTTTACACCCAATTTATCAACACAAAAAACAACAACAAAGAAGATTAGTAAGAAACGGTCTTGAAAAATAAAACTGAATTAAGCCCAATTCGAATGCACCTGTATGGCATACAGGCCCAATAAATTCTAAGGTATTATCCTGAAAATATATTCAGATATACTTCTTTGAATCTTGTGCAAATGCGAATAAAACATTATAATAGGATACTTTTGAATGTAGCTATAACTTTGTGGTTATCCATTATAGATAAATGAAACAATTTAACTTTGTTTGAACCACTTTTATACTTGAGTAAATCCGACCGGTTTCAGAATGAACGTTCCTTCTTCAGGGCAAATGTATACTGATTTGACAGTTTTGAAATATGGATGGGAATAATGTATTATTATGGTAGGGGTGGAGCTGTTGCTAGGTATTAATGAAGAATGGGTGGGTAGGGGAACATATCCATGATTGGGCTATAAGACAATATTTTTTGTTTGTTGATAATAGATTCATTAAAAATAATTTATTTAAAAATAATGAATTTGGTTGACATAGTGAATGAAGTGGTTCAAACAAAGTTAAATTAGTTCATTTATTATAATAGGAGTTTAACTAAACTTTTTATTTGTTAGATTCAAGGAGGTGCAGGATTTGGCATAAAAAGGCATACTTTCAAAGCGTTTTTGCACTATCAAGTCGATTCATAAAAAGTTATTTTGATATTTATGGTCCACTGTTTTGGATTCAGCTCTAATATGATGAACCAAAAGGTCAAATCTACAGGATTTTTTGCTTGAAAAACAGCATAATAATATTACGAAGGAGGGAGATTCACTTTTACGTGGAGCAAGGAGGATTTCTCAGTACGACAGTGGCTCACATTTCACAAACGGGTTCCACCTCGCGGGCACATTAACTCACACTCCTAACGACTAGTTGGTCGCATTCAAAACCCCGCACTCGATCAGATTGTTAGGCGTCATTCCAGTATTTTATTTAGAGTACTCATTAACGTAGGCCTTAATACGCGACAGTTTGTTAACCGGAGGTATCCAACTGGGTTTAATATGTGTAAAATATGCCTAGGCTTGGTTCACGTCGCTTGAACCTGTCGTAATAATAATTCTGCTTTCCTTAAGAAAATGTCACACGATTACCTGTTGTTTGTGGGGCGGAGCGTGGGATAGCGAGAGTAAGACCATGTTACACCGAACCCTACCGAATGTATTCAGAAGCTTTCAGGGTTTAAGATTCGCCGATATCTTGAGCTCGTTCGCGATGACACTCCTAAGCTTCTTTGCATAACAGAGCAGTGAAAATGATATTAAGGTCATGTTGGTTCGCAAAAATTCAAATGTAACAATGTCATCAAATGGTCATTCAGGGTAATTTTTTTTTTTGGATTTGGAAGGTTTGAGATAAACGCCTATTCGATGTGTGTTTTAGCTTTCTATCAAATTGTAATAAGTCGACAACAACTTAACAACAAAATATTTTTTGTCTTCTATTGATCTCAAAAATTCTATTTTTTTAAGTATAGCCTCACTGTGATTTGGAATTCGGATGAAACGGAAATGACGCATTACTGCACCTCAGAAGCATCAAACTGCGATCATTGGCCGCTTTGATTATGAAGTCACTTTTCAAGGCTCCCATTGGTTGAGATATGAAACGGAAATGACGCTAGGTCTGCGCACATTGGCTGCTTCGATTATGACCTCACTTTTCAAGTATTGGTTGAGATTGTTTTGGTAAAGTTTCGCTTCTACCGCGTGTAAACTGCACTCGATTATTTTTTTTACATTAGCTCCATACAGGATTCCCCCAGGAAAATAATTACCTTCGGGGGCTATATCATATTTAGGGATGCTGTGTGGAGGATCTTTTTAAGAAAAGGAAGGGGAGGATGTTCTGGGAAGGAAAAAGGTATGCGAGGTGGGTAGGAATCTGGGGTTCAGTATATCCAGGTCATCCGCCGCCAAAACATAGACAAACCTCACCCCAAAAACCCGGACACTCCTGCTAATTCACCAAACGTAGCGAACCACTTGGGGAGACCTATGGCAGCATTCTAGTCGATCTAAAAGCTCAATCGGAGTAAGAATCGGTACGACAAATTTTCAACTGTCAAAAAAAACTTTGTCACACGTGAATTTCTGCAAAACGACAGAGCCTTAAATATTTTAAGACGCGTTATTGGTTATCAGTTATCACCCAGATCATAAAACTATTTATTGTAGGACTGAACTGGTCATAATAAGACATTCCGAACTTCCATGGAAAATATTTTGAATGTGTTTTATCTCTCTACACCAGTGGTGCCCAAACGGTCGGTCGCGAGAGCTTTTTGAGTCGATCTCGAGAAAAATTTGCCGATATAAATAGATCTATTCACAGTTTTTGTTTTAGTTGATCCTCAATTAGGCCTCAATAAGACCGCCCATTTTTATGCCTTTTGTATATTATTTATTTGTAGCTTATATTGTTAATGGTTGCGCATTTTTATTATTTGTTTACTCCATCCTCATCTAAGATATTTTGACGTCGCAAGTCCACATAGAAAAAAAAATCGTCTAATTATTGCATATTCATGGTAAAATATTGTCAAAAATTACCCCCTTCAAAGGCCCGAAGTTATCGATCTAGTTTCTAGTGTGTGGTTCGGTTTATTTATGAGTCAGTAAGTCCGAGTTGTAACTTGAAGGCGATACGAAGTTTATTAATAAATAATACAAAATGAGTGCGATGAATAGAAGTAAAACGTATCATTTCAATAACGATTGTTAGGAAGAATTCTTATTTTGTATGGTGAAGGATAAGTGCATTTGTCTCATTTGCCTTGCAATATCTATGCATGTGAACTTAGAGAGGCATTATAAAACCATTCATAAAAACTATGAAAAGCATTTCCCGCCACAGAGTGAATTAAGAAAATGAAAAGTATTTGATTTGATGATTTGTTTAAAAAAAAACAAACCTTGTTCACAAGACCAGCCAAACAATCAAAAGCTGCAACGATCGTGTCGTTTAAAATATCTCATATATTGGCGAAACACAATAAACTATTGGAAGTTTGAATGGTTGTGAAGGGAGCATTACTTGAAGCGGGTGAAACTTTATTTGGAAATTACCATGGGTTAAACCGTCCATGAGTTCCGAGTATAAAAATAGCAGGAAAACCATTTTCGTGTTGTAAGTGTAGTATCAATTAAATTAGGTGTAATATAAATTAAAGCCGAGGATTCGAGTGCAGATTAAGTCTTACGTTAAAACCAGTTTTATGTTCCGAATGATCTGTTAAAATTCCAGTAGCGGTTGACGCATTTCGAAGAAAATTGTTATAATATTTAGAGTTAAATTTTATTTTAAACCATTCTTCAAAATTAGTAATTCGTTGGAAAACCATACGCGTGTTATGAGAGTAATAGTAATTAAAGCTGGGGAGCAATAAGAATCAATCTTAATTTAAAATCAGTTTTGTGATCAGAATGCAAAATTTCAGTTGCGAATTTATCTGCTGTCACATTTCGAAGAAAAATATTCTCTTATTTGACATGCAGTTATAAAATTCTAGTTGCACACTATTTATATGCTGCCAGAATAAAGAAAAACCAATTTCATCTGCGAGTAGTTTTAATTCGCCGCATACAGATTTAATTTAAACCAATTTTGTGTTAAGAATGTAAAAGTCGAATTGTGGATTCATCTGCTGACACATTTCGAAGAAAAACATTCTCTTATTCGAAGTACCGCTATAAAATTCTAGTTGCAGACTATGTATGTGAAGCCAGAATCAAAGAGAATTAATTCATTTTCATGTTCTGAGTTTTAATTTTTTATTTCACCGCACACAGATTTAATTTAAATTAGTTTTGTGTTCAGAATGTAAAATTCCAGTTGTGGATTCATCTGCTGACACATTTCGAAAGAAAATCATTATCTTATTCGAAGGGCAGTTATAAAATTCAAGTTGCATTCTGGCAGTACACTATTCATGTACTGCCAGAATACAAAAAAAAACATTTTCATGTTTTGAGTGTTGTTTGATTTCACCGGATACAGATTTAATTTAAACCAGTTTTTTGTTCACAAAATAGCGATAAATTAAATAACAAGTTGCCGATTCTTCGTGTACCGAGTTAAGCTTTGCATTTGAGTTGCATATAATGTGCTGCAAAATTCTGAGAAATTGACGGATCCGTGTGTAACTATAATTTCGGGACTCTTACGCAGAAGCAATCTTAAGTTAAAACCTGCCCCCCCCTTGAAAATCTGTGGAGAGTCGATCGATCGGAGTCTAATAATATTGAGGTAGATCGCCAGCAGTTCAAGTATGAGCGCTCATGCTCTATACTATAAAGAAGAATGATTTGGTCGTTTTTTGCAATGAATAGGCTCCGAAACTACTGAACCGATTTGAAAAATTCTTTCACCAATAGAAAGCTACATTATTTGCGAGTAACATACGACATATATAATGATAAGCTCTGGCGTTATGAAATTTGTATAAATGAGAAGTGTGTATTTCATATATTTTAGCGGCAGGGAGGAAATGCAAGGGGGAGGTGGGGTTTGCGGAGAGGGAAGACATGAGGGAGGGGGAAGGTGAGGAAGGTGGAAGGGAACGGGGATACACGGGAAAGGACATGCAGGGAGATTCAATTTATTTCTTTAAATGGAGTAGCAACGCATGCCGGGTACCAGCTATTATTGTAATAAATATTTTGCAGAATAACCAATATATTTTGATACTAATAAAATATTCCAAAGAATTGGTTAATTGAATTTAAGTAAGGGGTTCGTCCCCTTTCTCGTTCGTTCGTTCGAATATTTTACAAGTAAAGCGAATAAATCGAAATGTTTTTCTACTATAAATATGTATAGGTAAAAGTTTTATGGATGTCGAATGATGCTTTAGAAACCAAGTACCTACGTTAAGTATTTACTTTCAATCAAGTTTTTTCCTTTGTTTTGTTTTTTTTTTACTTTCCACTTATTCAGAAAAAATCGAGTGCAGTCAAGCGAAACTTTACTAAATCAGTCTCAACCAAAGATGAACCAAGAAGCCTCGAAAAGTGAGGTCATAATCAAAGCGACCAATGAGCGCAGATCTAGGGTCATTTATGTTTTGTATCTCAACCAATAGGAAGCTAGATACGAATTTGATGCTTCGCAGGTGCTGTGTGCGTCATTTCCGTTTCATCCGAATTCAAAAGCACAATGGGGCTATAGAAGTTTCACAGAATTTTTTTGGCAATCACAATGTTTTTTTTAAATCGCAGTACGTGCTATAAATGTTTTGAAGTAAATTAAACTTTACAAACTATATTTTATATATATACCATGCCAAGTTATTGATTTGTTAAGCGCCATTCCCACAGTTCGTTTTCGTTAGCTACTTGACCCCGCTCACCGCTTCGTCAATTCAATCCTCACTGGACATTAACGTGACTGGCCGAACTGAACACTTAGAAAATTAAAATGCTTTTCTGAGAAACTAATTGTTTTCATAAAACGATCAAACGTGAACCAAGAGAGCGAACATGAACATACATTACTGTGTGGCATCACAATATTGTAAATTGTTATACTCATGCTGGTGAGAACAGCAACTAGGGCTCCTTCGACCATTTGTCTTATAAACCTCATGGTCACAATATTGTTAGGTACGCATAAGTTAGAAGAGAGGATAAAGTGTTTTTAAAAATGTGTAAGTTAGAAGATAAGGATAAAGTGTTTTTAAAAATGTGAACGGGACGCTCTGCGATTATTTTTCCAGTATTTGCGCTCCTTTGAACAAACAAAAAACACAGCATTTAGACGAAAATATGATTTGTTAGAAATGTTACTCTTGCATTGCAATCTTTAAACATATTTTTCCATATTGTTCCAAAGTATAAAAAATTGACAGGTGTTCAAGGAAGCATATTTAGATAATAGCCCTTTATGGAAAGGGAAATCAATGTACGTGGAAATTTATTTACAAGTATTTCTTCCGAATTTGTCGTGTTAGTCGTATAGCACCCTTATCATTTTCAAAGAGTCTTTATAAACATCCATATGTGTTCATGAATAGAAATCAACTTGCACACCTTTTTCATGTATACCTTATTATTTTTTACGTTAGATCCAAACAGGAGGCCCGGAGAGAAAAAAAATCCCTCAGGGCCTATGTCATCTTTGGGAATGCTGTGTGGAGGATCTTTTTAGAAAATAACGGAGAGGAAGTTCTGGGAAGGAAAAAGGTATGAGGGGTGGGAAGGAATCTGGTGGTCAGTTTGTCCAGGAGTGACGGACGTATGAATCCATCTCTCCCACTGCGGCGCAAGGCCGAGAGAGTCTTGCTGGAGAGGTTAAAAGGACTCTCTCAACCGATTTCTCCCGATCCGGCCTGCCACGCAGTTGTGGGCGTTCCTGGGGCGGTGGTACCCATACCAACCTCCCAAATTAAAACATCATAACTAAAGCGCAGTGCCCTTGGGGTGATTTTTCACAAAAACGGCGCTATGTAAATTACCCAAATATTATTATTATTATATATATTTTTAAAATTTTCTGTATTCATTTTGTTTATTACAGGTTTGTTTAACATGGTTTTTTCAACTACCAAGCTAGGCAAATGCCCGTATTATGGTAGTCGAGATTCATAAGATGTTATAGTAAGTATAGAATATAAAGTATAATCATCCATATATGTAGATGAAAGTACAAACATATAGCATACATAATAAGGAAAATATTCATACTAGTATTAGGTACATGATCACATACAGGAAAGGAGTTAAACTAGGTGAATCTTGTATAAATAAAAATAAAATAGAATAACAAATAAAAATAAAAGTAACAAATAATACTATTTTAAGGATAATAGAAATAAAAATAAGAATAAATATATTTCAAAAAACTGTTTCTGAAAAAATTAGAAAATACACAGATTTAGGAAATGAGATTAAAAGAATTTGGCATTCTCGGACTATAGAAATATTACCATTTGTTATTTCGACTACTGGCATTATACCTAGGTCTCTAATTCAAAATTTAGGTGTATTAGATTTGTCAAAGAATTTATATATAAAAATGCAAAAATCGGTAATTTTAAATATATGTAGGATTACAAAAGATTTTTTAAATATTTATATTGAGGGATTAGTAGGATTTATAGGTTCAATTAGGAATTCCACAGAGCCGAACCCTCTGATATGAAAATATCTGGAGTCGGTGAATTATTTTCCCATTTGGTCTCTGGTAGGTTGACATGTTGTTCTTGTATTGTTTTGTAATTATAATACTTATATAGTGCAATTGCATAACGTGTATTGACCAGATGATCATTTGGGAAGTGTGTGAAAGGGTTTAGTTTTTCCTGTGGGGAAAATTAAACCCGGACATTTAAATCTGGTGCGTAAACTTAAAATCATCTATAAAGATGAACAATGATAGTCTTAAACCCCAAAAAAGCAGGTAATTCCTAGGCAGCGTATGAAATAGACGAACGATGTAAAAAAATATGAAAAAAGCATCAGCGTAATAAAAAGTTTTGGTTGAAAATTAATTGAGAGAAAAACGCACCAGATTTAAATGTCCGGGTTTAATTTTCCCCACAGGAAAAACTAAACCCTTTCACACACTTCCCAAATGATCATCTGGTCAATCCACGTTATGCAATTGCACTATATAAGTATTATAATTACAAAACAATACAAGAACAACATGTCAACCTACCAGAGACCAAATGGGAAAATAATTCACCGACTCCAGATATTTTCATATCAGAGGGTTCGGCTCTGTGGAATTCCTAATTGAACCTATAAATCCTACTGATCCCTCAATATAAATATTTAAAAAATCTTTTGTAATCCTACATGTATTTAAAATTACCGATTTTTGCATTTTTATATATAAATTCTTTGACAAATCTAATACGCCTAAATTTTGAATCAGAGACCTAGGTATAATGCCAGTAGCCGAAATAACAAATGGTAATATTTTTATAGTCCGAGAATGCCAAATTATTTTAATCTCATTTCCTAAATCTGTGTATTTTCTAATATTTTCAGAAACAGTTTTTTGAATATTACAGGAATTTGGAATAGCTACATCAATGATATAAGTTATTTTTTTAATTTTGTCATGTAAAACTATATCAGGTCTATTATGACTAATTGTTTTGTCTGTTAGTATAGTTTTATCATAATATATTTTATAAAATTCATTTTCTAAAAATGAATTTGGTTCATATTCATAATATGGTACTATATTACGGCAGTCAATCAAGTTATGTTTAATTACCAAACTTTGGTGGATTATTTTTAAAACCTGATTGTGCCTAAATGTATACTCGGACGGCGCTAATATAGAACATCCCGATATAATATGTTCTATAGTTTCCGGAAAAGCCAAACATTTTCTACATTAATTATTATTATTATTATTTATTATTATAGCATCTTGTGATTGTGAGCTTTTGAACTTGCTACATTATACTTTGAACTTGCCACTCGGATTGGGAAAATACGAATAGAAATTTTATGCATATATTGTCAGGCATGTGCGATTTCTATTGCAGTTAGAACACCAACTTGAGAGTTAATCTTTATAGTTAATCTTACTATTGCGACGATTTTCACAAAATTAACAACTTCCTTTTCACATAGCATAAAAAAGCATTATCTATGACCATTAAACGCACGTGCAATATGCCTTGGTGCGAGCGTTACCCATATACGTGTATCCCACACCCACGTAGGTCACCCGTGTTATTCGTTAATCATGTGGCGATAAACGGGTAAAAGAGTCAAGTGTATGAAACTATGGGATACGGTCCATGAGAGATGGTAGATGGGCACAGCCTCTTCTCGGACCTTCTGACATTTTATATGTCAGCGAGATGATAACATTTATCTCGTTGCAGCTGGCTTTACAATGTTACGAAGATAAATAGTTACTTGCATTATTTTTGAGTGATCAACTGACACGGTGCGACCTATAATATCTGAATTAAGGTTAAACGAAACACTAGTTTATAATCTTTGCGTTCGCAGATGGAACTAATTAAAATATTTTAGAAAAAAAAACACTGTTTGCACGTTATGCTTTTAAACGTTAAGATGACTTTTTGTTGGCGGTTGTACCTACAGATGGAATATAAATAAATATGTTGTTTTGTCGGAATAAAAATAATTTTCTTAAAGAAAGGAATACAAATACAATGTTGGATCTAATCATCAATAGAATATTGTATTTGCATTCCTTTCTTGAGATAATTGAGTTTTTATATGGACAAAACTACTTAAGCCGCCGCGCCGCTACCCGAAAAAATCGCAAAGTATGCTCTGAAAATTATTATAAACACGTGTGTTTCAGTTATTTTACAAGTTATAGTTGTGAAAATATTCACAATGTTTCTTTAAATCGTGCCTCGAGTCTAAACTGGTGGCTACCAACCGCGAAAAATTAAGCAGATTTGTGAATGTTGATTTTTTATTTTTTTTATTTTATTTATTTATCTATAATAAAATATATTTACAATGGTTTTATTTGTATGCCTGTCTCACTAGGGTATACCTGTGTCGAGACAAGAACCCGTGTTGATTTTCCACCCCTTACGCCACCACTATTTAAATGATACTTAAGACGCCTTTCATGAGATTTTCGCTCTATTTTAAACAGGTTGTGTTTTATTAAACATTTTCACAATTTTCGCATCGATTTTATCACTTTAAATATTAGCGCGCTCCTCTAACACTGCATATCTCTCCATCTTCTTCTTTTTGAGCGCGGATGCGGCGCCTTAATCACATTTGTGTGTAGGTAAATTTGTCGAGTAAGGGTAACGGGTTCAGCGACCATTATCTTTTTCTAATTTTCGGTGTCTTTTTCTCTTTCATATTTTTGTTTAGATTATTAGTGTTATCTTCTTCTTCAATGAAATATTTTTTGATTGATTTGTGTTTTTTAACAATTATATAAAATAATTCAAACTGTATTTGCGGCATTCCATAGTAGAAGTTATTTTCAGTATCGCCCTGGTGTAAGACCACCATTCAGAATAGAAAGGTTGCTTGAAATGGCTTTAGCCGTGTTTGGTGACTAGATGTGAATAGCTAGATACTTCCCCAATTTCCCCACCTTCCCCTCCTTTTTCTTCCCCATCACTTTTCCCTCCTCACTACCTTCAGCTTCACAACATACTCCAATTGGGGATGCCGTAGTCTCACTGGCTTCAGGCGGTTTGGTAACATTTAGAACTCTTGTGCGTTATTCACATAAAGAAATTCATTCGATCGGTATTCACATAAAAATATGCACAAACAAACACTAATTAATTCATTTTAATGTACTAAAGCATAAAATGCAAAGAGTGTTTTTTTATATTTTAATTCGCCCCATTTATGAACGCGACGATTCTAACTTGTGAAAAAGTTATTAAGAAAATCGACTATACCTTTTTTTACGTTGCTACGCAAGAGTTCAACTCTGTCCGTGTAAGTCTATGTCATCTCCACTTATTAAGAAATGGTGTGGATTGATGGAAAGATCGTGTCACGAATATATCATCCCCCATACGTTGTGAGGCTGAAGGTAGTGGGGAGGGGAAGGAGATGTGGAAGAATAAGTTGAAGAGAAATCTAACGTATACGCATTGGACCACCGACGCGATAAATTTGGCAGCAATGAGACTGGAGATGGGCGGATCGTGACGCCGAATTAGAGGTTCATGTTGCAATTATTAAAAGTCCGGCTACATCTGCCGCATGTCAAACGCGGACACCGCCCGTCCCCGTGATTGATGAAACGTCCGCACTCGATTTGAAAAATAATCTAAAGCTGGAAATGTTTTTTACATGACGTCCGTGAAGCTAACAAATATCCAAACCAAAGAAATAAGAAAAACGCATGTAAGCAAGTTGTTCATTTGACAATTTTACGGAAATTTATGTTATTTTGACAGTTTCATATTTTTTTTGAAGCAACAAAAACTTTAGCACAATGGGTGTGGCGTTATGAAATTTGTAAAATTATTTGATGTTGATTTTAAAAATATATTTTAAGCTTACGAAATCATTATCCTCAAGAGATTTTGGCTTTTGAATTATCATTTCTGTACTCGGGACGCATACGGATGCAGTTCCAAAAATGTAAGTGTTCAGGAGAGCCAAAAAATATTTTTCTGTGGTTTCATAACTTCTTCGGATATCCATGCTGATAGATAACAAAAAATCAGTTTTGTTTTAAAAATGTGCGTTAAGCCTTTAAAAACATTGTTTAAAAAAACGCTACAAAAAATACGGACTTGAGTCCTTCTGCTTCAAAATAAAATGGAGTATTTTGTTATATGATATGTGGTGCAATATGAATGGATCAATGTTTGAAAATTGTTTTTCTTTCATAGAAAGCGTAGTAATGTTAGAGGCAGAAGGATGCATATGGATTTGAGTCATAATACTCAAGATGCAACTAAACCATAAAGTCCATGTACATCTTTCTGCTTTTAAGATAGTTGTTGAATCAAAGGTAGTTGCATCCGTATACATTTAAAAAAAATCTATTTCTTCATGATAGGACTTGTATCTTTCTGCCACTGACAAAAATGATAATTTACTTTATGTCTGCATCAAAAACTCGCTCCATTTATATTATTATAGCGAGTTCGCGGTATGCGTTGCTACGCCATTTAATAACGAAATTGTTTCTCCCTGCATGTCCTTTCCCATTCGTCCCCATTTCCTCTTCCACCTCTCCTTCCTCTCCCGCGTCCACTACCCCTCTCGCGTTCCAACTCCGCCTCCTCCACCTTCCCTCTCAGCACTCCACTCGCCCGCTTCCCCCGTAGCGTGAACCCCCCTCCCGATTTCACCTCCCCCTCTCGGTTCCCCTCCCTCCCGGGTTACCCTCCCCTCCTCCCGCGAACCACCTTCCCGAGTTCCCCTTCCCCCTCCCCCCTCACGAATTCCATACATTCAGTCCCTGTACATTTAGTTTTCAATTGCAATTTTTTATACAAATTTCATAATGCCAGAGCTCATCAGTAGTTTTATACAAACCTTGTCCTGACAATAATTAACACGAAAAAAAAATTATCCAATTTGGTGCAGTCGTTCGGAAGATATGCGCGTGCATACATTTCGGCGGTTCGTTTTTATTTATATAGAAGATGGATAGATAGATAGATTTGATTGGGCTTTAGAACTTGTATTTATAATCGAATTGCGAATTGTTGACTATCAAAAAATTCACCCCCTTACTTATATCAACCTCCGAACACCGTGTACGTTTACCGCACTGCACCAATTTATACTGGAACTAGATGGCTAGAAGGCTGACAGATGCCTCCGAGTACCGAGCAGCGAGCAGGGCCGTTGTGTGTCCAGTTTAGGAGATGCTCGTGTCCCAGCTTCCCACTGCTTATCATCAGCCGAGACTTCATGACACCCTGGCCTATATATCCGTGTTTGAAGCTGAAGGACCTAACGCTTTGTTGGACATTGAATGGGGCATCGACGAATCGAATGGTTCGTTTTTTTGTGATTCTCTATTGAAGCATTCCGAGAATAATTATTGATGCGAGGTCAGGTTAGGTGAAGTTTGATTACCTAATACAAGTGTGCAACATATTCCGTTCTGCGGTATTCTAGTTACTGTGAACTAGCATGATTTAATTATCAGCAAGGATGATGAAATTAAGACCATATTACAATAAAAAAAAAAAAAAATTAACAACTCTAATAGGTAACGCAATTTTAAAACATAATCTGAAATAATAGCTCTTCCGAAAATGAAAGGGAAAACTTTTCATTAAGTATACAAACAATTTTGATATTACCTTTGCACATATAAATATGACCGACGCGTCGGACGGCTAAAAAATAAACTGACAATTGGCGTGGTCTAGGGGTAAGGCTCTTGACTCCCGACGTGTGCAAATCAATTTTATATTAATAATTTGTTTTATTTCACAAATAATCCACTTAAAATAATGTATAGTATATTTGAGGCACGTTCCAGAGTGGAGAATACTCCCAGTATTTCAAATATTTCAAGCAATGTTTCAATTCTAAATGGGTAAGACCACCACTCAGAATTGAAACGTTGCGCGTTGCTTGAAATGGCGTTAGCCGTGTTGGGTGACCAGACCTGAATAGCCAGGTACTTCCCAACCTTCCTCGACCTCATCTCCTTCCCCTTCCCACTACCTTTAGTCTCACAATATAACCCAATTGGGGATGCCATACTCTCACTGGGTCCAAACGGGAGCAGCTGGGATTCTTTTGAGGTGTTCATACATAGAAAATAAAAATAAAATTGTGGAAACTTTTGAAAAACTTACACCATTTATAAAACGCCTTTAAAGTGAGATTAAACCAGATTACTTTACTTTACCGTCATTTCCTTCCCAGAACCCTCCTCTCCTTCCTTTCCCTAAAAACCCTCCACACAGCATCCCCAAAGATGACATAGGCCCTCAGGGAAATTATTTTCCTCAGGGCCTTCTGTGTGGAACTCATGTAAAAAAAATAAAATATGTATCAAATATGTTTACCATCGAACGAGTTTTATCTTTTTTTTTCAATTATTTCTGGCTTTCACCCTTCAAGGGTGTTCTAGGCCATCATTTAAAATTACAGTGAAAGGAAAGGTGAATTTATATATTAATTTTATTTAAATGTGCAAATTTCAGAATTGTATGGAGGATTGGAGTAAAGTTCAGACTTAGAAGAGATGAGATGTTGAATTAAGGGGAGGCAATTTTGGATAACACTTGATAGAAGAGAGGACATTTATTTAGAGAGGGAACAACCAAAAAATATGTGATCTAAAGTTCCCACATCTACACCACAGAACATACAATCTGCGGAGTCAAGCACATGAATTTTAAAAATGTGAGAAGGAACGGAACAATGTCCGATTCTCATTCGAATATGTAAGAAATTTCTTTCTTGGAAAAATGGGGGAATTTTTGATACCACGGTTTTGATGGGATAGTTCTTTGTATTGAGGCGTAGCGGGCACCCTTAGATTGACTAGCAATGTTCCAATATCTGTCCAAACATTGCGGGATCTATCTTTGATGATGGAAAAAATATCAGATAGGGGAATATGGTTTATGAGGGTAACGATAGGGTTAGACAAGGGTTAGACATTAAAACAAGAGGTTCATCTGTGTTTAATTAAGAAAAAATCAAAATAAACGGTATTCGTTCGGAATCAAACTAAATAAAACATAGTGTAAAACAAATTGCTGTATTTTACGATTAAGGACTCAACTGTATTTCATTCACAATGTTACTCCCTATGCTATGGCTTTGCATTCGACGAAAACACAAGTATTTTATAACGCAGTTGTAACTGATATGTTAAAAATTATAAGTTATTTTACACCAATACTTTTAAAAAGTCAATACCAAAGTAATAATAATAATATTTGGCTAATTTATATAGCGCCGTTTTTTTGAAAAATCACCTCAAGGGCGCTGTAAAATAAGTATTTAAAGGAATTAATATTACTGGCTTACAACTAAGATTCACAATTATAACTATTGACTTACATCTAAGACTTTTAGCTAGAGACTTATTTTACTGGCTTACAATTAGGATTTAAGACTTATAGCTAGAGACTTATTTTACAGGCTTACAATTAAGATTTACAATTATAACTAGTGACTTACATCTAAGACTTATAGCTAGTGACTTATGACTAAGACATATAAATGCTGACCTAAAGCAAGTGACTTAATAACATACATATTTACAATTAAATTAAGATTAGCGCCAGAAGAAGTAAGAAGAAAGAATAATACATAATCAGCCTTACTAAAAAACCCAGTGAAAATTTTATTCAATTGACGAACGGCCGCGGATGTGAAAACATTACTAATTAAAAAATTGTTCATGGAAAAAAATACACTTGGTTTACACGGTCTGAGAGGGTAGTTTATCTCTGTTTTAGTAATGATGTTTGAACGAAATTTGGATTTTTTCCTAAGTATTTTGAATGTTGTATATATTTATTATTTTTGAAGGTGTCGTAAAAACAAATACCATTTAAGAAAACTAGATAAAATTATCTTTTAGATTTGTGTAATTGAAATACGCTTTAGTTTTAAAAAACTGCCATATATTAAGATTCAAACGTGAAAAAAAATGGAATTTTTATTTTACCAAAACATATTTGATGAAAGTGTACAGAAATTTATAAAAAAACAAAATTTAAAAAATACAGACCTTTTATTAATGAATTTGGAACAAAACTGTCACCTCACTTTTTCCTCGTGCATACAATAAAATAGTAATAAAAAAATTCAAAGTTTTTTTTATTGCCAAAAAACTAACCTAAAAAATGATACTGACTTTTATAACATATTTCTTTCATTTTTAAAGACGTTAATTATTTTGATACGTTTGGGAAAACATGTATTAGATATTAATATTTAAAAAAACACCACTTTTATGAAATTCTCATAAAATAAAAACGTTTAAATGTAAATTTGAATTTTCATGTTTTATATAAAATACTTTTTGACATTGCAATTTTCAAAGTATGATTATTTTTATTATAACTTGACTAAAACTTATTAAAAACCACAAAAACTCGGTAAATATATCAATTATACGAATATAATGGTGAATTAGTCATATTATTAGAAATTACGATCACATTCGAGTAAGTAATAATATTACACACACATCCGAGGAGTGATTTTTTTTTCGCGCTTTCAGCCCGAAAGACGAATGCGACGAATGCGCCGCCACCTGGCGGTTATGAAGGAAAACACACAATTTAGTACTTACACTATGAAAAATTACATTGTTGCCAAACTTATAAAATACATTTTAAGAACAAACCTTATTAGTAATGTTATTGTGTTTTAGTGTATTTTTGTTTTATTCATGTTGCTGCTGCAATGCGGGTTATCGGGCGTGCTGTGGTTTTTTTTAGTAAAGCTGAAAATGTTTTGCAATGAACGCACTTTGAAAACAAAAGTAAAATTTTATGATACTCTCAGATAGTAGGCATATGCCTTATACAGAATATAGACAGAAAGTCACTTGAAGTATCAGAAGATCCTATTCTATGTGTGAGCATCGAATTACATTTGTAGACACAAGAAAATCGGCTTTAACTTTATTTCCAACTGCTAAGAGCTGTGATGCAACGGCCAGTAATGGAAACGGATGATTAATGGTTAATTGTGATTGGATAGGTTCAAAAGCTAACATTTTATACCATCATGCCGTTTAATACACTAACAAATAATAGTTGCGTTGCCGGTTGTGGCCTTCTCCATTTTAATAAAAGAGAACAGGTAAATAACAGGTCTCTGTTAATTCAGAATATCATTTCCAGCATCAGTGTTACAACCTGTAGAGTCCGGGACGCACATACGAAATGCCTGCACTCCTGTTGAACTTATTTTCTCTCTCTTCAGTTACTTACGTCTAAGGTCCTTCTGTCATCGGGATGTCCAAATATCCGATACTCGTGTTGTGTATTCACGTCGCAAACATTTTGTCGCGTACTGACGGTCCGAACAAGTCGCTGCTGAAATCAAAAGACCTGGGTTGGGTTGCCACCATTCATTAATGAATTCTCGAAACGTCAAAATCAAAATACTTTCTTTCCATCCAATACTGTTTCCATTTTTTATATCCAGCCTTTCTTTGTTGACTGTTTAGTTCCTAGCGATGATATAAACTATCTGTTACATCCAAACGTCAAAACCATAATAGTTTCGTTACCTCTCTCATAACCAAACAGTTGCTGTAGCTGTTTCCATTTGCTTTTATGTCCAGTGTTGACTGTTTTTTTTTTTTTTTTTTTCTGTGTTGACTGTTTTATTTCTAGCGCTGATCTAAACTCTAAACTATCTGTTAAAACATGTGTGACATAAGTGACACCAAGTTTAAAATCTCAACGACGTTAGTGGGCACAACCTCGGCCGTCTGAAGACTGGCGTCGCCGACGAGTTTCAAAAATGACGGCAACCTGTGCCTTCGAAGGAACCTCTGTACAGTTGTGTATGGTGGTAGTAATCATGATTCTTGAATCTATGAGTATTATCGGATACTTTTTTTACATGAGCTTAACACAGGAGGGCCTGAGGAAAATAATTTCCCTCAGGGCCTATGTCATCTTAGGGGATGCTGTGTATAGGGTTTAAGGAATGGATGGAGAGGAGAGTTCTGGGAAGGAAAAGTATTTAAGGGGTGGGTAGGAATCTGGGGTTCAGTGAGACCTAGTCATCCGCTTAGAAGACCTAGCGGGCACCCCTGCTAAAAGTCATCAAAAGTAGTGAACCACTTGGGGTGACCTATGGCAGAGGTGTTAATTATCCAATAAAGGTTCCCGGGGCGGCGGTAGTCATTCCCGCCTCCCAAATTGGAAATATATACTTGCGTGTCCCTGTGGAAGAACGGCTTGAGCCATATGAGCACGAGGTATAGGTTTATATTTTACAACCGAATTTGCACGGTAGACTATAAGTCTAGTAGTATAACTACAAGTCTAGTCTCCGTAGACTATAACTATTTACATCCAGGTTCATGAATCTGCTTATTGATACAGATTTTCAAACAGTTCATTTTTATGTATGCGTACTACTTAACTCAAATATTCGTATTAAAATGGTGGAAAATTTCTAGGGATCAAACAATATTTTGTAAACAAATCTCGAAAGAGTTTGTTCTACTAATAATTTTTTATAGCACAATTACAAGTTGAATTTATAACATGTAAGAAATAAAATCATATAAGTAAATATTTTACAAAAAATTGTTTACAAATATTTATACATAATAGAAATTTCAAGAAATATAGTAAATTTCAAAAAAATCTCAGACAATGGTGAAGATTTCATCAATGTGGAGAGACTCCTTCAAGAATCGAAAGAATTTCCCTTTTGAATCCCTCCTCCCCGACGCCAAATATATCAATCTCGGAGGAGATTTGGTTCAGGAGCAATATACTCCTCCCTACTGGGAGAACCATTGTCAGGTTAGTACTACAGGCAGAAAGAATAATCTATGATGACTCTATCTAAGATAGTCATCTGGAATATAGACCCACGCGCTCCAAAGAGTTCTCAATATAGCCTCGCAGCAGTCTGAATAGTGGCGGCATACCCTTCTCTTCTGAGCTGCATGGAGTGAAGTCCCAGCATGCCCAGAAGAAAGTTCCTCGGGTAGAGCAATGGATAGTGGCCATACTCCTTCATGTAGAGAAATCTTAGAAACTTTTTTTGAACCCTCTCCAACATGACGGAGCACCCCACCTCATGAGGATTCCAGATAAGCGAATCACTCTCCAGCTCCAGCCTACTGCAGACCTGGGAGAAGTATTAAATCTTCAGAGCACGGGTATCCCGAAAAATTCTAACATTTTTAAGGCTGACTGGGACACTCCTTCGATATGAGGACGAAATGACATCTTAATTTCATACATAATCCCAAGATTCTTTATATTAGAAACTCGATTCAGATTATGACCGAGCATAGTGTTGTAGATGAGACTAAATGCTCTGGTAAAAGTCAGAACTATGCATTTCAAGATATTGAAATTAAGCTGTACGAAATAACGTAAGTAGGACGACACCAACTCAGATTTTAATCTGTTTTCAACAAATGTGTTAAAATCTTTTTAATAAATCTTCTTTCAAGTTGTTGGACAAATTTTATGAAGAGAAAACGCAGGGTTGGTACAAAAGACAATTTTTCCCTTTAAAGCTACCGTTCTTCACCCCTGCACAGTTACCTCATTAACTAACTCACGCTGTGTTTGTGACAAAATTGATTATGCGCAAAATATTAAATATCTCGGTTTAACTGTTGACAATAACTTAAAATGGAATCTCCAAATTAACCTAATTACAAAAAAATACGGAAACTCTCTTACATCTTCAAAACAATTCGAAACATTATGTCACTACCTCAGCTAAAAAATATATATTATGCACTCTGTCAAAGTATTCTAATGTATGGTATTTCAGTATGGGGAGCAGCAGCAGAGACTCACCTCAAATCACTTAAAATTAATCATAAAACAATAATCAGAATTATGTTTAGAAAGCCTTATCAACATCCGACAGAACAGATAATGATCAACAATAACCTATTAGACATAAATAAACTATTCATAAAGAAGATCATCTACAAAAACTGCATAAAAATATCACCACACTTCATAACTCACTCGCAATACACAAGAGCAAACACACACAATCAACTACAAGTACCATATATCAAATCAAATTTTGCAAAAAAACATGAATCTTACTTGGCACCATATATATTCAATAAGTTTGTAGCCCAAACAAAGACCTACGTCGCATCTAATAATTTGAACTGGGTTTTCAAAAGATTTTTAAACTGGTTGAATGTCAAGGAAAGAAGAGAGATAAGTAATATTCTTAATATCTAATATTATATATTTTCTATTTACTACTCTGTTTTTAAATTCTGATTTTCCTCTTATTTTTTATTATTATTTTTACTATAATATATATGTTTCTTTTTTTTCTTTGTTTTACCACTTATTTGCTTTTATGTAATTAGAAATTGTTAGTTACCAGCCTCAGAACAGACTTTGTCTAGTGAGGAGGGTAAGGAAAAAAAAATCATGTTGTACATAACTAATAATAAATAAACGCCCGGGCTGCCGGCACTGAATTGGAAAATTGGAATGATTTTGTAAGATATCTTCCTTATTCAATTGAATTATTATCTAAAAGTTTTGTGAAGGCACACCGCACTTTTTTTCTTCAGTTATTGGATTATACTCGATATTATAGTAAACTACGAGCAAACTTAATTGACATAAAGGTCGAATAAAAAAGTCTTTACAAACTGTTCAATTTATTCGTAATGAAATTTAATGTGAACGTGAACACGTTCCGCTCACACACAGGTACACTTACATTATCTTCTAATGGGCGATGAATTTACGTTGCTTAAACTAGGTATTTTTTATACTTATCATATTTGTGTATAGCAATGAGCACATTTTGCTGTGTAAAGCCACTAGATATTGTATTTTAATTTTCCGTACATCTTATAGGTACTCTAAAAGGCCAATTTATATTTTCAACAAAGCAAATAAGCAATAAAAAATTAACCTTCTCAATGCCATGATATGATTGACAACCTGTGTCGTAAAGTGTTTGTAATACATTTCTGATGTTATAAAATACAATTTATGATCATTTTACTTGTTTCTCGAGGACAAATGCAATAATAAATAAAAATCTTGTCTAAACGTTAGTTTATAAATTAAAAAAAATAGCAATAATAAATGATTACTTAATAGCAAATAAGGTAATACGAATACCTAAGCATTAGCAATTGACTGTTAATATAGATGTTATACAAATAATCTAGAATCTTCAAATTAACCACTCAGAATTATAAACCTCTTCGATTTCCCACTATATTCCAGGGCAAGTTAGTTGCAACTAAGTGAATATTTTTGACATCCACATCCACAATTATAATCGCTACTGCAATTTAATTTACTTTTTTTTTTTACATTAGCTCCACCTAGGGCCTGTAAAATTAAAAAAAATAAGTTGTACTCCTCAACAGAGATAGTGTATTTATTATTAGTACCTACTGGCCAGTATCTCAGTACTATTCTGTTTTGCTGATTGACTTGTAGTTCTGATCACGGTGAGTGTTTATTGCTATTTCATTAAAATAAAAATATGGTTTAAGAGGACACACGTCCTTATAACTGGGAAGTTAGATTTTGTCTGAGGAGCTCTCGCAAAATAATGACTTGTCTGCCTGTGTTTGGCTATCTTCGACAAACGTCGTAACGGACACCATGTGACCCGAGTACAGTATAGAGTCTTTGACATAGACAACAGGGAGCAATGATAGAACTGATCATAGACTAATATTATGATACATTACAGTGCCTATGTTATTTTTGAGGATGATATGCGGAGGATCTTTTTGTCCAGTGGTAAGGGTCTTGACTTGCACCCCGAAGGTCGAGGGATAGGGCAAATAAATTTTATTTGATTATTTGTGTTATTTCACAATTTATTCATCTAAATCAATATATAGTATATTTGCGGCACATTCCAGAGTGGAAGATACTTTCAGTATCGCCCTGGTGTAAGACCACCATTCAGAATTGAAACGTTGCTTGAAATGGCTTGTGCCGTGTTTGGTGACCAGAAATAGCCAGGTACTTCCCCACCTTCCTCTTCCCTATCTCCTTCCCCTCCCCACTACCTTCAGCCTCACAACATACCCCAATTGGGGATGCCATAGTCCCACTGGCTCTAAACGGGAGCAGTTGGGACTCTTGTGCGGTATTAATGTAAAAATGGACAGGAAATTCTGGGAAGGAAAAAAGGTAAAAGGTGGGTAGGAATCAGGGGTTAACTACGCCGGTCGACTGATGCATCCGACGCCAAGACCTTTACAAACCTCACCCCATGAACCCGGACACCCCTGCTAAGGCGCCAAACACAGCCTATGGCCGAGGTATTGGTTATCCAATAAATGGTTCCCATACCCATACCCGATTTCCAAGTTTGATCTCTAACTGAATATCTCCTCATATTTTGTAAGAATTCATTATCCAGTATCGAACAAGTGTATTAATTGAAAACACGGTTCTATGTAAAAAAAAACAAAATTTCAGAAATACCGACAACAACAGGTCATAGAAACTATTGCAAAACAACAATATGGTGGTCGTCCCATTCTATCCTCTTTTTCAGTCGAAAGTTTTTTACACCAAACTCCATAAAATATAAATACAAAGTTATTAAGTAAATACATTATACATTGTTAAATTATTAACGCTTACAGTCTGCATCTACCAAGAAAGCATTTTGTGTATGGCTCTTAGAAGAATCATTTTTGAAACGTTAATTTTCACGAAAAGTACCTTACACCATGTTCCACGCTCATTACCGCTAAAACATGGGGTGATTCATGAAAAGCCTAACAAAAAATGTGCTATTTGCATTAGTGCCCTAATAAAAAAGTTTTAATAAAAAATTATAAATTTCTGATTTTTAATGATCTAGGTAGGTACACGGCGTTCGTGTAAACATATATTTATAATTATTATTTGTTCACAATCGGTCAGCTGTTCTATATAAGATTTGAGATGAGGGTGGAAGTTTTCTTATCCGAAAACATGAATTACTAGCAAAAATAAAGCTACGATTACGCTAAACAAATTTTTATTATAATTAGGATTTTCATCTTAGGGGTTTGCGTGGAACGGTATCCATAGCATGGAACACGGTGAATAATGAACACATTAATAATATTTAATAATATTTGGATGATTTATATAGCGCCGTTTTTGTGAAAAATCACCTCAAGGGCGCATTATCAAAATAAACAAGATTTATAGCAGTTACTTAAATTTTCGAAGTATACGATTAAAAAATATCTTTTTGGATTGCGAGGGTTAAGAATGTGAATGTAGAATGACAAGCGAGTCAAGAGGGTGATTTGGCCGTATCGGACAGATTGTCTTGTCATTATGGACCACTAGTGGCGAGAAACTAGAAACTGGAGGCTGGAGACTGCCGAGTGCCTTGAAACTATGAATAATAATAAATAAATAATAAAGGAATCTGGAGGGGAACCCCTTCACATACCCGTCCAGTCAAGAGCCTCGCTAGACTACTTCAGGCCCCCATTGACTTTTATTCCGCGTCCACATTCGAAAGTCAAGTGTTTGATTCAATATTTCGTTAACATATTGTACACGCTACTGCTTCTCTAATATTATTTGAAGGATCTAGATGAACGCATTCAAAATACATAAATTAAAGATACCTCGGAATCTACTTTTTCAATTTCGATGATTGGATTCAAGCTGATTTCTAAAGAATGTCCACGACGGGTTCTAAGAATAACTTATGCGTATGTTTATGGTTAGATACTGTGTCAGGCTTTACACAGAATTGTTCGAAATCAGATGTCGACAGTAATGTTCCTCTTCTTTTGAAGTCAAGTGTGCAAAATATCATCAAGAAGTAACAAAATTCTGCTTTAAGGCGCCGTATCCCCGCTCAAAAAGAAGAAGATGGAGAGATATGTAATTACTAATTACGAATGTTGGAGAGAGTGCGCTCATATTTAAAATGATAGAATTGAAGCGAAAATTGTTTAATAAAACACGACTCGTTTAAAATAGAGCAAAAATCTCTCAGAGGCTGTCTAAAACAGCATTTAAAGACATGCTATGAATTGAATTTTTTCATTCATTTAACTTGTAAAATAACTGAAACAAACGTGGATATAATAAATTTCGGAGCATACTTTGCGAATTTTTTCTACCGAGGGGATTTCATATAATTTGCGTTTTGGCGTGGGTATTATCAGATATGATCTTCAAAAATAACATATATTTTTTTAAGAGCTTAAAAACTTCAAATTTTTAAGGGAGATTCGTAAGAAATCAGTAGAAATTCTGGTAGCGGCGGCTTAAGTGATGGGAAAAGGGGATGCGAGTGGTTTATCGAAATCTCGATTCTCTTCTTATTTTGAACATCAATTATGCATAATTTCATCAATCTCGAAATAAAACTGTAGTTTTGCATTAAAATCAAATCATCGCCGCCCAACACAGACATTCTTCTTTATATAAATACTATAACATGCGACTAAGAGGTTAGGCTAGGGCTCGGAGAAGGTTGTTTCGAAAGTGGTTAAAAGGGGGTGAAGCATCGCTTAGAAAATGGCATGAAATAAGCTCCCATCTGACAATACGAATGTTCGAATATTTTGCATCACATAAATTGAATTACCTTCTTCTATTTGGGAATGTTTGTCAAGTGAAATGACTTTTAAAATAAATTTAAGGATACATTTTTATGTAGAAACTAATGAGAAAGAGGCACAAATTTCACTTTCATAACCGAGTTTTAATTTTAATAAAAATATTGTTTTTAAATCGGTTGGGTGGTGGAAATATAATCTTCTAAAGTAGGCATGTCTATATATTTACACACAAGAGAGTGTTCGTAGCGAGCGGGCAGCCGCGTGGATTTGATTTTTATACAAATCTACGGTGTTATTCCGAGATTGATGAAATTTTGCACACTTGGACTTCAAAACAAGAAAGAGATCAGGTTTGCATGAAATTTTGAAAAACTTTGTGAGAAGGCCGGGAAATGCCGTGGACTAGGTTAGCTGGCTGGTGCAATACAATTCATCAAAAACCCTAGTAAGAACGTAATATAAAAGCAAAAATTATTCAGAGATTTAAACGAATTTCATATTGGTTAATACTAACATAAATGACAACAATAATATTCTAAATCGTAATAATAATTGATCTAAACAGCATAACCCTTCCCTTACAGATTTATTTGAAAACCCCTCTCTCAATTAACAATAAATTTTGAAGCACTTTTGAAAGTAAATACAACAATGTTCATAACACAATAATATTGTACAACAAAATACCTTCACAACTAAAACTATGTGTAGTGTCATCCTTCGGCCCAAAAATATTAAAATGATTACTATATTTGGGCAGGACGGAGTCAGAAAAAATATTAAAAAATGTTATCTGATAATTGATAATACGAGCGCCTTATATATCTCTTTTGTTTCGAAAATTTTTATGTTATTTTCTTTTACTATTTTTCTTGTATATTGTTTTTCATGTGCCCTAATTTTATTTACTTTTCCTTTTCTTTTTTTCTTGCATACTCACTTCGAAAATACTGTTTCTTGTACATTCGATTCTTGATTCTAGAACCTAGTGCACTACTACTATCCTTCTGTATCATATATTATTATTTTGTGAATGTTAACTTTACTTTACTACTTATATGAATGATCATGTAACTAAATACCTTATGTAAACGAAACCTGTCCTAGAACGGGAGACCATCCTAGTTGAATAGTCAAAGCTTCCTTAAACTGTGAATGTACTTTTATAACAAATAAATAAATTACATTCAACTTTAAATGTTGCAGTTTAGTGCCGTAGAAGGAAGTGTGAAGGCCATTTTTCGAATAATCGGCGTAATAACTAAAGTGTTAATCATTATTATTAATCTAAAATAATGTATTTATTATATCTGTGATTTATAATTCCCTAACAAATGCAGTTACGAGTAAAGTACAAACTGCTTACAGTTTATCGATAGGTACATTAAATAATAATAATGGGGCCAATGTATTAAGACTGAAATACCAAGAACTTGTTGAAAGTGTAAAAATATGATGTAATTTACGCCTTAATTGCAACGATTAGGTTCAAAATTAACTTTTATCACATTCATGTGAATGTGTTTGCTACCGGGCAACGTTTTATGATAACTGCTTTGAGAATTAAAAAATGCAAAATTATATTTGAATATGAATGCCATTACATTTTCTAATTGAAGAAATGTTACCGTTAAATTATGCATATTATTTTGCGGTAACATTTGCGATGATCCCATATTTTTCCAAATTTTGCATTTATTATCCACTCGAGTGATGGCTGCCCAAAATATGGTTTGGCGATTTTTATGAATTAAAATAAATTTTAAATTTAATGATTTACTTGTTTTTTTTTCGAAAAACCTAAAAAATATGGGTCAAACGGAGAAATCCAGGCGGATTAATTGGCTTTAAGCCGTAGTTAAATGTTGCAGGTGCGCTTTTTATAACGAGCGCGGCCGAGTCGGAAAACCGAACGCCCGGTAATTTATTAAATTTAAAACATACTTATTCAATGTTTGTATTAGTATTTTTATAAAAAAAACGTAGCAAGCAAGTAGATTATTGTTAAAAATTAATTTTATTATATATTTACATGGGTACACCTAATTGTAATTTTTATTTTATTTTATTTTATTTGGACGCCCATTGGGCGTTTATATACATAAGTTTACACATTAAAATAATTGTACAGATTATAAGCACTTCAAAGGTAAAGAAAGTATACACTTGTATGCATATAACAGTTAATTTAGTAGGTACAAACCTTCAAATAAAATATAAGAACAGGCCAACTCGTAATTTGAGATTCATGTAAAATAGTGTATATAAATAACAATTTTGAAAGGTTTGCTGCCAAAGGATCAGAATTTAAAAAAAAAATATATATAAAAAATAAGAAAGGAAGGAAACAAATCTCATTATTTTACAACATGAAAACGGGTACGCCGGCCCAGGAATCATTTATCGGAAACCAACACCTCTGCCATAGATCACCCCAAGTGGTTCGTTACGTTGGGTGTCTCAGCAGAGGGCCCGGGTTCATGGGGTGGGGTGTATCCGGGTTTTGGCGGAGGATACGTCTGCCTACTTGCTGAGAAAGACTGGTTGTGGGAGGTCTTTTGACCTCTCCAGCCAGTCTCTCTCAACCCACATCTTACACAGTAGTTGAAGATATGGACTCATACGTCCGTCACTTCTGGACACACTGACTTCCTGATTGCCATCCGCCCTTCATACTTTTTTCCTTCCAAGAACTTCAATTTTTTTTTTTTTATTATTGTATAAAATTGCGTACAATGGGAATTTACACCCGCTAAGCTACTGAAAGTAGCTTGCCAGCAGGAGATCAGTTCCACATATTAACTTAAAACAATACAATACATTAAATAGTGGCAACAACATACACATATAACAACATATTAACCATAAACATATTTATATATATACACTAAAACATTGTGATAATGTGATATGCAATGTTGATAATTATTATTCAGAGACCCTATTTTATAGTGAAAAAATGTAGATTAAGAATTTTTTTTTTAAATATCATTAGACAGTTGAGTATATACCACACTAGTCATTAATAACACAATTGCAAATTAGTACATGTTGAGAGTGAACAGAATATAAACTTAATACATAAGATTACTCCCTAATAGCCATGATTTTAACATCAGTGAGAATTTCGTTATAGAGCAATTTTCTTTAAATTCATATGGCAATTTGTTAAATATTAATGGTATAATATATTCAAGTGTTCTTTGACCGTATTTGTTTTGAAACACAGGAACTTTCATTCCTTTATTTTGTATGAGACGAGTATTGTGTGCATGATCCACCATTGTTTTATATGGACTGCCGGATATATGCTGCGATACAATTTTTTGCCACAAAATAGCACGTACAGGTAATACATTGATTGATTTATATACGATACTAATATCTCGTCTTTGATTATAAACGGTTTTGCTTACCAGCAATTTTACCATGGCATTTTGAATCATTTGTACATGTTTTATGTTGGTTTTACATGATTGACCCCAAGAAGTTATCCCATATCTCACTGTTGATTCTGCAAGAGACAAATAAATCAATTTCATAGTTTTTATAGGCACATAACATTTTATTTTATGAAATCTACCTACAATAGATCGAAGACGCTTACAAAGTTTGGCTATGTGTACATCCCACTTCAAGTTACAATCTACTCTAACTCCTAGATACACATAGTTGTTAACTAGTTAGATATTTGTACATGAACAGGGCTGTGAGATGTTGTTGTGAATGCAATTTTTATATGCATCAGTTTTGTTTTTTTGGAGTTGATTAGTAGACCGTAATCATGTGACCACTTTAATAAGGAAATAAAATCTAGCTGTGATAATTTCATTGCAATAGACAAATTTTCATGGGATATGACAAGTGCAGTATCATCAGCGTATACAAAATATTTAACAAAAGAAAATATTTTTGTCATAAGAGATACAAAGACAATATAAAGTGTTGGTCCCAAAATTGACCCTTGTGGAACTCCAGTCTTGACATTTTTTATTTCACTAAATTTATCAGATATTTTTACCTTGATTTGGCGGTTAGTTAAGAAGTTTTTGAATAGTTTGAGTACGTTTCCTTTTACCCCTATTGCCTCATCGTGTCTATAGAATCAAATGCCTTTGAATTGTTTATGAACAATTTCAAAACATGTCTTTTGTTATTCAATTAGTTATTTATATAGTTAGAAAAATCCTGGAGTAACATTTCGGTACTTTTTTTTTGGAAACCATATTGATTAGGATCTATTAAAGAAAAGCAAACCAAATATTTAGTCAGTTTAAATGATATGTATTTCTCGAGAACCTTTTCTATAGCGGGTAAAATACTAATCGGTCTATAGTTTCCGACATCAGTATGTTTTCCACTTTTGTAAACAGGTCTGACAATACTACACTTGAGTTCATCTGGTATTACTGCTTGTGTTAAAATTCCTTTTCTAAAAAAACCCAACAAACAGCATCCCCTAAGATGAGACAGGCCCTGATTGAAATTATTTTTCTCAGGTCCTTCTGTAAGGAGCTAATGCAAATAAAGATAAAATTTAGAGGGAGAATCTTTTATAGCTAATTGTTGCATCAAAATTTTGTGGTTTTACATTACTGCTTGCGTATAGTGGATATATTTTGAAGATTATAATACGTGTAGTATGATTTAGTTTACTTAATTAGTACGTATATGTATCTAGTATCTAGGTAGGTACTATTAGCAATTTGAAATGATACATAATTAATACTTATTTCTTAACTTTTACATCTAACGAAAAATAATTCCCAATATTTTATAACGGTGGAATAGTAAGCAGAAACATAAAAAGTCTAAATTCATAAATAAATTATCTCAAATCAAATGCTAATTGGCTTTTACATCATCAAAAAAATGAGTAGGTAGGTTGTACCTGTATTCCTAATTTTTATTAAGTACCTACCTATTCTCGACATGACGTATCCAACGATTATTTTGATTTATAATTTATGCAGTGATCTTAACAGCTCACTTCTTCTACCAATCAACGTACCTATACATCATTTGAATTAATATCGGAGGTCATATATCACGTTTTTCATACTTGCGTAGGCAGCAGTTGAGCAGATACAAGATACCGTATAAATATTTAATTATATCAAGCAGTCTCCACTGACCACTCAAAAATTAACGTCTTATTATTCATAAAAAAAATACATAAGAATGAGTTTCACGTTTCGGGCATATGTGCACAGGATATAATATTTCTTAAATAAATCGATGGAGTGGTGAATGCACACAAAACATGATTAATAGGGGATTGATTATATGAAAGTATATTGTAGCATAATGCCATTTTAAAGAGTGAGGTAAGAGAAGTTAAGAATAGCGAAAGAAGAGTGAATGCTTAGAGGAAAATTATTTATTTTAGAACTGAACTAGCGCAGACCCGTAAAATATCACGGGAAGTTAAAATTTTAGAATTAAAATAAGGAACTCCAGTCCAATTTTTTTATTTTTTTTAATGAAAAATGACCTTCTAACTTAAATAACTGCATATTTATTTTTATTTTTAGAGTTAGTTTTAAAAGTTAAAATAATTGTCAAAGTTTTAATTTTTCAAGATCCCCCGAAAACCAGCGTATGTGTAGTGAATCGTGTGCGCCATCACGCCAGAAAATTTACTATAAGATCAGCTGTTCAACTGGCGCCATTTTGAAATTTAGAGTTCGAAGTATTTTACTGTTTTTTTGTGCAGTAGTTTTTGAATATTTTCAATAATAGAGATAAACTAATAAGAGATACCTTTATTTTTGAAACTGAATTATTAAGGCCTAAATAATGTTTCAATTAACACAACAACTAAATCTCTATAAACAGTATGTAAATAAACGAATAAGATGAAATGTTGTTAATACGATGGCTTGTGTCATACCTACAATCCCATACAATTATTTTACGGTGTTCAGTGACGTCACCACTAAACATTTCAATAATACCATGACGGCGTGTTTCTATGACCCGATTAAAATTGGCTTTTTAATATTTTTTTAAAAACTCTGCGTTTAATGTTATTAAATAAAACTTATTTTCAGAATCAGCGTTTATTGGTCTGTATGAACATATTTTTTTAAAGCCATAATATTTTTCACTGGAGTTCCTTATTGCAAAACAGCTAAATAGTGCAGATCCTCGTCAAACCATGAAATTTGAATTTTATTGTCAAGAATAACCGTAAGAAATTTAAAATATTAGAAATGAAAATAATTTTCTGCTAAACAAAATATTATATCACAGGTGCATACTTTATCGCTTGTCTAAATTCTTCATACAATCAATTCAATTTTGAAAATGACACTTAAATTCAAAATAAATCCAAGTCATTAAACCGGAGTTAAAATCACAGACACACAACTAGAATATGTATTTTTGGTGGAAATCAGAAAGTATTAGATTAGAGAGGGTTCTGATATCAACCCTGAAGTATTCCAATGTAGGGTGGAATTTGGTAGAATGAAAGACAAGAGTAGAACAATTGTTTTATAAAAGAAATCATCTCTCTTTGAGGATTTTTAAAAAGGAAAACAAATATTCCCGAGTTACAAATACCGAAATAACCCGACAATGTTTGACAATCAACCAGTGCTTCAGTAAAAAACATAATACAACAAATCAGGTTAGTAATACAATCAAAAATAATAGTTAAAGCAAAATAAAACTAGTTCAAGAAGCTCACGATGCAGCATTGCATCATGTAAGCACCTAAAAACTGTGCATGATATTTTGGTCTCCGATGATTCTTTTTATTTTTTAATATATTTATTCGAAAACAACAAAACGAGCAATCACTCAGCCGAGCATCGGCTCAACTCCATGCCCCAACAATAACTGTCCAGTACCTTCTTATTTTTGAAAGTTTTTTGGTAAAAAAAACAATAACGAAAATGTTACCAGGGACCAAAAATTTCATTTCAGAAATCACTGGTTAAAGTAGGTTGAGTACAAATACGCCCCAATTAAAATAATTCAAGACAAGCTAAATTAACAAGATTCAAAAGGTAATACTTACAGATTGGACCGTACAGCAGATAAATTAATAAAGGATTGTCGGGAGTAATTGAGGAGGCTACGAAATATTTATGACTAAAATACGTTTCTGTTTCAAATAAATTTCGGTTGATTATCAAAGTGTTCTTTAGGTTTATTTTTGTCATACCCATTGTCTAGTCATCCAAACCAACTAATACGAAATACCGTAGAGCGTCAACCATGTTTTTCTTGCACGGGGGTATAGGTATGTAAGATAGAGAAGATAAAAAAATTACAGAAACATGACATCTAAAAATTATCTTTTCTCGAAGCTATCCCGATCAAAAGTTAGGCTCGTAAAACCAGCGGTTTAGACAAATATAGATGAATAAAAACCGCGGGGGATGAATAAAAGTTCACAAATGTAAAATCAACTCAACATCTAGACGACAAATATCATATTACACCAATCAAATAATCTACTCGTAATTAAAATGGAGGAGAAAATTAATTAGGCGATATTTGAAATGTTTTGGCGATAAAATTTAATTCCAAAACAAATAAACGGTTTTAAGCCATGGGAACCGAACGATTTAAATTCGGAATTATTTGGAAACGCAATATTTGGTAACGAGCATTTAGAAAAGTCGTTAAACAAGCTATAAATTCCATATTGCAGAGGATTGGAACCAACATTCAATGGAATGCGATATGCGGTATGCACATTACCACTACCTACTCTTACTCAGCTTACAAAGTTTCGTGAATGCATTCTTAATATTTTTTATTAATGATTTTGTTTTAATTAATTTTAGGGGGGTATGGGTACCCCCGCCCCGGAACTATTAATTGGATAATAAAAACCTCTAGCAGAGCTCACTCTAAGTGGTTCGCTACGCGTTTGATGACTTAGCAGGATTGTCTGGGACCACTAGGTCTCGGCAGCGGATGACCTGGATACACTGAACCCCAGATTCGTTTTACACTCATAACTTTTTTTTCCAGAACTTCCTTCACACGGAAATTATTTTCCTCAGGGCCCTTCGGTGTGGAGCTAATGTACAAAAATGCAGAAATATTATCTACAGCTTAAATCGATTTGTAAATGGAGTGTGTCAGGTACCTAATGGCTCCGGGATTCAAACTCTTTTGAATTTTTCCAATGTATATCATTATGTTGTTCGCTGAACTTTTGACTACTGCTTATTTTTTTTAACATGAAATGTAAGATAAAGTACATATCTATAACAAGCTAGGAGCTTTTTTAAGGTGAGCATAAAAACACGTTTGGGGAAATTCACTGTTAAATAGTGGTCTAAGGTGTGATAAATTCTGCGATGGATATACAGTTGATTAAAGTTTCCGCATTTCTTGTAGATTATGTGCACTTCAGAATAATTTTTAAAAGACTTTCGAAGAAATGTCAATATAATGATACGTCAAAAAGTTTCGGTTCTTTCCGACTTAACATTATTGTCATTCAACTATAGTTACCAGCAAAAATTTTGTATAATTCATTAGTGCCTGGATGTGGCTCATAAAATATGGATAAATCAACAGCAAACATTCTCAAAATAATATAGAACAGCTAATAGAACAGATAACAGCTTTATAAAAGCGATAAATTTTCAAACTAAATAATTTAATTGAAAGGAATTTTGAATTTGACTTGAAGTACGAGTTGTTACCTTTGTAGTCATATGTAAACATAATAATATGTCGCCTTTTAAAGTACCAAAGTTTTTGCGTACAGTTTTCTGTATGTATAATATTCCTGTAACTTTGTAGTTGCCTCGTAAACCGACCATACGGAATCAGGGAGATTTGAATAATTTATGCTCCAATTTAGAATCTCATATTTCGCAATTGACGCGGGAAGCTCTCTGATTGGGTGACCGGTCTGGCGACACGGACCAATGGCAGGCGTTTATTTTTCCACTAAACGATAAACCTTGCTCGTTTATCGGCTGAGTTAGAGCTACGCACATACTATGTCGCATGTCGCATACTAGTTTAAAATAAAAATTTGTCATATATTATTACGGATCAATATAATTTTATGAGTTTTGTGTACGCTTACAAGGAGACCTTCTTTTGAATTAAATCATTTTGTACATGTCGTAAGAATAAATGCATTTCAATAGGTAGTTAGGTAGCAATCCTATCTTTTATTGATAAGCGTGAAGCACAAGACTTTTTTATTATTGAAGTTAAATCTTCTCTAGAAACGTTGTGATTTGAAACTCGATGAAACGAAAAATAACGACACTAGAATGAGACAAACACATATACCTATAGGATTTAGCCTGCAAGAGAATGAGATAGTATTATAATTGGTGTCCTCTTTGTGCGGTGCTTCGTAGCATATTGGTCTACGTTTAGTGCCGTGCTCCGTGGTCTCCCCACTCTTGCTTTAGTTTTTTTCAATGTGAATTGCACACTCTGATTTTTTTTTCAGGCAGCGATAATAATCTCAACTATAAAGTTATTTTGAGTGTAAGTAAAGTGCGCAGAGTATACGATAGAAAAATCGACAACCTGTGTTCATATTTTCGTATTAAAGATTTAAGTTTGAAAACAACATGGGTGATGTTAAAATACTTTGCTAAAAATGAAATATCTAAAAAATATGTAATTATTCCCTGAAAGTTCATAACTAAAAAACGTCATTACGTAGTACGCCAAATGGTTACCTGCAAACTTTGGAAGAAAAAACCGAATACAAAAGGGGTGAAGAGTAGCTGAAAACGAATTTAAATTTTTTTCAAAATTTTAAATTTTTGTATGAAATTAAGTATAAAATGAAAATCTTGATACAAAATATTATTTTTTTACTGAAAAGAGTTGACAGGTTTGATTTAAAAATGTCATATTTCCAGATGTAGCATTATTTTTTACTTTTATTTCCCTCTTAAATCATGTATTCCTTCAAAGCCTTGTTAAGATATAGATATACCAATATGATAAGCCAGGTTTTGGTATTTTCGACGTAATTCGCGGAAAGTCTACGTAATAATTTCACATTTTCGCAAACTGCTGGCGGATTGACGTAATATTCTCCGAAGGCTTTGCACAAGGCGCAAGTCACAAGGGACATAGACAATTTATTCTTCTCTGTATTTCCGCCCCTTTCTCTGAACTGAAGTAATCAAAGACTAATGAATCGGGTTGTCGCCTCCTTTCCCCTCCAGCCCCCCAAGGATTTAACCATTGAATAAAGTTAAGTCTAGATTTGCCCTAAATTCTCTTCAAATTGAATTGCTTTTTCATTAGGAAAATTTACCCTCTACAGACTGCAGACGATTATTATATTCTGAGTATTCTTTTTGCTTCGAAGAATTCAAAATCTACTCTTTAACAGATGGCGCTTACTTAAGAGTTTTTGATACATGTTTTCGTGAAATTTGTCATTGCTACATTCAGGTAAAGTGTATTTGTGGGTACCCACTGTTTTCTTCTTTAATGTCTGTTGTTTCTCAGTTCGTATTACATCCTGTGGTATTTTTCAGTATTTCGTAAACAAATGTAATAAAAACAAAAAATAAAATAAAATAAATATAGGTGTGTACCTTGTTGAATATAAAGACCAATCCGGGTTCAAAAGGTATCAAGATTATCGTCACGATGGGTAGGTACCCACTTAAATAATCATTATATTGCAAAGTGGATACTAAAATAACCACTTTGTCAACAGATGATCAATGTCATCTGACAGCAAACATCAAAATTGAACCTTCTTAAACATCTGTGAAATTATGTTTAGAGGTTAAGTAGGATGAACTTTTCAAATGGAAAATGTACTATTAAAATTCTAACTCACTTTAGCAAGACTTTATAATTTGAACAAGATTAAATAATTTTGAAAAAGTTGATTTAGTTTTTTTTAATAATGTTATCATTATATTACTCCTGTTTTTTTTTTTATTTTTGTTCAAGAAATGGTATCTACGAGTACTTAAAAGCCAGAAGGAATTAAGGAAATTATGTTTGTTTTTTCAAGAGGAAATATTGATTTATGACTTCAAAGGTGTGGTAAGAAATATGATTTAAAATTTTCAATCGAATGAGATTTATGAATTATTTAAAAAATTTATGGGATTTTTTTAAGATTTTTCTCACAAAAATTTTTTGTAGTGCAGTTTTAGTGTAGTTTTTATTATTTTTTATTTCTCTTTATAAAGTATATTTACATTGGATTTTTTCGATGCCTGTCTCACTAGTGTCGAGACAGGCGTAGTGATACATAGATGAATATCGTAGTAACAAGAATATTTAAGGTAAAATACGTATTAATTTGTATACAATTAAAACAGAAAGGTGATTGGAAGTGTGGGTCAATCTTTTGAAGAGAGTTATTTTATAAATGTTGGAAGAGATAAAGTAAAGTAGTAAATCCTGTCAAATCTATTTATGGATTTAAATTTGATAGGATTCTATTATTTTAATTTATTTTATATGGGTTAGGTCGTATGTAAAAATTTGTGATAATAAATTGGGTATCTTTTAACCGTGCATTGATCTCTTTTCTTAGACTCTATGGGACAGAGGGATGATCAAAGTAAAATCACATTCAGCTATCGAACTGCACACTAATACACCAGTCTGAAGATGCCCGTTAGATTTTAGAAAAAAGCAAAAGAAAGTTATAAAGGTGTATCAATCCATAAAAAAGTCATCAATATTTAATTCCATCATAAACTAAGCGTTAAAATTTTTTAAATAACACACTTACACTTTTGTATTTAAGATATCTAAGTGAAGAGATATGTGAAATGTTGCTTTTGAGGTGGGATACTTAAAATTTGAATTTCAAAATCTCAACACTTAAATCAACAATATACGTTAGAAATTCACAGCCATTTTTAAAACGCGCAGTAGAAATGCTCGGTTTCATATTAAGAATAAATGCTAAAGACTATTAAAATATATGGGACATCACATTAAGTATAACTCCACTGTTTGGTCACCACATTATAAGGTTCACACACAAAAATACGGCGCAGTTTATGAAACCCCCGCATTCCGAACATCTACCGATTTATAACATATTTCCCCCGAACACTTAAAGTTTTTAAGCTCTTCAAAATTTTTTCGTTTTTGTTTTTGGGGTGCTATGCTCATTCTTTAGCCGCAACACGGCATGACCCAAAAACAAATAACGAAAATATTTTTGGCCGTGAAAATCTAAAAACGTATCCTTAAAAAATATTGTAATTTAAAATTTGCCGAGCCGAAATGTCAATTTATATGAAATTCATTACATAGAAGAATATCATGAAAATTTAATATTTTCTCTTATGTACATTCTCTTGTTAATTATTTTTTTTTAATATTAGTGCGATCTACATTATCTTCCTTTGAAACCACCTTCTTCTTCTTATTGAACACATACTACGGAACCTTAAGACACAAACATTACTTTTATCCAAACTTTTTTTTAAAACTATAACAGAAAGCACCAGATGAACTTACAAAAAAGCATTTCACATATTATGTGAAAACAGTCATTAGTTAAAGTATTTCAAAATTTATAAAATAGCTAGTTTTTGTCATGTTTATTTTGTCAAAAACCAACATTTTTCGTAAGTAATACTTACTTCATCGGAGTTTACCTAAAACGTAAAGTTTGGTTAAAAACTTAAAATTTAAAGTTTAGTTAAGTTTTAAGTAAACCCTGATGTAGTAAGCATTGCTTAACACGTTGATTTTTAATCAATAAAAGTTGTTAAAACTAAGTATTTTATTAATTTTTAAATAAAATGGTGTCAGAAAATCAAAAGAAATGTTTGTAGAAATTAGTTTATTGGTTTCTTTTCGTTGCTTGGTTTTGTTGAAAATTTTATGTCATTTGAATCATGTTAGTATGTTTACACTATACAATTGTCTTGTAACTTTTTAAAATGATTACTTGTTTGTATTTAAAGGTTCTTGCTACAAAAGTAAACAATTAAAAAAAAAAAAAACAGGAATCAAATCTGCAAAATGCTTACGGGAAACTTTACAATTGAAAAAAGTTGTAGAGGCTAAGATGTCCGTTATATATTATTTTCCCAAGGATGTCCGTAAACGTTTAATGTTGGTACTCGCCGGAAACCGATCCCATGACCCGGGAATACAAAGTGAACGCTTTGCCTCTATGGCATCAGTGTTGTCCGTACTCTGCATAGAATATGAATTGGCAATTAGTCAAGAGAAGATAATATTCATTGCGGCTGACCCAAGGAGATGTGATGCGATGGAGGCTGTTTGGTATTCAATTTCATTTGTAATATTAGTCGCATGCCAAAAATTAGATATCTTTCAGCATGGCCCAAGTCCGAATAATAATAATTAAATTAAATTAACAAAAATGTCATTAAAAATTGTAAAACATAGGCATAACAAATGTTTATAAATGCTTTGATAAAATAAAATAAATTATTCTCCTTATAAAAATAACGGGAACTAGCTAACTTGCCAAAGTACGGTGGTATGCAGTTACTGTGCAAAAGAATTCAGTGTACTGCAAAAAATTCGTGCAATGTGCTTGCACAGCTTTTGGTGCGTGACTTAGGTTGGATTTTTTCAATCTTTCATCACATTACCAATGTTAACAACATGACCGTAGTACTAAGTTGATTAGTTGATCAAAGCGGAAATGGAACAACAATCAGTGTATAAGTCAGCTGTTATCACACCAATCTTTAAGATAGGTGATAAACATGACGTTAAAAACTACCGAGCAATTTCCCAACTCCCTATTTTAAGCAAAGTTCTTGAAAGGTAGGTCTACAACATCCAACCTCCCCCTTTTCAGTAACTTCTTGTTCAGCAAGATGAACGATAAGGAGCAAGTTGATACTATTTATACAGACTTTTCTAAGGCCTTTGACCGCATAATTCACTCAATTCTTTTGAAAAAACTCGTCCTACTTGGTATACATGGCGACCTATTTAGATGGATTAAGTCCTACATTAGTAATCGCAATCAGGAAATATTAATCAACGGTGTCTACTCTAAGTCTATAGATGTAATATCCGGTGTCCCGCAAGGTTCCCACCTAGGTCCGCTCTTCTTCAACATGTATGTAAACGACATTGGATCATGCTTTCAAAATTCCGAATTTTGAAAAAATGATCCGACATTTTAACGACATGAAAATATTCAAAGTTGTGCATTCTCTTTCTGACTGTGATGCGTTACAAAGTGACCTAGATATGCTTTGCAAGTATTGCAAAGTTAACTGTTTAGATATCAATGTTTCCAAATGTCATACTATGACATTCACCAGAAATAAACATGTTATTAAGTACTCCTATTCACTCAATAATGAACCTGTCATCTTGAAAACGGAATGTAAAGATCTTGGTGTTTACCTTGATAGGAAACTTAAAATTAATAAGCACATCGACTCAATCTTTGACAGGATATAAAATGCTCGGTTTTGTTTTTCGCATAAGTAAAGTGTTCAATAAACCGCGTATAGTAATAATGTTATATTTTGCATTAGTCAGAAGTACACTGCATAGCATAGAACATATTCAAAACAAATTTATAAAATATCTTACCTTCAAATTCAACAATAACTTTGATTGCACATTTCAAACTTTGCAACAAAGGCGAGCAATAGCTGATTTGACATTTAAACACAAAATTTTAAATAATAACATTGACTGTACCGAACTTCTTTCCCTAGCTAATTTTAACATACCATTAAGACGTACACGCCATACAGAACTATTCCACACGCTTAATTACAGGACAAATGCAGCATGTAATTCGAAAATCAATCGCGCTCTACATATGTTCAACATTATTGGTCTAAATTCTAACATCGACATTTTCTCCGATTTAAAAAGAGCATTATGTCAATAATATAATTTGTTCAATGCGCATACATACATAAACACATACTCACACACACACACTCACTTTCCCAGTACATACATCACCCGGTAATTACTTAATACGCATGCCATAAATAAGACACTACAATGAAACACATAATAGGTACCCACCATGTATTCTTATTAATTGTAAATTTTTTTAACCAAAGTATCTAATGTACTGTTTGTTTCTGTTAATAAATAAAATAAAATTAAAATAAATAAAATTACTGTTGATCGCCGGGAACCGTATTTCTAAAGCCCGCCTTCCACTGCGAGCGGGGTTGGAGATGAGCGAGATAGCTTTGACCTTCCACCAAAAGAGTCGCTAAGAAGATAGGTGTTTGCCTTCCACTGCACGTGCGGGAAATCACCGAGGCGAGCGGAGCGATGTCAACGAAAAATGAGAAATAGTTTTGCCTTTCTAATAGTTTTTTGAAATAGTGATGCTCCGTCTCGAAGTGAACAGAGTAATTTCTGTGATTTCAAGTACTAATTCTAGTGAGGATGATTTTTTTACGCGAAGGCAATGAAGAAATGTTTGCTTAAAAAACTTTTTTATTTCCGGCAATTTCATCTCAATAATGCCGCATCCTTTTTGACGACATTGCGACATTCTTTGTTAGTCGTATCCTATAAACACTAAAATTGGCAAACGGCTTCAATAAACACCTCCATCTCGACAAAAACGCAGCGAGATAACTGAATTTGCTACAGTTCTTGAGCTGAGTCCGCTAGAAACTAGTCGGCGATGGTGTGCGCGAGCTATCTCTTTCGGACCTATTTTAACAAGTTCGGTCCGCACCGCTCACCTCGTTCTTGATGGAAGCAATTGAATGCAATTAACGTGTGCGAGTCGAGTGGAGATCGCAAGGCGTCCGCTTCGCTCACATTAGCGGACCTATTCGTTCGAACCTATTTAACTGGTTTAGTCCGCTCCGCTCGCCTCGTTCTTGATGGAAGCACTTAGGCCGGTTACAGTGCATGACCGACGGTCGGTGCGTACGGTCGGTCCTGACGATATGCATGCGTACGGTCGGTCCTGATGACACCGACATACCGCCGACCGACCGTCGGTGCGTACCGTCGGTTCACGCTTGACCAACAAGCTGACCGGACGTCGTACGCGAAATGGACGCGTTTACGAATAGTTTAATTGCTGCTTATTATCTTCGTAGACGTATTAGGAACAGAAGATGTAGATATCACATACATCCGATCGTCGCCCAAAGAGCATTTCAAGGGGAATTCATTCGTCGGTCGACCGACGGTCCGCATGCGCACGCGCTCGACCGACGTTTCTCGTACGCACTGTGTAGCGATATACGCATGCGTACGGGCGGTCCTGCACTGAACGATTTATGAATTTTGTCGGTCGAGCACTGTAACCGGTCTTATACGCAGTTAACGTTTGGTAGTCGAGCGGATTCCGTACTGAGTCCGCTCCGCTCACAGTGGAAGGCGGGCTTAAACCTATACCGTTTTAGTCGCGGCGGCGCAACTAAAATGGGATAGGTTTTGTTGTCCAAAATCATCTTCAAACCCCAAACCGTTTTAGTAGCCAACTTAGTTTTTTGTGCTAAATCATCTAAAAGTTAGACTATAATTACACTAATGGAGTAGTTTGTTTGTTAATTTACTTTGTTGTATATCTACTTTTATTTTTATATTAATAAGTATATGTTTCGTAACAGTGCGATTCAGCAGCCCTCTCTGAATAAGCTAAAGGGACTCTTTAAAAGTCAAAATATCGAAATAGCTGATAATTTGATGTTCATCATATGCGGCGAGTATTTTAAACAACGCATTCTAAGTATTGCACATTTAAAATGTATGTTCTGGCTTTAAAAGTACTTATTAGAATATGTTGTGTGTAATTTGGAAATTTGAATTGTGAAGAGTTGTAACCAAATGTAAAGGGATGCAGTATTAACCCACAGCAATAGATGCAGATAGTGTGATCACTAAAGACGTCCATCTTCCCTCTTACATCCTTGGAATGACCTGTGCCTGGCGATCTTAATGACGTCACACATATTATTATTGGGTCCGCTCTTAAAGTCTCATTTCTCATACCTTATTTCAGGTAATATATCAACTACATTAATTGACTCGGGCCTCGGTTCATCCACGGGCTTATAGAACTATGGATGGTTCAGTGGAAAGATTTCAGTGTCTCAAAAACATCTAAATATTATATATGCATTACTTGTGGTCGCAGAGATATTAAGGATTAAATACAAAATTCCGAAAATTTTTCTTTTAACATTTTTGAGACCCATTCCCAAAATTAAGTGCAACTTGGCAATCCTCTCCGGGAAGAGCGAAAAGAGTAGGGAAAATAATTTTCTGGCTATTCAAATCTAGTTATGACTATTTAAACTAGAGTCCATTTCGATTCTAAATGGTCATCAGTAAATAACTCATCATTGTCCTTTTTTTACAAAGGTGGTAAAATACGCTTCCAAATTTTTTAAGACTAAATAATCAAATAATTTTCGAAATATAAAAATTATGCATGCAAACATGAAAAAGCCTTAAAAATGCTAAATTAACGTTTTTTCTAATTAAAATTACTGATAATAAAATAAAATAAAAATAAAAATACACACATATTTTACTGAACGAATATATTAAAAACGTTATTGTGACTATACTTTTTTGTTATTCCATGTAAAAAATGTTAATAAAAAATTCGCAACGTTTCATAAGTTTGTTTTCATAAAGATTTAGATTTCACTTCTGTTGTGGTTAATTTTTAGATTTGAATATAAAGCGTATATTTTATTTTTCTAACACCGTTTATATCATATTTATCACTATGATAGTAAAGGAGATGCAACGATTTCTATGAGACCTAAAAGAGTTGTTCAGAAAAGCGAACAAATTAGCCAGTGCGGTTAAAGAAAAATTAAATAAAAAAAATGCAGCGAGTAACTCACCAATTACTCGCGCAATCATAACTTATAATCACTATGAAAAATTACTACACTTAGACATTTTTCATGATTCCTTGCAAACATACAAAACTAATTTATTAAATTTCTTGGCGTGATATAATTGTTTTAAATTACTTACACTTAACTTTTTATTAAACTTTAACCAGTCAGTTACAATTAGTGAGCATATAATTCTTGATTTCAAAATGTCTCCTTATCTCCCCCCCCCCCCCCCTCTTTTCTTCCTTTTTATTATTATTACTTCATTCATTCAATAATTAAGTTTTAAGACCGGTTCATATCTCAGGCGTAATTATCAAATGACATTCTATGGACTTACGTAATAGGTACATAACCATGTAATAATTTAATTTAACATACCTTATAATCTGTATTATAATGTACTGTGTATGTCTTGATAAACAAATAAATAAAATAAATAAAAATAAAAATATCAAAAAGAAATTTGGGCACAAATAATTCCTTGTTCGCCCTGACTACCTCACAATACACTTTTAAGATGTTTATGCTGTTGACGCAAGAAGTAGGAGGAAGTCCAAGACGCCTCAACGCCCCCGAAAACAAACAACACAAGACCATTGGTCGTGAAAATCTTGAATCATAATATCTGTCTTTGATATTTCCACAAAAGGTTCAACATTTAACCCGTTAAATATTATAAGGGCATCTTGCTAATGTCCTTTTCCGCTTCACAGACATTTGTCAGGCAGTTTATTGGATGACACCTCGCAGCCGCAGGTTTTATGAAGGCAGCTTATTAGTGGAATGGATTATTCGACTGCAGTAACTTGGGGTTATCTGTGCACCACAGGCCCATAATAGCGGACAGTGGTCGGGCAAACAAATAATACAAATTAAAACTTATTCTTGAATTAATAAACAGTGGAAATATCACGATCGATAATAATACTCAGATGTGGCATTCGAGTGCACCCTGAATCAGGGCTGGGAATAAAAATAATAAACATTGTAAATCACACATTGTTAGAAAAATCGGCGAAAAACGAATTTTGATTGGTCTTTGTAATATTGTACAGATCGGTTCAATTCGTTATCGACGGCCGGCGTAATTCAGCGGTAAGGCTCTTGACTAGCACTCCGAAGATCGCGGGATCGAATCCCGGCGTGGCAAATAAATTTTATTTGATTAATTTGTGTTATTTCACAATTTATTAATTTAAAATAATATATAGTATATTTGCGCACGTTCCAGAGTGGAAGATACTCTCAGTATCGCCCTGGTGTAAGACCACCATTCAGAATTGAAACGTTGCTTGAAATGGCTTTAGCCGTGTTTGGTGACTAGTTCTGAATAGCCAGGTACTTCCCCACCCTCCTCTCCCCTACCTCCTTCCCCTCCCCACTACCTTCAGCCTCACAACATACCCCAATTGGGGATGCCATAGTCCCACTGGCTCCAGACGGGAGCAGTTGGGACTCTTGTGCGGTATTCATGTAAAAAAAAAATCGTCATGGTGCCTGCTTCTGTTTTCTTCCACTGTTCAATTTGTCCACTCCTTTGGCATTTTAGTTTCCAAGTTAGTTGTTCCGATGCTGGAAACATACGTTCATACATTCTCTGGATATTATCCACCATCATCATGGTGCTACTTGTCAACCCATTTTTTGGCCTCCTTTTCCTGAAAAATAAGACACCTAAAAAAATTGTGTCCTAAGCTAAGCAATTATAATGTTGAATATAATTGAAACCTTTCAAAAAAGATACATTACGAGGGAACGGTTGCGTGCCATTTTTCATACAAAACTTAAAGTTAGATTTGAGATCAAAATATTCAAACAAACTGAGTCATTCTTTTTTTATTCAACAGGTATTACAAATATCTAGTAGGAATATTTAATATTTTATTTTTAAGTCTTAAATTATGATATACAGGCCATTAAATAATTTAAGATCGTGCAATTTTAGAGGCAACTTTGGCAATTATTTCTAAGTTAATTATGATTATCAAAAAAATTGTCTTGCCTTGCTTAATGTGATAATATAATGAAAAATATATAAATAAATAAACTTATTAAAAAAAGGCGTTTCTTTGGGTAGTAAATTTAATTTACATGCGGTACATTATTATACATCATTTGTAATTTGATTTTATACCTATCTTAATGTTTTTGTTTGCTTTTTTTCTCACCATATTTAAATTTTAAATAGAGCATTTTTTTAGTCTTTATCATTAACTCACAAATAATTGCCAAAGTTACCTCTAAAATCACGAAAATTTGATTTCTTTATTGGCCTATATTTTATAATTGAAAACGCAAATAATACCCGTACATATTTGCTATACCTTTTGATAAAAAAAATATTTTAATTTACACCACAATATAATATAGTAGTGAAAACTAAGTTATTTGTTTTTCATTATATTAATAATGATGCCACAAAGTATTTTGGCAAAGTTTGAAGAAATTTTTTTTTTTTAGTTTGGTTGGGTATTTTGACCTAACTAACTAACTAACCATGACGCGTCATCTATTTTGACATCAAATCCAAATTTAAGTTTTGTATGAAAAGAGCCGGGAGTCGTTCCCCTTCACATTATCTATTTTTATTTACTTGTCGGCAACCTGGGCGTTTATTAATATCTATGGTCTTATACAAGTGCGATACTGAGAATATCTTCCACCCTTTAACGTGCCGCAAGTACCTACACTATATATTTTGTAAATTAATTAATCTTAAAATAACACAAATTAATCAAATAAAATTGGATCCCGCGACCTTCGGATTGTGAGTCAAGAGCCTTATCTCTCGACCACGGCCGACAGTCAAATATATACATATGTATACAAATGTTGGGCGCGTGTTTGGCATGTTTTCCGACTATGCACTGGTGCCGAGGGTATCAATGATGCTAGTTCCTTGGAGCATCTTCCATTGAAATACCGGTAGAACAAGGACAGCATTGTTTTAAAATATAAATAAATATGGATGATAGTAGGTACCTAAATCATTATCACTGTACTTTAAGTTCATATTTATATTTTTTCGAATATTTTTCGATGACTCAGTTACCAGTTAAATGCAATGCAGTTAAACCGTCGAGACTGATTTTTCAACTTACACACACATAATTGAAAATATTACTTACATACTCGTACATGTGTTGTGTGCAATTATGTGTTAATATAATAAATTACCTGATTTATAATAAACACATTTTTAAAAGTTGAATCGAGATAAATCTTACAATCATACATAAAGAGGGCAGCCAATAAAAATATGCGTTAAAAAATGAAGATATTGTTGGTAGTTCTTAGTTGAAGTATGATACAGTTATACGAGCCGAAGCGATATGGTCCAAGACTAAGGTCCTGGTTTTAATTCCTTGATGTAATCGTGTGTTTTTCTGATTTTTCCATTTCAAATTTTCCATTTCCATTCTTTGATTGAGAGTCGCTAATATTGTGTTCATTAATTAAATATTACAATTTGAGGTTTTACTCTTTATGTTTAAATTAAATTAAATAATAAATAAATATTTCATGAGAAATTTACATTTGTATTAAATTCATCTGGAATAAAATTTCTAAATTAAATAAGATTGTGTTATTGATGTTTTAAATAACACGTCGCACATGTGCTTGGTACAAACGAATTGGTCCATTGGGAATCTACGCTCAAGTGATTCATTACTATCGATAATTATTCTGAAACACCATATTGTATATATAATAATTAAAAAGAAAACTTACATTTTATCTAACCCTAGAAAGTTGCGTATTGAATAATAAAAAAAAATTAAAAAGTCTTTAAAAAAATACGCTGTATACTCATAGGTTCAACCCTAATTTATTTGAGTGTCGTGCCGGTTTCATATGGCGCTAAAGAGCTTCTCTCTCAACAGGGGAGGTCCCCAACATCATCCATAACTTGTGCCGTCTGGACAGTGAGAACATGTCCCTTTTGTTTTGTACCACCTTTAATGCAGAGGTTTTATAAGGCATCATATCAAAGATGACATTTATCCAGTTATTGGTGACTTATTTATGAGCGTTATGAGTCAACTAACATCTTTAAACCACGATATCCCAAGATGAGACGAGTCGAGACAACAACTAAACCATATTATTTATGTATTTTATAAATTGGAAATCATAACAGCTTTGAGTTATGTGCCTTGATGGGTTTCACGTGAAATCAATATTGTAACATGTAGTGAAGTAAGATATAAGGAAATCACGCTCCTTATCACATTCTGAGGTTATTGTTATAAAAACTTGATAACTAACCATCGAGTAACTCAATACTGAACGACGTTTTAAATATTTCATACTGTTATAAAATGGCAATCCGAGTTTTTTACCTGTCCCGTCTCTCAAATTCTCTTAAAACATATTTTTTAAAATACGAGGGTTAGTCAATAAGTAATGCCTCCTCTTTTTTTCTACTTAAATTAAGTTAGTTAAGTGAAAATTTTGAATTTGGTGCTATTCCTCAAACCTTCTTCTACAATCTGCTGCAGTAGTAACTTTTTGCATTAACAGGTGGCAGCACTGCAGTCGCTTGCAAAATGGCTGATATAGAAGTTCGTAATAGATAGCATATTGTTATTGATTCTTGACTGTAGAAGGTGAACCGCAAAAAATCACATTCATGAAAGACTGAAAATTATGTACCATGATGCAACAGTGGACGTCAGCACTGCTAGACGAAGGGTTCGTTACTGTAACGAAGCTGAAGGACAAACACCGCTGGCTGAGGAAAAGCGGAGCGGCGCTGGCCGTTGATTGCAGCGACTGCACTCATTTGTGGTGACCCGCAGATAACTAAAGATGTGGTATTCTCTCTAAGGCTCGATCAAGATTTCGGTCTTGGTCTTGGTCTCGGCATTCTCGGCTACAAATTCTACCGAGAACTCTGTCTCGGTTCTCGGTGAAAAATCGCCAAGATTCTCGGCCATAACCGAGACCGTTGTAAGTAGGTACGGTATAGGATAATGGGATTCAAATCTACCGCGCGCGTCCACATTCGTCACTTGGTTTCAGTGCGTGAGAGAGCTGTCGATTGTGATGAAAGTTTTTATCAGCACCGCCTACTAGTGTAGCAAGTGAACAGCTCTTTCGCAGAGCTGGTCAATTATACAATATGAGGGTGAAAACGCAGAAAAATTGCTTTTTATGTTCTACAACATCATGTTGTTTAATTTTGATTATTAAAACTATTTCAAACAAATTATTATTACATTCTTAAATTATTATTAGATACATTATGCAAATATAGAGCATTTTAATTTTTTTTCTCAGGTTATCTATTCTCGGTCTCGGCCGAGAACGGAAAAACCTGTCTCGGTCGATCCTTAATTCTCTCCCTCAGTAAAGGCAGTGTGATGACGATTATTCGACAACTGATTTTTCAACAAAAGTTTTGCAAGGTGGGTACCAAGAAACTTAACCGGCTGGCTTCACAACACTTGCAGCTCTTAGTTTCTGAAAAAAAAATGTCACCGGAGAGGAAAAATGGGTTCATTTTTTTTTAACACGCAGTGGCACGCAGTAAACGGAATGGCCTTACACAAACTCATTAAGGACAAAAAAAAACAAAACTGTATGACCGGCGGGGAAAGTTATGGCAATGGTGTTATCGATGTGACCTACTTTTTACAACATTGTGATACATGCCCTTGTTAAAAGATGCAACAAAGCTGTGGAAATCGGAGGAGATTATATTGAAAAGTAACAAACTAACGTCAATAGTGTGGTTTTCAACACATGGAAGTGTATTATTTATTTCTTGACAATTAAAGGAAAAAAATGGGATGCATTACTTATTGACTGGCCCTATCGATTGCACTGTTATATAATTTTTATACCGGTAACTTTGGCATCCTAGATATTGTAAATAATACATTTTTTTCTTGATGTTATTTGTTGGAAATGAAACCATGTATAAAAAGTCAATTTTCCACGAATGGAATAATATTCTTTTAAACAATATTAATCAGCCACCCGGGTGTTCAGCCGATTTGTGTGTTTTTTTTTAATAATGCCTTTAATGATGGATCTAACATTGCCAAATAATACGTTACAGCTGATAATGTCACAAGGTGAATAATTGTAATTTTGTTTAAAATATTTATGGTCGATGTCAAAATAATGCGAATTTGTCAAAACATCTTTTGGAAATCGGGGATCCCAATTTCTGGACAACTAATATTATTACGAAAATGATTTAGCTTATGGACAAGCACTTAAGTAGACATCTTAAGATTTTAATAAAATAGAAGGCATGATATAAAATAAAATCATTCAATTTATGTTTGATGGTATCTAGATGTATATACACAGGATGAAACAGTGTTTGCTCGAAGGATTTTGACCAGCGATTCTTAAGCACATTTGGAGTAAAAAATGTAAAAATCATTTTGCTGTCCGACGATGTTCTTTTTTTCAAATAAAAACAATAAAAATATTTTTCTATCACACGGCTCAACTGAGTATGAGTAGTCAGCCTAGCGGGTCACGTGATAAATGCTCGATCTCGTTCCAACAACAAGGTAACAAACAACAGGGTTCATGGGGTGAGGTTTGTCTAGGTCTTGGAGGCGGATGACCAGGACACACTGATCCCCAGATTCCTACCCACCCCTTAAACCCTTTTCCTTCCCAGAACTCTCCTCTCCTTCATTTCCTTAAAAAAATCCTCTACATAACATCCTCAAAGATGACATAGGCTCTGAAGGAAATTATTTTCCTCAGGGTCTCCTGTGTGGAGCTCATGTAAAAAAAAAAAAAAACGAACAAAACAGCATGCGTATCATGTGATTACGCCGTGAAGTATATTTTGTTTTTAATAAACAAAATTATATATCACAAGGACAACCAAATGATATCTACTTTTTTACTCCAAATATGCTCAGGAATCGCTTGTTAAAATTCTTCGGGTATGTGCTACTACATCTTGTACACAGAGCTTTAAAAATTCATTTTGCCAATCTTAGTTTTAGATATTGCAATTCTAATGTTATTTCAATAATAAAGTATTGATGAATAAAAAAAAATAAAATCAAAAAGATGTCAATTAAAAAAAAACATATTATGTTATTAAGAAAAATCATCATCAAATTGATTAATGGCCTTGAGTCTGTCGTCACACTCGGTTCACAAATAGATACAAACAGAAGTGCTGCCATCTATGTTATTAATACGCTAAAAAAACTACTTTTGCAATTCGGTTTCGAATTCAAGAATTCGTCAATGGATGGTGCCATGGTTGCATGAAAACGTGCCCCCCTAGGTCTAAGTACTACGGAATTGTTGAATTTGAGTATCTTTCTGGATATGGAAAGATTGACGGTAATACTTAGAGTTGTGAAAAATACGCGGTTATATATTACGATGACGTCATTGCCTGTCGCAGTTACTTTGTCTCGGTGACTAGCTGTCAATGGATCACAGTGGATCCGAGGAGCGGCTATTTTTGGAACCAGTTCCTATCGGATTTATAAAATGGTCACCAACCCTTAAACTGGGCGAAGGCGAAGCAAAAGCCTGCGGAGCGGGTTTTTTTAACTGCTAGTTTCATAAATTGCCATAAATCTGTCTTGTTTATCTCCAAAACGACAGTTTTACCAAAAACTAATCCCATTTAAAGTAAATTGTTTTTTTCGTATCTTATGCAACCCTTAAAAGTAAGTACGCCGTCATTCGAAATGATTCCAAATATTGTAATTAAATATTTTATTGATATCTCCACAGGTGTGATTCAGGCTCAAGGGATTAAATAACGTTTATGTACATAATATTTCTACCAGAATTCAAATCGAATTGGTATTCAATAAACAAAAATTCTCTTGGAGACGAATATTTCTATGACCATGGGAATCAGAAGGCCTCGAAGGGTTCATCGTTTATTTTAAGGAGCTTTCTTAAAATTATTGCTACTACAAACTTATTTTACCGAGTAATCGATGTAAAATTGGTATAAAATATTAATCACCAACATAAATAGCATTGCTTATTGCTTCGCATCTTTAGTTTTGGACTGAAAAAGGTTTGAACGGTGGGAATTATATTATTAACAAGGCATTTCAAAGTGGTAGTCATAATAGGTTTTTTTTATTTCGCAATATTAGGTTTTATCGCCAAAATTTCTCGCAAACACCTGCAATTTAATTATCATTGATATCTTCGCCAATTTCCGGAAAACCGAAGATTTGGTGGGATATCAGTAGATAACTGCGTTTTGCGTTCGTTTTACAGGTTTCCATTACTAAACAGAACTTTGAAAAAACAGAACACTCTAAAAACAGTCTTGAACAATGATGAAAAAAAGTCAATGCGATGTGTATGGTGTCCTAACCTAGTTTACATAGTACTAAATAATATGTTTTCATCCCTTTTAATAACTTTATATAGCTTTTCAAAGAATGTTTTTGTCGCTGCCGTTTTTAGTCCGGTTACCTTTTTACAGGTAGGTAAGTACACATATTAACTTATTACGTACATATTTTGAATAAGTGGGATTATTTAGATTCTAAGATAAGGTAATAACATGTGTTTTTTTATGTGAACAACGCACTAGAGTCCCAACTAATCCCATCATCGCCTGGAGCCAGTGAGACTATGACATCCCCAATTGGGGTATATTTTGGGGCTGACAGTTGAGAAGTAGGGAGAGAACGGAGAAGGGGAAGAGCAAGGTGGGGAAGTATCTGGCTATTCATATCCGGTCACCAAACACGGTTAAAGCAATTTCAAGCAATGTTTCAATTCTGATTGGTGGACTTACACCAGGGTGATACTGAGAGTCCTTCCTTCATTTAATTAAATAAAATGTACTTATCTATTTACTTGAGATATGAACCCGCCACCTTCGGATCGCTTGTCGAGCTAGTTACCTCCCGACCACGGAGGCGTCAAAAGGGGTATCCCTATAAGAAGTAGGAAACTGTTGTATAATCAAATATTGTACTCGTATAATTTATTATGCGCTGGAATATTTCATAGAGGAAAATACATCGACAAGGTGGATTGAAAATTTCTCCGAGGTTTTGTGGCGAATATGCAAAATTAGCAGAACCACTAAAACAATGCAGGAGTAATTGCGGCCATAACTTTGATAGAGTTAAAAAAATCACTTAGCGTGCACTTGTGACCCCGGTTTTATCATAACGGTGCCGGGCGATGCCGGGAGATGCCGGGCGATGGTGATGTTCCCATTGAATATAATATTCCCTAGCTCTAATCGATAGGAGGGTCAGATTCACCCTTTATGTCGGCCATAACTCATCTTTAGAACGCTCGTACCTCCGCCCTCCATCATCGTCCGGATAATGCGAAAAGCTCGTAGCGGAGATGTGGTGCAATAAGTCTAGTTGGTGAACCATCTCGCTATTAATCCACGGATGCTGGCAGTTGCCATTTGACCCAAAACGTGCGACACCTATGGGAATAAATACCAGTTACAAGTAAGGTATTGCCTACATAACGTATCTGCAGTACTCTGTTCACTGCACTGTACTGTACACCCGTAATCCCATGGCACCGACTCGGGTATAGTCGGTCGCATGGCCATACATTCATTCTGCTCCTCTGGAGTGAACCTGGCATGAACTCGTTTGTAAGAGGTAATGGGATGGGTAATGCATGGCTGCAGCCGCATAGGTAAAATACGCTTAAATCACTTCTGATTTTGCAAGGCGCAAATACTTAGAGATGTGAAGAAATGATGTATAGGATCACGCAATAATAATTTTCAAAATAAGACGAATAGGTCCCAACTGTCGAGTGGTTTGAGACGTTGTCCGATTTGCAACAACTACCTTTTTATTTTCTGTTTTTTCTCTTTCATGTATCATTTATATATCTATATGTAAATATTACCTTCTTCTTCAATGATAATTAATTAAACTATATATTTAAAAAAAAAAAAATAGTTTGATACTTTAAAGAGGAACACATTAATCAGTAAAGTGCATAATATGTTTTTTTTTGAGTAAACCATATAGTTTAAAAACTTAGGTACACCTCATACGTCTTATGTATGTCTAGTAATGTTATATTGTCGTGTAAACAAGGTTAATATTCCGAGTGGTTAAGATTAACGTTAACTTGTTTTAGATACAGAACTAAATAAAATAAATAACTCTAAATGACTAAGGGTTGTGATCCGAATTAAATTTTCGATATATGTCTGTCCGTTCAAAATCTAGTTCAGTGATTCGGATTTTAATATGAAGATTCTTAATAGAAAATTATTTTAATCGTCATTTTCAAAATCGTCATGAATTTAGATTATCCCGTGATCTGTCACGGATCTACGCTAGTTTTAAATGCAATTTAAATTAACGCTGTGTAAATACATAAAGCGTAAATACATGCAAGTATTTGTCCGTTTTCGATTCCTACGTAATTCTCTTCATATACCATTCGTCCATGTAAAATTCATATTGACAAATTCTATTTGAAAATAATTAATGACTCTTGTAAATTAAAACATCATATTAAAATATGCTAAATAGTGAAACGGTCATAAAACTCGATTGTATAGATTTAAATAACTCACTTGAATTGATCTTTAATACTTTCATATATCATTTGGGAAATTGTGACAAAACGACTCAAGAGAACTCACATAAATATAAAAACTAATACCAAGAAAAAAAAATCGATTACCTATTTGTTTTCGATAATGACTTCCTAACAAATAACGAAATAACCCTCGAACATTCAATAAAATTCCCAGCAGTTCCCGTCCCAAGACTTACTGAAATGCTACCAGTGTAGGAATCTCCTTAGCCAGTCATAAGGTATAATTTACTATTAGTAACAGTAATTTATTATCGAATAATATTTAATTTTGTCCATCATAAAATATGAATTTACGGTGATCATGGATGTAGGCCCGAACTATTAGTATGATAATCTGAGAGACCCAAGCAATTTATTTTCGTTATTGGTGCGACCGTTATTGGTACAACCTTTTGGGTATGGGCTTAGGCGTCGTCGCTTCACAAGTTTGTTATATTTTTTCATACCCAATTAATTCTAGAGATCGTCTTAAATGGTGATGATTAAAATTTATACGCCAATATAACTTCGATTATTGAAATGCTTCTGGAAAGTAGAGCCGCTAATCTAGGAAATAACTTTAGAGTGGGAAACATAACTTGACCTTAGAACGGGTCACGTAGTGCACCTACTTAGGTATACACTATTCACACAAAAGATTAAAAATTATGTTCTTGAAAATAAACAATTTTTTTCACACATATTTTTTTAGGTATATATGTATATCACACAAAGATATTCAAATACAGAAGAGATATGCTATGGTGTCCGCGCAACTTTCGCCGGACTACGCGCTAATTAGCGTAGTTTTCATACAAAAAGAATTTATTCATTTCGTTGATTTTTTGAAAATGTGCATTAATATTGGTTAACAATATATTTTGAATAAGAAAAGACTTCGTTCATTTAGTTTAACGTTCGTTTGGTTTATTCGTTAATTATTTGTTCTTTTAGTTTATTTGAAACAATATCGGCGACACCCGGAAGCGCAGACCCACATAGTAAAAACAGCAGATAGCACATCTACTTATATTTCAATATCTTTGATATCACAACACCATGACTGTTTTTCACAAAGATATTTATTTAGTGAGCAAGTCAAGCGAAGTCCTGTTTTAAGTTTTAACTCCACCGTTTTGAATTTCATCTCTCTGTAAATTTGTTCGTACGTTCCGTTTCCGTTTTAAGATGGTGGCCGTTTTAATCAAGGCTTGTCCTGACCTAAAAGGCGCCTGGCGTAAGTAAAAACCGCAAGGGCTGTATTATGTGTTAGGTATTACCAGCGTCTTTTTTTACATTAGCTCCACACAAGAGGCCCTGAGGAAAACAATTTTCCTCACGGCCTGTGTCATCTTTGGGGATGCTGTGTGGAGGGTCTTTTTAGGGAAAGTAAGGAGAGGAAGTTCTGTGAAGGAATAAGGTATGAGGGGTGGGTAGGAATCTGGGGGTCAGTGTGTCCACGAGTGACGGACGTATGAATCCATCCCGCCCACTGCGGTACAAGGCGAAGGATCGAAAGAGTGCGGCTGGAGAGATAAAAAGTTAAATCACTAAACGTAGCGAACCATTTGGGGTGACCTGTTACAGGGTTGTTGGTTATCCAAAAAAATAGTTCCCGTGGCGGCAGTACCCATACCCACCTCCCAAATTGTAAATCTTGTTAAGTATACAAGTATCACAACATCATTACTTTCTTTCGAATAGATATCTATTGACTAAGCATAGCGAAGTCCCATTTTAACACGACCGTTATGAATATCATCTCTCTGTAAATTTGTTCCGTTTCAAGATGGTGGCCGTTTTAATCAGGGCCGGTCCCGAGTCAAATGGGCGGCGCCTGGCAAAAGTAAAAGCCCCAAAGGCGCTGTATTAAGTGTTAGGTATTAGCCCTTTGGATTCTTGGCGCCCTAGCACGTCGGCGAACTGATCAGGAGACGGCCCTGGTTTTAAACGTTAAAAAAGATTATATTTTTAAATGTGAAATCGTCGGGTTTATTTGAACTTTCTTTTCCGCATTTTTTCAATGTTATAATACCTACATGCCTTAAGAAAGTTTGAAAATAGGCTTGTCATTGTGATAGTGACGTTTCATTGGACAAATTGTATAATTATTTATTTTTAATCATCTAATTAATTTAATGTCCTTCGACATCACCATTTACAACTATTTCATAAATCAAAACCAAAATTTCCGTTGAAATGTATAAATATCTACCTAATTAATTAGTTTGGAATGTATTTATTAATTTCAGAGGCAATTTTGGTTTTGATTTACTGAATAACCGAAAAATTAAAACATATTTTTTGGACGCGAGGTCTACACTGTTTATAAAATTACTCGTTTGGAAATGGAAGCAATTCACCCTTCCACTGGTTTGAAGATGCTAGGTCGACGAGTCTAAAATAAGATGTAGGACGAAGAGTCTAAAATAAATTTGTACCTTCGTAAAATATATTTTTAAATTTACTTACCATAAAAAATGTTGATATACCATAAAATGTTGATACACCATATTACCATAAAAATAGAATTCGAAGTATTTATTTAAGTTTGTTAAGGTGGTACACAATCCTAATAATTTTTGTACGCTCAAAACTCACATTTTAATCATTTCCGGCGAATCCGTAACTATAATAACTTTTTATTTCCATGCCGCACAAGAAATGTGAGTTATTTATATATTAGATTAATAAAAACAGTACCTTTCCATTAATATATTTTACGCACAACGATTTCAAAACTATATAACCCGTTTTTCAACTATAAGCGGTAAGCACCAGATTTTATTTTCCTAGACTGTGAATTAATAATTTCGGGAGGACAACATGGAGACACATTTTAAATATTTGTAGCACGTTCTTCAGAATTAATTAAAATGAACGCGGCAGAAAGGTCGACTCTCCAGGCCTGCTAGGGTGAATTCGACCGTACGTTCGTACAATACGCCGTGCCGCGGCGTATATTTGTTTACACGCTTTCTTCACTTACGTCGTTAAGATTCCCACATTATTTATCTTCTTCTTATTTTCTTTGATACGCTAAATTCGACAGTAGGTCCTTCTGGTGCACGGGTCGCGAGTCGCAATTTGTATACACGGTTTCTTTACTTACGTCGTTAAGATTCTGAATATATTTTAGGGTATATTGTCGTCTTAATATTTTTGTCAAAAAAGTGTCTATTTTCAAATGTGAGTGAAAATACTTACGATTTCGGTAATGTTTTTTGGTAATACGTGAATGGACGGCCTTCGTGGTCGAGGGGTATCCATATGTCCAATCCAAAGATCGCGGGTTCAAATCAAGAAGTGCGCAAGTAAATTTCATTTGATTGATTTCTGCTATTTCACAATTTAATCATTTAGGGTGAGGTTGGTCCGGGTCTTGGCAGCGGATGTGTCTGCCCACCCTCTGTGTGGCAAGTCGGATCGGGAGAGACTGGTTGAGAGAGACGTTTTGACCTTTCGAATAGCACTCTCTCGCAATATCACATTGCACCGCAGTGGGAGGGATGGGTTCATACGGATGTCATTCCTGGAAAAACTGACTCTCAGATTCCTACCCACCCCTCATACCTTCTTCCTTCCCAGAACTTCCTCTTCTTACTTTCCTAAAAAGACCCTCCACATAGCATCCCCAAAGATGACATAGGTCCTGAGAGGATTTTTTTTCTCCGTGTCTCCTGTGTGGAACTTTAAAAAAATAAAAATAAATAATGTAAGGCGGCATATTTATATGCTTATATTTTCGACACGTTCCAGAGAGGAAGATACTCTCAGTATCGCCCTGGTGCAAGACCACCATTCAGTATTGATTAGTTGCTTGAAATGGCTTTAGCCATGTTCAGATCTGAATAGCCAGGAACTCTTCCACCTTCTTTTCCCCATCTCCTTCCCATCCTCACTACCTTCAGCCTCACAACATACCCAAATTGAAAATACCATATTCCACACTGGCTCTGGGCGGATGGGAGCAGTTGGGACGCTCGGGCGGTATTCAAATATGCATATACCTACGGTTCAATACAAACACTGCTTAGTGCTAAATAATAACCACATCATATTTGTCAGTAAAACACACAATAAAATTAAATTTAAGATGTTAACTGTGTTGAATATAATAATCATAACAGTGCCATAAATATAATAATAACTAGATATTGCTCTAAGAATACGGGTTGAATTGGTAGCTAATCGAAAAGATAAACGGAATTTCACATGTTAATTTAGAGAAGACCAGAAACACAATAAATGGGTGGTTAACATTTTATACCCCGCTAATGATGGGAGAATCTCTTCCTCCATAAATACACCCAGTCGTAAGCATCAAACTTAACAGCTTTTTTCAGTATAAGAGTGTCAACGGAAACATAACCATTTTGGATATAATCAGACACATTAATCATTGCATATGAGGCATTGAAATATATTCACTCTACCGACGCGACGTGCATTCGTATTTTTTGTGCTTTGAATTAGTTTGCGAAGACGACATCGTTAAAATAAATTGTGTCTTTGTGATTTTGTGGTAGTCGTTTTATCCAAGGCGGGTTTTACCTATTTGGTATGACACTACATGGTTTTAAAAATAAATGATCTACTTGTCATTTTAACTTTAATTTGATATTTCATTTGTGCTTTCATTTGAACTTTCAATTACACTTTTATTTATACCTTTATTCGTACATTTATTTGCAATATTGTTCGAAATTTCATTCTTTAATACATAATTTCATTCACATTTTAATTCGTTCTTTCGTACTCTAATTTGTGCTTTTATTCTAACTCTTATTAGTAATATTGTCGGTACCTGCATTCGTTCTTTCATTCATATTTTCGTACTTTCATTCGGGAGTTCAATCGTATTTTCATTTGTTCTTAATTTTTGTTATTACATGTGTTCTTTCATTTGCGCTTTCTTTTGAACTTTCAATTGTACTTTCATTAATACTTTCATTGGTATCTACTTTCATTTGAACTTTTAATGGTGCTTTTCGTACTTTCGTTAATTAGTACTTTCATATTAACTTTTAATTGTGCTTTTATTCATACTTTTATTCGTATTTTCATTAGTACTTTCATTTAAACATTTAATTATGCTTCCATTTGTATTTATTAACCATTATTATCGATCAGTTTACTCAGAACCTTTTTATTCTACTATATCATCCTATCACCCGTGTTTTTTATGATTCTTTTGGCAGATCCAAGGTGCGACGACTTTTCAGTAGGTATATTAAAATGCATTGGTCACAGGTGTTAAAATTGCCCGATCAATGTGGTGACTGAATAGTGATTGACATAATTAATGTTTGGCTGTTTAAAATAATGGTATAGCAGATACAGTTTCAAGTCGATTAAATGGAACCGAGCTATTTCACAGAATCTAGAAAAGTCATCGCAATTATTAAAGTTTCTTAGAATTTTAGCCTTGTAAATGGGGATCATGAAACGAATTATTTAATTATATTGGTATACAAAACAGGCATGTTGTTATAATATCACATAAATTATTGATTCCAACACCTTGAAATTATACGTTTTTACATCATTCCATATTTAGTTTATATTTTTTTTCCACACGGTTCAAATAATGTGCGATATTTTGAAATGGGTTTCAAATTAACGCACATTATTTATTAGCCAGTGACGAATTTATCTGTCTTCCTTTGTAACTCTTGTATATTCTTCAATAACCTGTATCAAGTGTGACTAGTCCATTTAAAAATCTATGTATTGTTCATTGATTTCCGTGTTCTTATGTAAAAATAATTTTCCTTTAGATGTATAATATTGTCCTTCCCGAAATGAGTTTTATTAAACTCATTGGGAGTAATGTATTATAAATTTTATGTAATAATTTTGTAATATATTATCTCAAATAAATAAAAATAATAATAAAATTATCACTCATTTCTTTCAATTCCAAAAATTATAGGTTCCGTATAACACTTTTTTTATGATAAAAGCGAAAAATGTTATTATCGTATCAAGTTATTTTTTAACATTTCAAAACATTTATGTACTTATTTTCATGCCTCTATGCTTTATTTCAAAAATGTTTTTAACCGTTGAAATGATTTTAGATGCTAGGTAGAAGTTTTTTTTTTACATTAACTCCACACAGGAGGCCCTGAGGAAAATAATTTCCCTCAGGGTCTATGTCATCTGGGATGCTGTGTGGAGGGTCTTTTTGAAGAGAGGAAGGAATGAACATTGGTCTTGAAGAGACCCATGTTATAGGAAGGAGGAAACACAGAAGCCGGCAAATCATTCCACAGCCGAGCTGTTGAACACAAGAACGAGTCGAAGAAACGAACCGTTCTCTTGTGACAAATGTCAAACGTGTACAAATGTTGGGCACGTGTTTGGCGTGTTTCCATACTATGCACCGGTGCCGAAGGGATCAATGATGCTAGTTCCTCGGAGCAACTTCCATTGTAATACCGGTAGAACAAGGATAGCATTCCCACCCGACACCTGTGCTCTAAAGATTTCAATCCGTCTGTTAAGATGGGAGAATGAATGAATTATGGGAGAAGAAGAACCGCCCGTTTCTGCACAGAGTCGAGGGTATTTTTCGGGTATTTTGGAGCTCCAGACCAGAGGTGGCTGCCAAATTCAACCGTGGGGCGCACTTGTGATTTGTACAGGGTTAGCAGTTGTGTACTATTAAAGTATCTGCGGGCCCTGTACAGTACGTCCAATTTTTGGGAGGCTAACTTTACTCTGGCTTCGATGGAGCCCCCGTACCTGAGCTGGTCACTTAGGGTTACACCAAGCATATCAATTCAGGGCCTGTTCGGAAGATTGCTACCGTTGAAAGATACTAGATTTTCATTTCGATCCCCTTTAGACGTAATCAGACAAGATTGGGTCTTTGAAACATTAAATTCAACGATATTATTTTTACCCCAAGAGAAAACAGAATTTACTGCAAATTATGAATCAAAACGTTTGTAAAAATTGCAAGACGTCACGTCTAACCGTTCGAGTGTTTCTAATGTTTCAGAGAACAGATTTTCTGGGTCAAACAAAAAAAACTAAAGAAATAAACAAAAAACAATTTTTCATGAACTTCACAAGAATACAACCATATTTTTAAAAGATTTCTGACCTACATGGGTGTGGTTCTGCAATAAATAATTACATAAAATATTACTACGTCTCGGGCCAATATTTTTATGATAATAATATTCTCTCTTATGTAAATCTACCATTCATAAAAAATAGTAAAAACTATAATCCCACCGGGAACCATCTTCAACCAGCCATAATCTACAAGTCCAAGAAAGCTGTTCCTCACCTCTGACCCCGTACTGTAGAGTCGGCCTGATATTAGGAAACCGCATTGTCAACTTGAGATAGGAACCCCGGCTCTCTGGTCCGCACTCGACTAATTTATGCACCGTGCGCGGAGATGATGTCATGCGTGTAGATTAGAAGGTTAATATTGTTTCCCTGAGTGAATAGCTTCACCTTGCGGTAATTTGTTCAAATAAGAATGGTTTAAAAGAATAATGGATGATTAAAGGAAGAGACGTTATCTGTTTTTTAGATCTAGTAATCTTCTTCTTTTTCTGATGCTCTCTCCTATTGGATATTTGGCTATTATCAGGATAATCTCCACCTTGCAGAATATAACCCAGAGCATAGTTTTAGAACTAGTATAAAATACCAATAAGTAGAAATGGCTTTGGTCTTGTGTAGTGACCATTAGTGGAAAGCAATGTAATTTCAGATCTTTCTCTACGCCATCTCCCTTTTACCATTTCCTCAATGCTCACAATATTCTCCAATGTGAAAATTTATTAAATTTTGGTATATAGATTCGAGATTGCAACAAGCGCATTCAATGCGGCTTTCGGGTTATTATTTCCCTTGTTTATAGAAAAAATATATTTCTGTTTTTTAAATTTTTTTTATATTAACTCCACACAGGAGTGTGCAGGCCCTGAGGAAAATAATTTCCCTCAGGGCCTATGTCACCTGGAATGCTGTGTGGAGGGTCTTTTTGAGGAGAGGAAGGAATGAACATTGGTCTTGAAGAGACCCATGTTGTAGGAAGGAGGAAACACAGAGGCCGGCAAATCATTCCACAGCCGAGCTGTAGAACGCAAGAACGAGTCGAAGAAACGACGTCATGAGCGGTTCCGCCGGAATCCGTATTGACGATCGTTAATAATTTTGTTCTTCTCAAGGTATGTGAGCAGTTTGTCGTTGATCACACGTTCCATTACCTTAGACAGAACTGATGTGATCGCTATGGGGCGGTAGTTGGCCGGGTTGGAGCGGTCACCCTTCTTTGGAATAGGATGGATAACCGCTTTTTTCCAACCAGAGGGCACATAGCCAGTCTTTAGGGACATTTTAAAAAGCTTCGTCAAAATTGGAGTTATTTCTGCAGCGCACCTCTGCAGTACCAGGGCAGGAATTCCATCAGGCCCACTAGCTTTATTAACATCTAGCCTTCGTAAAACATGGAGTAATTCCCGATGCCAGATCCTCAGCTTTTTCATACGAAAACCGCGCGAGGAACCGACGTCGGGACAGCACCTTGGTCATCGAGGGTTGAGTTATCCGCAAACATTTTACCTAATAAGTTTGCCTTTTCGATGGCGGTGTTTGTTAGTGAGCCGTCAGGTCTGGTGAGAGGTGGCAGACTGGATTTGCAGAAATTGCCACCTATTGAGCCCGCAAGCGACCAGAATTGCCTGCTGCCATGCGGGCATGCAGCCAGCTTTCTGCTGGTCGTGCTCCAATTTTGACCAATTTATGATTATCTTGGTTTCCTTTGCCATTTTGTTGTAAGCTGTTCTGTCTTCGGATGTTTTAGATGTGTTGTAGGCTCAGTAAGACGCGTTTTTTCGTCGCACTGCTTCAGCGCATTGTTGACTGAACCACGGCTTTGAGCCTACACCAGAGTCCTTAACAGTAGATTGGATGAAGCCATCCATCGCGGATGTGATGACTTCACCAATTTCCTGGGCACATCTTGAGGGATCCGAAGTCCGAAAACAGAAAGCTGAAAAATGTGCCCGGGAAAGCATTAAAATGTGCCCGCAGATCGAACCAATCTGCTGACCTATAGTGCCACACTTTTCTCTTCAGCCTCTCGTTTGGCGGTCTGAAGTTTACAGGGATTGATGTTGTCACCAGGCAGTGGTCGGACGATCCTAAAGGCGCTGTGACCTCAATCCTGTAACCGTGTGGTACAGTGATTAAAAATAGGTCTAACAGATCGGAACAGTGAGTCTGGACATCAGGAACCCTTGTAGGCTCCTGAACCATTTGCTCCAATCCATAGCAAAGGGCAAAGGATTCCGCTTGTCGTCCAGCCGAGTCTGTTGATCCTGAGAACTTCAATCAAGGTTCGTTTTGAACATTGAAGTCCCCCAGGATCACAAACTCTACCGTAGGGTAGCGGGGCAAGAGGTCATCGATAGTGTCGCTTAAATGTTTGAAGAGCTCGGACGTGTCTGATTCGCTAAGGTTCGGTGAGCGGTATAAACATGCGTAGAATCTTACCGTACTGGCACGAGTTACGTCGAGTTACGTCGAGTCTAGAGTTTTCCAGATTCAACAGTCGCACACAGTTGACGTCAGCTCGACTATAGAGACAGATACCTCCTTTAGATCTGAACTTGCTTGTGAAGGTGAAGCCCGGGCAGTCCAGATAGTAGGCGTCTACACTCTACAGGCTCGGCTATCTGAGTTTCAGACAGGCAGGTTGGTTGGGGCGTTGAGAAAAAAGGTGGTGGTCGGAGAGAGTTTAAATTGGTATGCAGGTCGCGAATGTTGGTGTAATTCACCAACATCTTTGGCCTGCGCCGGGGTCTCCTACTACTCGCCGCTGTAATGAAGTTAATTTGTGTTGGTTGTGTTGTCATGATTTTATTGATTTTTTTTTATTTTTATGATAGGATGTGGGGTAAGGAAGGTCTGGGAAGGAAAAGGTATGAGGGGTGGGTAGGAAGCCTGGGATCAGAGTGTCCAAGAGTGATGAACGAATGAATCCAATCCACCCACTGCGGTGCAAGGCGATGGGCAGGGAGAGTCCGGCTGGAGAGATCGCCCAATGCGCCCCAAACGCTGCTGCTGGGTCCCCTCCGGTCACGAACCGGCACAACAGCAGCGGCGGGGTTTTTACACTCGTTGATGGGGCAGCCCACCCTCAGTCGTGAGCCTGAGGGTCGGGCCCCTGTACTACCGAGCGGCCCGGACAGCGGTAACCGGTTGTAAAGGGTCTCCCTCAACCAGCATCTCCCAATCCGGCCCGCCACGCAGAAGGTGGGCCGACGCAGCCACCATCAAGACCCGGACAAACATAACCCCAAGAACCCGGGCACCCCTGGCACCAAACGTAGCGAACCACTTGGGGTGACCTGTAGCAGAGGTGTTGGTCATCCAATAAATGGTTCCCAGGGCGGCGGTACCCATACCTGCCTACCAAAATGAGAGTATATTGTCATTGGAATTAGAGCTGGAAAAAATATGAAAAATATGCGCGAGTAACGTTTTTATGATGTCGAAATTAGAAATGATTTAGTTTTGAATACAGCAATAACTTTTTGATTATTCATTATAAATATATCATCGCGAATAATCATAATTTATGCCCCCCCCCCCCCCCTATTCTGAAACATTCCAGTTCCAGAACTTTGAAGTTTTAAAAGTTTGTTATCTGTATTCTACTTTGGAGAAAAATATAATGTGCGTTTTTCGTAGGTAAAATATTGGCAGCATCAATCTCCTCATTATACGTTTTTTGATATTGCGCACAAGGTTGTCAAAGTATCTACCCTGTAAAACATCTTCTGAATATCTAACACATCTGAAGAGATATATAATTATTATAAGCAATGATTCAATATATACTAGTGCTTCATTCAACAATTACTGCTTATTATATTTTTTTTTTCACGGGTTCAAGTCCCGTTGGCGTCATGTATCTTTTCTCGGAAGATTTTTCAATGTGGATGAGTGTTTCAGGCTGATAATTATTGCTTATAATAATTGTTACCCTTTGTGCTATGCATAAAAATCTTGTCTTAAACGTTAGTTTAACAATTAAAAATAATAATTAATATTTGACAAGTTTAAGTATTTCCCCAATAAATGAATACATGATTTGTCTCAACGCCACCTAGCGAGGGATTTAACACTAACAGTGTCTCTCTCGCAAAAATAAAGTTGGTTGTTTTCAGGTGGAAAAAGTATAATAAGCAGTAATTGTTGAATGAAACACTAGTATATATTGAATCATTTAGCGGGTATAAGATAAGCCGCCATAGCTCAATTGGGAGAGCAGCTGACCGGCAATCAGAAGGGAACGGGTTCAAGTCCCGTTGGCGTCATGTATCTTTTCTCGGAAGATTTTTCAATGTGGATGAGTGTTTCAGGCTGATAATTATTGCTTATAATAATTGTTACCCTTTGTGCTATGCATAAAAATCTTGTCTTAAACGTTAGTTTAACTATTAAAAATAATAATAGATATATAATTAATTTTAAATCAATGACTAATGGCTAAAAAATCACTTTCAAATTATTCGCGTGTTAGGTTGTGACTGATTTCCTAAATAATTTAACAACTTTATTGGACATTTGCATTACGAACCACCACTCTTTTTTATAAGTCACCTTATTAAATAAAACACACGCACACATAAATCAACACAATCACACATTAAACGTTCAATGTTAATGTTTAAATGTAAACACCTTCTTTTCCAAATGGATTTTGATACCAAGTATCGTTTTTTTAAATCATGCGAAAGCACGTACGCACTTCAAATTCCAACACCAAACCCACATAAAAACACTAACGAGATGAGGTGAGATGTTTTATATGTAAAATAATTATTATGCATATATGTCACCCAAAATATGCAGCTGTGACTTAGAGGGTGATAACCAACTGTTATTTATAGTCTACAAACTTGTAACAGAACAAATAAAAATAAAAAGTATCAGATATGTTCCTCACTATTTTTAAAACAGAAAAGACCGGCTTTTAAAATGGGAACCACACGAATTGGAAAAAGGTTTTCTTAGACGTTTGCTTTGTTTTCCACAATAGTTTCTTGAAGTAAGGTGAGAGCGCTTCGCTGAAGTATATTTGATGATTTGAGTTTAACGTTTTGGCTGCATTTTTTGTTTAGAGAATCGGATCCCTCGTTTTTGGGCTGTGAAAAGTAATCTGCAGTTTTTCCGGGGTGTTTTGTCTGCTTGGGTCCTGGTCTCATCTTGGGTCCTGGTCTCCATACTCCACATCCGCCATTTTCACGCTGTTGGAGTGCTTCTCTTGTCTAATTGAGAATTAGAGCTCCCTAAGTTACGAAGCTTTTATATAGATAAGTCTACTTTCCAGGGTAGCGTTTCTGGTGTTTTTCTTATCGATCCAACATTTGTCTGGAACTTAAGAGCGTTTAACCAGCCAGCGGACGAAAATCCACATTTCGTCGAAAGTTGTTCTTCCGATCATGCAGGACGGTTACAATGAGAAAGATTAATTATTCTCCGTACCAGCTTTTTAAAATTATAACTCAATATCGAATTTATTTCAATCCAAATTAGCTTTAATTTATACTTTAATTTATTTAGCTTTAAAATGCTGAAAGGCGTGATGATAAAACTATTAAAATAGTGTACTTTTTGTAGTTATTTTTTGATTATAAGTATTTATCATTTTTCAATAATGTCTAAATTTAATAAGAATGTTAAAAAAATCTGAAATACATTAGTTTGTAAGTGCGCAAATAAATACACAAATGGACCAATTTTCGTCAAGAAACACATGTACGTATTACACATGTATTTTTTAATGATTTTATTGAAACTAAAATTAAAATTCTAATACATAACTTTGCTAGATAATGTATTGATTTATTTTACTGCATGATTACATTATTTGAAATGGATGTGGTATAATACAAAAACTTTTTTGAAAATTTAACAAATCTGCCAACGACCTATAGAATAACCTTATTATACTAAAAATTAAAAGAAATTCTAAAAATTTATTACATACGAATGCTAGATAAAAGAACAATCTTTCGAAATCCATTTATAATTTTTTGTGGAAAAGAGTCAATACGTCTAAAAACTTTTTTGAAAATGACGTATTTCAGGCTTTCTCTGGTAATGCCCTCTTAAGAGCAGGTCTGCATACTGTTTACGAATGAAAGCACTATTTCTTATTTTAGCGAACTTTGTTTTTCTGCGCAAGGTCTGGTTATTTCATGTGCGCTCTTCAGCGGTCAATCTACGACTAATGTCGTAGTTCATTCAAAGCAACCTCTTCCTTGTTCCAAAATATGGTCACGTAGTTTGCCTCCAGCTCGTCGAAACGACACCCAGATTTCAATTTAGGGCAAGTCTAACAATTTGGATGTCTGTGATAATAATCATTTAAAACAACAACAAAAAATGTATGATTGTAAGACAAAAGGGACTAGAAAACATCAGATTGAGAGACAGTATTTTAATTTTTAAAAATCATTATTTATTTAACAGTGGTTTAGAAAGGGTTAAGTATTAGTTTTTGAAATCATTCTGAGATGGGCCAATCGAGGGACTCTCCGTAGACCACTAGCCAGTTTGCCCCTGGGTGACATTTGCATAAATAAGAGGCCTCTCACTTCATGTCACTGATCACTGCTCTCTGCTCACTACATACTTACCTGCTGCTGGCTTCTGGTCATCTGGTCAAGTCAAGAGTCAAACCGCACACTGCCGCACGACAAATATAATATGGAAGACTGTATAAAGCTGTCGATATGAGGAAGAATCATTTAGGTTTAGGCTGCACTGAGTAAACTAGTTAATTTTTTTTCAACGTAAAATTTTTTCAATAATTAAAAAGGGAATTTACTACAGAATATTACAGCCAATTTCACCAATCAATCTGAGCTCTGCCACCATTTAGTTAAAGATTTTCTTTAACCCACTTTCTCTCGTAAGATGTTCTTATAAATCCGGTCAAGTGCATTTTTCGCTCAGAAGTAAAGATGGGTCTTGGAATGTTTTCATTTCAGCTAAACATATTCGTAGGAAGAAGATAACACTAATAATCTTAACGAAAGTATGAAAGAGAACAAGACCCAGGAAATAAAAACGATAACGGTCGCAACTGGGACTCAAACCCAGAACCTCTCATCTTACCGGGACGAGCCCTTCTACCAATTTGGCCACTGCCACCTTCTATCAAACCGTCATATTTGTCAATCTCGTATTTAAAATTTTAGAATTTCTAATATTATCTTCCACTAATTTTTCCGTATTAAAGGCAACTACCTTTTTCATTGGAAAAAATCGATCTAAGAACTGGTTTGTAACCTAGATAGCGTCTCGGATTAATATATTCGATTTAATTTTATATCGAACACACATTAGAACAGTTCTTAGAACGATTTGTTCCAATGAAAAAGGTAGTTGCCTATAATATTGAAAAGTTTGTTGAATATAATATTGTTAATTCTAAAATTTGAAATACGATTGACAAATATGGCGGTTTGATGGAAGGTGGGAGTGGCCGAATTGGTAGAGGCACCCAGCCCGGTAAGAAGAGAGGTTCTGGGTTCGAGTCCCAGTTGCAACCGTCATCTTTTTTTATATTTCTGTGTTTTGTTCTCTTTCATATTTTCCTTTAGATTATTAGAGTTATTTTCATCTTCAATGATATTTTATATTGATGGGAATAATCTTCAAAAGTTATAAAAAGAGAGTCGTTCTTATAAAAAATTAATATTTGTTGGTGCCAAAACCATTTTTATTTATTTATTTTGAATCTCATGGCCGGCTGGGCTTTTACATGTTATTTTTTATTATTACAAAGAACGTCTAAATAAGCACAACAAAATTAAAAACAAAACAAAATCAAAACCAAAAAAACAAAATCTAAAACAAAATTCAAAATCCAAACCAATTTAAAAAAAAAAACTCCACTATGCAAGAAGGAAAAATAGTTTACTAGGATAAGTCGAAGCGGAGTTACGTAGTTGATTTAGTTAAATGAAATTAAATTTGATGTTCTTCTTTCCAATATAGATAGGGTAATGACTTTTTTATTATATAGTGAATGATGCGTTAGATCTTATATTTCAATATCTTTGCGTTAGATACATCAACAACATCTTTATAGTTATTACCCACATTTTGTAAACGGCGAACGGGGAATACAATTGTGATTCTGTGTTGGAGTTGTCACAATAGAACGTTAGATATTGTTTATCATAATTATATGTTTAAATGATTTAATTTGAAAACCTTGTATCCACTCTTATCGAGGAAGCGTCTCCTTTTATATATCTGTGTCTTAATAATTTTATGTTTTTTTTTTCCGCACAATTGATTACCTTTTAACGTTTAATTTGCGTTGCCACTATAGATATTTAAGATTATAGTGTACTAATGTGCGTTTTGTTATTTGCACCGTTTTACCTTATGCAATTCAAAGCGTTTAATGTCTAAATAGCCTTCCATGTTGAAATGCCCATGCGTGCGGCTACTCGCCTTGTCAAGTGCCTCTCGGCTTGTCGGCTGCATACTGCACGGTACACAGTGGTGGAATCCGCCTCTAGCAGCAGGAAGGCACAGTTGACCTCTGGGGCGCTTTCTAGAGCCTCCTAGTGACTCCCCCGAAGCCTTCGCAACGCGGTCACAATTAGACATCTGATACTCTCACAGTTGTAATTATGTTGTGTGTCGCATTTAAACAAGTGAATCAGCGTAATTGAATATTTTAACCTTTTGTAGCAGTTTTTTTTAGCAATTCTTCAATCATGTATTATGGACGTAATAAATATAAACAATAGGTTTTTTAATGTGGTTTTGATGTGTACGAGCATGTAAACTGAGATGATTTAATCATATTTAAGTACCTCCCAACCCGGTAACAACGGTATTCCGTTTTTCTCAATGTTTTCCTTATTATTTATAACTTTTTCTGCAGGTGGGTGATAGTTGACATTTAAAACTCGACAATTAAACACTTTTGCGTTATGAACTTTTTATTCCATTATTTACGGTAAAAAGTTTAAATTAAATTTTGACTCCGGTGACCTTGTTGTTGTTTTTTGCAATAGATTATTTTTCTTTTTTTTTGTATTTCTTGGGCATTAACTATGTAACAATTTCTAGACATTTTGTTTTTTGAAGAGTTTTATTAAATGTACATTTGTTACTTAAATTAAATTTTTCCGCGACCGGTTTCGGTACAACCGTATCATTCACGAGCAGAATTAAAACTAACTTAAAAAATAATATGCAAGTACCAAAGATTAATTAGGTGGGAGTAGTGGGAGGGATGATTTTGGGGGGAGGGGGAAAGCGGTGGGAGGAGTCAATATTATACGGAAACATGGTTAGTAAAGGAGATTTGCAAGGCGCTATTATTTTATTCACTAAATTAATTTTAGATTTAATTTTTTTTGTTTATTTCGTATAATAGCCTGTATAATATATTTATGCATGATAAATATATTTTTTTGCGATTATTATAAAAAAAACTAAATTTGTCATATTATACAATAAAACCATATCCGAAAAGGGGTTGAAATGTGGGATTTGCACTTGAAAGAGTTTTTTCATAGACTAAAACATTATTTTTTCCTAGGCTTATTAGAAGACTTTAAAAAAATGACCGATATTTTTAAGGGCCAAGATATATTCTACACGCAGTATTTAATTTAAGCATCTATAATACTTCTAAGAGATTAAATTTTCAAAACAAAAATACATGATTTTGTATGAATTTGCAATATTTCGCATGGCTTCATCTTAAGTATGTGAAGTACGTTTCTTATCAACCTTTGGGGTTTATTCAAATCTCCTCCTTCCTAACTTCCTACCGAATTTTCTTTCCTGATAATATTCTTTCTCCTTATACTATAAATGCACATGGCCCTAAATAAAACCAATTCGTAATTTATTTTCCAAAATTCTTGTGAAAATTTTTATAGGTAGCCAAGAAAGATAAGTGAAAGTTTTTCCAACAGTAACTAAAAATATACACAATGAATGCACTTAAATAATTTTGTAAAAACTAAATTAGTCATTTTTCTTCCCAACCCATTGATTCCGGAACATTGAAAACGCGATCGATAACCGAGCACAGTTATTTTCAAATTAAATTATCGAATTACATCATAAATTTTCTCGCAAAAACTTGAAGAAGATACATTAAAAAAAGGATCACTTAACAAAATGGAAAAGAATAAAATTAATTCGTGAGGTAGTCAGATAAATTAATTCAGATAACACAGACTTTACGGATGTATTATACTATTTTAAATTAATAAACTTGTTTTTAAGTGTCCACATAATTTACAAAACCCTCGCACACGCCATACGAATGCGCTGTTCTTGGAGGAAACATAATATATAGGTACCTGCAATAATGCAAAAGGGGGTATTCCATATGACAGATTTAACAGGATTAAAAAGATATCTTTCGACCAGATCAACTTTTTTGCCCTCATTGGTCGCGTTATACAAGGAAAGCTTTTAATTGACTCGGCATTACACAATATAATAATATGAGTTGGTCGATGTCCTAGTTTGTACGATTCTCATCTTTATCGAATGAACTAATTTCGAATACTGTGGGATGTTTAAATGTTTGTGGGGTGTTAAGCTCAATGAAAAGGTCTTTAGTATGTTTTTCGGTAACATTACAAAAACTGATGTACCTAAGTATGAAGGTACGTAGTTCCAAATCGTCCGTTGCTGTACAACATTTATGTTTTATATTACGAACATAGGTACAAGAATATCTAATAAATAAATTGGAATTGTGCACTTTCAAGGAAATTAGTTTGTGTGCTAGTGTCTGCCACAGCCTGATATCACAAGATTTTTTGCAAAGTTTTATTGCTCTTTGAAAGCCTTTCCATACTCCTCCACATTCCTGATCTTTCTTCTTTTGTAGGAAAAAAATAATCTGACATACAATACTAAACCGACTTCTTTATTTTGATTTCTTTTTTTAAGGTTATTATGTGCAACAAAAACAAAGTCGGAGGCAGAAGCGATCCCTGTGGGACGCCTGAATTTGACAATTCATGTACACATGGAAGTCCGTAAGTAGGCATGCAGTTTGTTGACGGGTCCTCGATTCTTTTCCCCCGGCGTTTTTCCTACCGTCTCACAATATCCCAATTATACAACCATCGCACTAGCTTCGGGAAGCGGTATTCTTTTGATATTTTCACAAAAATCTCTCAGAATACCCCCTTACTTTAAAAGAAGTATTCCAGATACTTGATCGAGATATTCGAGGAATTTCGAATTCGAGATTCCCTTGTCTAAAATATGAACAAACATTCAGTGTTTGACGCGTTGGTCGCGTGCGTCAAGGGGACATTAGTGGACATTTCTCTACCAATGACCTTACTGTCAACACAAATAATAATGCACGTAAATGTTTAGTTTTACCCACACAAAAAATCGTCACTCAGGGTCGAATTACCAAAATGTTCTCACGTATGAATTCAATGCTTAGACTACATAAATAATTAGTGTGCATTGAATGTAAATATTTTTTGTGAGCAATGAACTTATTTTTGAAGGATGTGAAAGGCATTGTTTAATTTGCGCTGATAACAATAATTGTTTGTAAAAAAGAATTCATTGTAGTATTAAATTGATATTTTAATACTCTCAATTCTCATTTTGGTCGCTTATCTTGATATTTTAATACTGTCAATTCTCATTTTGGTACATATTAATCTAATCTTGATCGAAACAAAACTCACTTAAGGTTGTATAAGGTATGTTTTTTTCACAGTCATGACAAAAATTATTCATTTGTACGAAATTACACGATCCCACCAATCGAAGCCAATGGGATAAGGTTTTCATATTTGAAAGGTTGAGATGTACCTGTATTAAGGATAATTTATTAATTTCTCAAATATTTAATGTTAATTTAACGTTCTGTGGAAGTTCTATTATTTCAAGTTCTGTTATTATATCATTATAGACCATAAATCATATATATCATGAAAATATAAACATAAAATAAATATAAATCATATATACATATATCATGAAACTGAAATAATCACAAATCTTGACATCACAAACGTGAAAATTAACTTCAAATATTTGATGAATCTGTCAATTTTTTTTAAACAACCCGTCCTTAGATCTACTTACATAAACACAGAAAAAATATGTACCTACATCCTGATTTGGAACGCAGTTAAAGTAATTAAGCAGTATGCTGTCTTTATACAAATGAAAACAACACACCATTAAAACATATATCTTTATACGCATGACGCCAACACAACAATACAACGCATTCAATTTGACCTACACCAGGTTTTGAACCTACACTAAGTTTAAAACC